>OY293829.1:5219323-5819323 GCA_958507055.1 Crioceris asparagi
AAGCGGAAGTGGTATCAGTCAACGTAGTTAGTTTTCGATGCTGCAGTATATGAGATTAATTTCAAGTTTAGGAATCATAAAAGAAAAATGTTACGCAAACGTCCAGAACAGCGCTCGTATTTTCAGCACTTCTTCTCACAAAATATAAAAAAACAATATTGCAGAATTAATTCTGGTGAAGAAAAATCTTGCACAAACATTTTATAGGAGAGGGAAACTATAATTCGTGAAAATATATTGTTGCCTATGCGGGATCGCAGATAAGTGAGACTAATTAAAATTATTAAATAAACTTTATTTACACTCGAAAGTAGAATAATAAAAATTACAACTTCATTTTACCATTAAATTTTCTTACTAGCTTACTATGACTCTATTATTGCACACTGTCTTTCATGCCGACAACTCTCCCAAATATCTATCCGAAAAAGACTCTCCAGATCTTTCGCCGCCTCCATAGATCACTGCAGCCGCCACTGGACTTTTCTCGAAATCCTTTGTCGGCATCCTACTGAGCAAATGCGTCGCACTCTTTGTCAGCGGCCGCTCTCGAGATCCCCATGGCTCGCGCATTAGCATCAAAAGGACGCCGCCACTTTGTGGCCCAATGCTGGCGGCTGTACCCCTTGCACGTTACAATATCAAGAAAGTAATTAATTGAACAAACGTATTAAATTAGACAAAATGGCCTTAAAACATAAACCTACCCAACAACAGTGTAGCAATTACAGATTATAGAAAATGATTTCAAAACCTATGAAAACCAATCCAATAACAGTGTAGTAACTATTAAATAAGAAACAAGAGGATTTGACCTAACATCTGAAATTTACATAACCTCAATTACTACCTACTTCAAAATTGAAAATATACAGAAAATGAATAAATTTCAAAGCTTTAAAGTGACTCAACTTTTGAGCATGTTGTTTCCGATCAATAAAATTCACTGAAGGGACTAAATATAATCGAAAAACCTTTGATTACTAAAGTTGCAACTACTTTGTTTTGGACTCAGCTCGTCATGTTACGTAAGATAGACTGCATTTGTGTCACAATTTAAATTTTCACTGAAATAATTGAGGAGAATCATGACAGGCAGTACCTAGTATTTACCTAAATATACCATGACTCTTTGCACCATTTTTGACGTCTGCGTCACTACAAATAATTGAAATAAACCGTGTGGTCTACAGTGCTGCCTTGCATTTTGTAGACTGTGGAAGCCTATGACAAAATTAACATCCTTCATTCAGCTGTCCCATACTTGAATTTAGCTGAACACTGAATGGCTTTAGGATTAATAAGGTGTACGCCGTTTCTTCCGATCCGAACTGACGGTACCTACATCTGTTTGGTATATTTGGGTTCGACGAAACTGAGGCCATACAATTTCAGTAATCACATATCCAGCTATATTCTACTAGTCAAGCCCTTTCATTTGATATCTACCTAATTAATCCGCCATTTTGATGGCGGTCATATTGGATTTACAATGATACAGAATGTATTAAATTGTATTGTCACTAGAACTAAAGGTGTGTAATAAATTTCAAATCATTCTGTCTACAGTTATATATTTGACCCAAATAAATAAATAAGAAGCAAGGCAAGCCAGATAAAATCGTTTAAAAATGTTGAATTTAATGATAATAATTACCTACAAACACGTTCAACCAAACACAACCAAAATAAAGAAGTATTGTCGGTATCGGTATGCTGAGTGACATTCCGTGTCAACATTTACTTGTGTAATTGATGACATCAGGAAGGACATCGTTGATCGCGTTGCGTCTCTCCATAATTATTGGGAAATAAATTGTGCATTATTCCATACACCATCTCTAACACGCTGCCTGCTGAATGGTGTGCGATGACGTGATTGATTGGATGTCACATGTTTGGGGAAATTGATTTCCCGTCATGGTGTACTAGTTATGGTTGGCGGCGTATACAGGGTGTTCAATTTGAACTTCGCTCCCCCCATTCAGATTCGAACTAGATATACGAAACCAACAAGTGTCGCCGAGCTGTGCAGTTTAAAATTGTTCAAATCAAAACTTCTTGATTCCGATACAGCTAGTTTAATATTAAGTGGACACACTTAAACAGAATATGATCGAATTTGAGAAAATCGGCTTTAAATAATTTTGTGCTAATTTAATACACTTAAAAAAAATTTATAACCCTTAATTTTTGAAATTTATACACAAGTGTGCTAGCTTAATATCAAGTAAGCACACTTAAATGAAATATGGAGAAAATCCGAAACTATTCACTAGGAATAATTTAGTACTCAAGAATAACAATTATAAATCTTATTTTAAAGAAATTATGAGCAAGCTTGTTTGTCATTTAGCTATTCTGTTATGTATTGACAAACACTATATCACAATAACACATCGCCTGTGCCCTGGGAATTTCGTAGCTATGGAATTAAGATGTAGCTAGTGAGAGATAGATGGAGTTATCTCACATATACTGGGTTTCACCGTAAACGCTGCCGAACTTTTTGTTCCATATCACTGAAATATTTTTGGGGCCAATGTGGTCAGAGAAACCGGCCTTTAGTATATGTTTGGGAATAACGAACATGTTGACAGAGCTAGACTTCCATAGTTCCATCTACTTGTGTAAAAAATGATACAGTGGCCCTCCACTTAACGAGGCGGTTGATAATTTCCGAATTAAATCACTACCATCAGAGGTTCCAAACAATAATTATGTAATGTAATAACCAGTATGGCGCATTGGGAACATCTAATTTTCTGTAAGGTTTAATAAAATAGGTTAAAACTCCTACTTCAAACTGACAGATCTGTGAAAATATGTATGAAATTATTTCAAGATGAAAGAACATTTTTGTAGCTGCTGGAATTTTTATGTTTTTCTCTCTCTTATTCAATAAACACGGATGTCCTATCGTTTTTAAAATACGGCTGTATTTATGACGCTATTTTTTCTAGGATCCGAGTAACGTATCTTAGTTTATTTTATCGTAGAAAAATTCATATTCCGTCTCGGTAAGTGGAAGGCAACTGTATCAAGGAGGACAACTTTTTAATCAAGAATTTGTTTCACCCCTTTCAATACGTGCCTCCAGGAGCTACCCTCTTAAAACTCCTAAATGGTAAGAGATATCGATTGATAACTTATTTGAAAGGTTCTTTTAATTCCCTTCCTTTTGTGTTTGATTTTATTAAAAATACCTTTTAAATAAGCTATCACGACTCCTCTAATCATATTTCTTCTGTTACTAATAATATTTACCAGAAAAAAGGAATTTGGGACTTATAATAATTAATAATTAGAATAATATAATTACAATGAGGTAGAATTATTATAAATCATTCCATTAAAGATTTTCGACCCAGGAACCAAACGGTGAAGGCATACCTAGATGTATGCAATTCTACTGTTTGTTTCCTTTTTTATAGATCCTTGCAATTTTTAATGTAAATGTCCTCTGATTTTTATGATTTTTTATTCATTTGATAAAGGAATACTGAGAATAGGTCTCATTAAAAAAAATCGACATTCAACATGTTGTTCTCCTCAAAAACTCATCCCAAAGGGATGGAGGGGGCAATTTATTCTGAAAATCGAAACAACAAGATACCATATCCGGCAATGTTTAAATTGGTCATTTAAAAAAAACATAGTTTTCCGAGTAACAGCAGTGGCAAAGTCTGAAATATGTGTCTCTGCGATGTGGTGGGGGCATGTTTTAAAATCTCTGAATAAGTATAAAAAACGTATTATCTTCTTTGGTGAACGTTGAATGATTTTGATGACTAACGTTACACTCAAAATTGTGAAATAAATATATATTTTTTAAATTAATAGTGAACTCACAAAAAAATAAAAGATAGTTAAAATTATAAGCGTTTAAAATGTTGTTATTTTGAACTCAGCTTTAAACGCGCTGTCAATGGTTGACGTTGAACGACAATGGTATATAGCATGGCTGCGGCGGCTCAGCTCGTCTCGATGCAAGGAGTGACGTCACAGCAGCTCCCGCGCGTTTGTCCTCGTTTGAATTAGCTTAGCGAGGATTTCAACTTTAATAATTTCTTGTAAAATAAGTACTGCAATTTAAGTGCTTATATTTGATACAGGGTGTCTTTATACATAAATAAACATATTAATGAAATAAAACAAATATAGGCAAGTTCCCTATTCTATTGGTTTTGGTACTTTTCTTAAGTTTTCAGTTTTCAATATAACTTCAACGGCACAATTCCAAAATTACCAGCACCAATAGAATTAATATTATTTTGCATTATTTTAGTAAACCAACTAATAAAATCGATCCTGTTTTTTGTAGAAAATATTTATTATTGGAGCAAAAAGAGGATCTTCTAAAATTTTTAGGAACCAATGAACCGATTTCAAATAATTAACCACAAAAATTAAACACCTCTTACCATATTTCTCTTAGTAATAATATTTACCAGACATTAAGAACTTGTGACTAATAATAACTAATAATTATTATAATATAATTACAATGCGCTGTAACTATAAATCTTTTCATTCAAGATTTTTAGGTGTACCTATTACATATTCACATATCGATACATCCGGTTTTGAAATTTTTAAATGAACACCCCGTATATGGAGCTACCTTTAGGTGGTAATTGATGTAGTTTTGCCATTAAAAGTTCTTTTTTTTTACATAGACACAGATAGATCATGATCGTACAAAGGCACTGGTTGATGTGTGGTGGGAAATCAGTTTTGTTGGAAAACAGGCGGAACGGATATCCGAAGCTGTTCTAGCGATGGAAATTGGAAAAGTTTAATGATGACAGCGCGTGGCTCCTTATCGGCGATTGTTATTTTTGTGTGATTTATCGAGGCAATGAAAGAATCGAATTTTCCAATGTCGACTATTGAGGGAAGAAAAAGTTTGGGGATTTTTTTTGCCATAATGGATTATGGTAAACGATGTAAACAATGTAATTTCATTAAATACATTGTGCATTTTATACTCCAAGCTTCCCACTCGAAAGTTAAGTGATGTATCTAATTAGAAATAAAGATTTTTTACAAAAAAATGGTCCGAGTTCATTAGTTGGTGTACTCAAAAATACAAAATAATTATATTGGTACTGGTAATTTTGAAGTTGTGCATCCGTAGTTGGATAGAAGACTTTTGGACGTATAACTTAAATAAACAAATTTTGATTCTGGGGGTTAACTTTGAGAAGCAATTTAGAAGATTAAGAGAAAAAAAAACATTTGACATATCAAATGAAAGGGTTCGTTATCAGTGTTTCACAATTATAAAATGAATAGGTTAGAGTTAGGGTATATTAAATTAAATATGAGAAAACTGACCGTTCCTTCTTTCATCTCCGAATGTAAAAATGGTATAAATCAGAATGTAGGCCTTCAGCAAATTTTACAGGGAACCCTATGCGAAGAACCTACAGGTACAGAACACTCTCCACGCGAGCCTGACTCGCTCTTAATCTACTATCAACAATGGAACTGACTCAAAATGTATTTGTTAGGCTGCATCCAGAAGAAGATTGTTAGCTTTCATAATCCACACTATTGATGAATTTCATATTTGTTAAGAGTTTGTATGATATTGGTTATAATTTAATTCATTTTTATAAATGATAACGATTTAATAACTTACCAAATCATCTGCTATTATGAAAATAATGTGGGGCCTGGTTTTGTTTTTGGCACCTAAGCATATCCCAAGAAGGGATAACCACAAGATGATTTGCTTGAACATTGGTTTTCTGCAAATAACTATAGTATATTCTACTTTAGAGCCACGAATTTTCCATCAGTAATACAATTAAAAGAAGTTTCAACTGCCATATTGTTATCTTTTTGTATAGTATAATATCTTTTCGAAAATAAATATGAATTGAACATTGTAATCGTAATTCAAAATTTTAAATCATATAAAATAAGTTAAAACTTATGTTATCATTCAAACAAATATACATTTTGAAGCTTATGAATATTAGTAACATTTACCTTGAACTTATGTTCACTGTACACACTGATTTATTGCATTTTAACCAATTGAATCTCTTGAAAAAAAAAATCAATTTTATCTATCTTTCACTACTTGATTATATATCTAATATATTCAAATATAATTTAACATCGATATTGCCCATTGTACTCATCATGAGAATCGGCAATTCTATAAATAAACTAATCTTGAATAACAAATAAAGTGGATGGCTCATCATTTAAACGACGAGACAGAACCGGTTCCAGATGGAATTATGAGCTGCATGAAGTTCGTCACCTTGTAGATATATCCAAAGTTTAATCATTAAATTTTAATATTTTTTATTCAGGCTAACATACAAATTTTAATTTAAAAAAATAGTATGCTAATAGGTTGTCTGGCCTATTATAAGCCCTAACAAACCCCTACCGACATGCAAATAGCATCTGTGTGTAGACCTAAGCTCAATATTGATTTAAAATCTACAACCTTAACATAAAATGAAAATACAAGAGAACTATAAAATAAATACAACTACATATATAAAGATCATCATACGATATAAAAACATATTAAATATTATTACAGAAATTTTATAAGTAACTAGCTTTTGCCCACGACTTCGTGCGCGTTGAAAACTGCATTCAATTCCATTCCATTCCTTGTACTAGTGTTTGCGTGACGCGTATAGAGTATAGAAACATACAGACGGACAGGCAGAAGCGACAAAACGTAGCCTATATGTATTTTAAGTTAGAGCTTTAGTAATACATCGGTGAAAACTGCATTCAATTCCATGCAGTAGTTTTTTCGTGATGCACGTACAAACATACAGACAGACAGACGAAAATTCTAAAATACTGTTGTTTTCGCTTCTGTTGCTCTGATGCAGGCCCCCATATTATTTTTTCTGAAATATATGTACAGTCAAAACCCTACATTAAAACTATAGAAATTTCATACAAATATTGACACCTCTTTTTACCCCCGTAGGGGTTGAATTTTCCAAAATTCCGTCTTAGTGAGCACCTGTGTTCTAAAAGAAACCCCCATGCAAAATTTAAGACTTCTATCTCTTATAGTTTCTTAGATTTCGTGATTAATCAGTGAGTGGTATTTCGCTTGTATATATACAAATGTATAGATATAAAAATTCAAATTATTTAAAATCCAACTCTTAATATGAATCTTAATACGGCCTATATAAAAAAATATTTTGTTTCAGAAACAGAAATGATCAACATAAGGGATCGTGTATAGACCATTTATTTGTGAAATCAGATCAATCAGAAGTTGTTTCATTTGTATTAGAAGATCCTATCACTGATCATTTCCCTATTCTAGTGAACATTAATAGACATTTCAAATGCAAGAAAGAAGAGAGTAAGTATAAGTTAATTAATTACAAGAAATTAAGTAGGCTGAGCAAAAATGTTGTATATATAGAGAACGTAATGATCAATAATGTAAATGAGATGACTGATCAATTAGTTGATAAAATTAAGTCACTTATTAAGATTTCGACATTTGTAAATAGACCAAAAAAGCGCTTGAAAAGTAGATCTGACTGGATAACACCGGAATTAATAATTGCTTGTAATAAAAAAAAGAAATTGAGTAGTTTAAAAAAGAGATTCCCAAATAGGTTGGATATTAAAGAAGAATATAATGCTTTTGTAAAATCTCTAAATAAAAAATTAAAAATAGCAAAGTGTAAATATGATAAAACTAATTTCAAAAAATTCTCTAATGATGCAAAGAGTATGTGGAATTTTGTAAATAGTAAATTAAATGCAAAAATTAAAAAAGATAGGGTAAATATAAATGAAATATTTGACACTAACAAAGAAGTATTAAAGGACGGATTTGAGATAGGTCAGGAGTTCAATAATTATTTTACCACGATCGCTAAGTGTCTTTCGGATAAAATATGTATGTTCCACTTAGAGTTTGGAATAATAAGTCATTGTATTTAGAGGAGACAAACGCAGGGGAAATAGTAGATATTATTATGTCAATGAAAAATAAGAAGGTAGGTGGGATTGATGGAATTACCATTGCTGTTTTAAAATGTATTGCTTTGGATATAGCTGAACCCTTGGCAAAAATAATTAATAAATGTATGCTATCTGGTATTTGGCCTAATCATTTTAAGAGAGCAGAGGTTGTACCAATATATAAAGCTGGTGATCATAAATCAACAAGTAATTATAGACCAATATCCTTATTATCAAATTTGGCTAAAATATCTGAAAAAGTGATACACAAAAGACTTAATGATTTTCTAGAGGGAGAGGGACTGATAAATGGGAGACAATTCGGATTCAGAAAGAATAAATCGACTAATGATGCCTTAAATTATGTCAATAACTTCATATGTAACCAACTTGACAATAGCAGATCGGTAATAGCAATATTTCTCGATCTAGCGAAGGCTTTTGACACGGTAGTACATGAACTTCTATTGATTATATTGAATGATATAGGTATAAGAGGGATTGTTAATGATTTGATGCGTAACTATCTATCAAATAGATTTCAGTGTGTTCTCATTAATGGTATTAAAAGTTCTTACAGCTTAGTTACTTGTGGAGTCCCTCAAGGTTCAATTTTGGGTCCATTATTATTTAATGCCTATATTAATGGGTTATTGAATCTTAATTTACCGGGTGTTATTGTATCTTTTGCGGATGACACAGTCATTATTTGTAGTGGTGAGAGTTGGGATGAAGTTACAGCCAATGCCAAACATTCTTTAAAAATTATAAGGAAATGGTTTAATTATCACAAAGTGTCTTTAAATATGTCAAAATCCAGTGTTTTATATGTGTCTCTATATTCGGATAAGCTCCCTGTTACAGACGGACTCACAATACATGATGATGTTTGTTATAATAACTTAAATTGTGGATGTGATAAAATAAAAAGGGTAAATGAAGTTAAATACCTTGGTGTTATACTAGATGAAAATTGGAATTGGAAGAAAAATATTTTTAGTATTGTTAAAAAAGTAAGATACCTTCTTTTTGTTTTCTATAAAATGAGATATATTCTTGAAAAAAATGATTTATTAAAATTATACCATGCTTTGTTCTGTAGCGTCCTATTTTATGGAATTATTTGTTGGGGTTCAGCTTATTCAAATACATTAGGGCCGATAGTAAGAATACAAAAGCGTGCTATCAAAATTTTAACTTTTGGTAAACAACACAACCTTTTTAGTGAGACACGATTGCTGAACATCAATCAAAAATATATTTTGGAAGCACTAATAAATAATTATTGTAATCTACGGGAAGAGTATACTATTGCTGAAGCATGTTTATTTTCTAGACACAAATCGCTTACAGTAAGTAAAACTAAATTAAATATTGGTCAAAAAACTAGTTTATATCGATCCAAACTTGTCTACAATAGATTAGATAACAATCTAAAAAAATTAAACTTCTCTAGAGGGCGTATTAAATTTCATATTAAGAGTTGGATTTTAAATAATTTGAAGTTATAATATACATAGATATTGTTATGTTACTTAAAAAATCTGTTTTAATATTTAATACTTCCTATATCATGTGTCTTTCTTGACATTTGTAGTTGTATTTATAGTTTTGTTGCATTTTAATTTTATTATTTGTTTATTTATTGTATATTAATATGTATATTTAGATTATGTTAAGCTTGTAGATTTTAATACATTATTAAGTTCAGGTCTACACACAGATGCTATTTGCATCTCGGTAGGGGATTGTTGGACTTTATTAAGTCAGACAATCTATTAGCATACTATTTTTTAATCAAGATTTGTATGTTAACCTGAATAAAGATTATTATTATTATTATTATTATTAGATTATCTAATCTATTTATTGTAGATAAGTTTGGATCGATATAAACTAGTTTTTTGGCCAAAAGATAGCACATAGGACATACTGTGTTGCAAATTTGATTTACTTTCCAAATCTAATAAAATATATATACGGTTCCATTTGCGATTTCGGAGCAAAATTAAAAAAAACGGGTAACTTTATAAAACGCGTCCCCTAGCGAGGATGTCAAGAACCAAAATCCCATGGATGGTTTTATATTATATTCACCAAACCTTCCTTTTTTGAATCAGAACTTGTTAACAAAATTCCGTTCAGTCAAACTTATGTTATAGATACTTATAGTCCAAAAAGTTTAGCATCCCCTCCGCCTTTATTTTATGTCCTACAATAAAAAATCATATATCAACAAGTGGAATATTTGAAAAAAAATAAAAACAGTTTTTATTAGGCATTTAAGATTTGAACCGTACCGATGAGTACTATTGCTATCTCTCCTTTTCTTGATTTGAACTTTACTTATGTATATCTGTTTGTGCCAGCAACAACAATTCCATAACAAATTACTGTTTGTCTACCACAAGACAAAATTAAATTTTAATTTAGTATTACCAACGTCTAATGTATGGCAATTGCGACAGACAGTAGGTACCTATATACCACAGAGCAGAGACGTATATATACGCTCCATGCTCGTGCGTAGTTCCAGTGATGGATCCTATTGTCCGACATTATCGTTCCATGTCGAAGAAATAGTTTGATCTTGCTTGAATGCGATAATATAATTAATCAATATTGGATCACACTTGGAACTTAACAGGCGGCCAGATGTCTGCGATCTAAGTACGAATTTGAAATTTCAAGTCTCTAGAACGTATGGGGCGTGAGAAATCGCTGCGGAGTCCACCGATACAAGATCCGAAAGTAATAAAAACTATTTAAAAAGATGGACCATTATGGTGGCATTAACGTGAGAGTATTAATTTCAAAACTGATAATGGAAAACTTTCGAAAAAAACGCATTTTTTATACGATCGATACTATTACGCCCCCTAGCGGTGGACGTATGAATTTGAAAAATATTTCCAGCAAATTTTCTTGATCCGTTTCATCTGAAAGATTTTTTCTCATAACTATTAGTTCCTGAGATACAGTACCTCGTCACCCTTATTGAATCACCCGGTACTAGTGGTAGATCATGGTGATGGTGAAGTCAATGTTAATTACGATTAATAACTAGAGTTTTGGTGCCTTATTTAGAAAGTTAAATACGGGATTTACACCCCAACAACCCATTTACATACACACTTGTACTCTTGTGCTAACTTAAAACTCTAATCAACTAGGACGCATGTTTTTCGTTCAGAGTCGGTATTATCATCTATAACATAATTAACAAATGTCGATATATCAAAAATATTTCATCATAACATGTACCAGGAATTAATTTACTCTCCATGTTTATTTTTCGTTAACTTTGTTTGACCATTCACTGCATTCCAGCGAAATAAATTTATGTTCGTCAATTTATTCTCTGTTATAAGTTTGATCCGAACAAACAAAATAAACTAATTTATAAACTGTTCTACTGTGATATTGCAAGCGTACTGTAAATTAATTTGCTAGTGCAAGGTTTTTAACTGATCTACCCAGATACAAAAAAAAAACATTGATTAGGTACTGAAGTGAAAGGGATTCCGTACTTACTTGAGATTTCCGCATAAATATGCTTATCTATAAAATACGTCCGAGGTGCGGTCAGCAAAGTCTGTTTAATAAACAAACTCCAATTTTGTGTATTCGGTAGATTCGAAGAAAATTGACTTTGAAAGACTGACAGACAGACAGAAACTCAGTTAATATAGAGAACTTATAAGGGCACTTTTCGTTAAACTGATGTATGGAAACCTAAAAATGGCACTACCAGTTGAAAAAATGTCTAGAAAAGTAAGTGACAAATTTGTGTAAAAGAATATTTTTTATAAAAAAAGTTGGACCGATTTTATTAGTTGGTGCCCTGAAAAATACAAAATAATTTTAATTCTATTGGTACTAGTAATTTTGAAGTTGTGCAGTTGTAGTTAGATTTAAAACTTTTGGCATCAACTTTTTTCAACTTCTATAAATAAATAAAAAAATCATCAAATTCGGAGTACGTCTACTTTATACAGCGCTCGCACAAACCATTAAAAAAGCAGGCAGTCGAATTGTATACCTCCTCCGTTTGATTGGTCGGTCAAAAATGTATTTTTGAATCAGATTTTAAAATGGTATAGTTATTGATGAAAGGTAATTCGTGAATTATTGCCATAAATGTTCATATAAGGTGAATATTAGTATTTTTTGACCGACGAACCCCGAACGGAGGAGGTATACAATTCGACTGTCTGCGTTTTTTTATTTGTTCGCCCATTGTATATAGTAAGCGTACTCTGATTTTGATGATTTTTGATTTATTTGAAAGAGGAGACTTGAGAAATGGTCCCATATTCGTAAAAACTCAAATCCGAAATCTCCTTTCTTTCGAAAACCGCCCCCGAAGGCGGTGAAGAAAATTGAAAATTGGATATGTCAGAATTAAACATAGGACAATATCCGGAAACGTTTAAACTGGACATTTTTTCAAAAGAGTTACGTTTCTTGAGTTACATTCAAGTGTATTTTCGCTATGTGAAGGGGGCGATTGCTTTCGAAAACTGAAAATCTGTGGGTGCCGGATGAAAGACAATAAATAATATTTGTAGCAACCTTTATAACGAACATTTTTTCGGTTACAGTTTTCGAGTTAGAGCGGTGGTAAAATAATAATAATAATAATAGTAATAATAATAATAATAATAATAATAAGACGTTTATTAGTTACCAGAAAAATAAGAAATATACAACTCTATATAGAATATGATAACAAAAAAAATGTAATAAAAAAACTTAATTCAGGTAACTAAATGGTCTGGTTTTCAAATTTTCAGACTCTGAATAATAAATAACAAGTACAAGCTAAACCTACCTATAACTTTTTGGGTATTAGTGAACGTTCAACAGTTTTCATGACTAATGTTACACTCAAAAATGTGAAATACATATTTTTTACAAAAAATTGGAACGACTTTATCAATTGTTGCACTGAAAAATACAAAATAATATTAATTCTATTGGTGCTGGTAATTTTGAAATTGTGCCGTTGTAGTTTGTTGTTGTAGGCACCAACTCCAAAAGAACCAGCACCAATAGAATTAATATTATTTTGGATTTTTCAGTGCAAAAACTGATAAAGTCGGTCCATTTTTTTTAAATATTTATTAGTTATATTTAAAAAAATGGACCGAGAACGGTCATAGGTTCTGCTACAATCCATTGATTCCGGCACACCCTGTATAAAAGATCAAATAAATTCATCACCGCTTATCTTTTTCACTTTCAATTACCTATAACTTCCGCCCTGATCCCCCCCAATCTATTCTCATCATGACAGTTCGCGGCCAACAAATATACATAAAACTCCTCATGCTTGTAGTATCAAAATTGTTTTTATACCATATTATCTTCCTCCTTCTCCGAAGCGGTAGCTGGTCTCTCCCGCTTCTCCCATTTGTTCCGTTCCCTCTTCCTGTGTGTTCTCACTCCTCTATCTCCATACCAGCCGAACAACGGGGGGGACTACTCTAGGTACACCTTTTCAGTAAATCAATATACAGGTGGCTGTTGCACAGTGCGTTCAAGCCGACCGATATTTTCCCCCCAAAAGGAAAACTCAGCTGGACCACTCAATTCTCGCGTAGGTACTTAGACGGTGACCGAACGGAAGCGACAGCGGTGAGAGTGAGTGTAACGATGGGTACATTCTAATCACTATCAACTGTTGATTTTTGATGGAAAGACCTGCTAATGTTATGAAAATTCGAATTATGAGCGCAGAGAATTTAGTTACAGGGGGGATGGGGTGAGGTGCTTTGCGCAAATGTAGGTATATTAAATATGATGTACAACTATTTAGATATGATAATTTATTTCTCATCGTATAACTTTGAGGAAAGATATTCTTTGGCAAAAACGGCAAAGAGAAATTCAAGGAGTCTCTAGCTTCACCACTAGAGGGCGTAATCCTTAGAAAAAATAAAAATCATTTTTCTCTAAAATGCGTCTAGGTTTCATATACGTAAACTTGAATAAGGCGTAAATTCTGAACAAATCTTGATGTTTTTTTAAAGGATGGGGGAGAATGGGAATAGTTTCAAATTTGGTTTGGCCGAATCGATTTCAACAAAATTAGTTTCTTATGAAATAGTGTAAATCAGCCAATCATATGTGATATAGAAAAATCCTATTTAGTTCCAATTGTCGTAGGTAGGGGGCATATTCTGATGAAAAATATTAAAACTCGTTTTTGTTGAGAATGGAAGCAACCAGTTTTTGTGAATAACTATGAAAACAGATTAAGTTAAACCGCATGTCGATATCTTTTTTATAACTCGAGATATAAGTGAAAAAGCATAAACCTGGTTGAATAGTATTTGCTCTTGCTGTATTTTAATATTAGAAATGAAGAAATAAGATATTTATTCAGCTCTTTGGATGTCCTGTGCACTTTTCCAGGAAAGCTAGAGATTATTTGTATGTGAAAATACTAATAAATGGATCGGAAGGGAAGTAGATTTTCATGGCATGCTTGATTATCAGGCCTTGCTTATCTGAAGGATTTTCTTTCCAAAAATCGACCAACCATTCAAGCTTAATTTTTTTTATTTTATTATTAATAATAATAATAATAATAATAATAATAATAATAATAATAGGGTTTATTGCCCAACAACAGAAAAAAGAATTTACATAGCAAAATTAACATAACTAAAAAAAATATAACAATATAAATGTTTTAACGAAGATAAACGAATACAATACAAGTAAAATTTTTGAAAAAAAATTAAAAATAGTTTTTATTGGGCATTTAAGATTTAAACCGTACCGATGAGTACCTACTATTGCTATCCTTTTCTAGATTTTAACTATACTTATGTATATGTGTTTGCCAGCAACAGCAATTCCATAACAAATTACTGTTTGTCTACCACAACACAAAATTAAACTTTAAATTAACAGTAACGTCTGACGTCTGACAATTGCGACATAACCATAGACGATCTTCCAAAAAGTACCTATATACCAGAGAACGAGACGTATATATACGCTCCATGCTCGTGCGTAATTCCAGTGACGGATCCCATTGTCGTTCTATGTCGACAAAATAATGATCTTGGTTGAATGAGATTGAATGAGATAATTATAATTACCAATATTGGATCACACTTGGAGCTTAACAGGCGGCAAGATGTCTGCGATCTAAGTACGAATTCTAAATTTCAAGTCTCTAGACCATATGGGGCCTGAGAAATCAATGCGGAGTCCATTGATACAAGAACCGAAAGTAATAAAAACTATTTAATAAAATAGTGATTATTATAAATAAATAATAAAAACAGGAAAGAAGGGAATGTACCTATATTTTTCATAACGTAACTAAAGCTGTGCTCAATATTTGTTTTTAATTTCACTGGTACTGCAGCAAAAATGACTTACATTATAAGCATTTCTACACATTAAATTTATTGGGGTCTTTATCAAATTTGTTTGAGCCCTTTTACAAAACTAAAGGTGTTGTCAATAATTTTGGAACGTGGAAATTTATTTGAGACAAAGGCAGAGGACAGTCAACTTCACCAGTTAGAAGTTTATGTAGGAATAGTACAGAGGCTTGATTTATGCGTTTTTCTAGAGATATAGAATTAAATTTGTGAAGTAAGTCGACATTCTCGTTGAGGATATATCCCCCGAAGGGATGGAGGGGTCAAATTTTCTAGATAATCGAAAATCTGAGGTGGTATAATTGAAGATAGGACAATATCCGGAAACGTTTAAATTGAACATTTTTTCAAAACAGTTACGGTTTTCGAGATAGAGGCATGTTACATTCTCAAATATATGTATTTTTGCTATGTGGAGAGGGCAATTTCTTTCGAAAATTGAAAATTTGTGGGTATTAAATGAAAGACATAATTATTTGTAGCAACATTTATACTAAACATTTTTTCCTTAGAGTTACGGTTTTCGAGTTAAATCGGTGTTAAAATGATAACATCTAAAATACGTATTTTCGCAGCGATGTTTTAGGATCTCAATAATAACAATTACAAGCAAAGAATATACGTGGGTAGTATGATAAGTACTATTTTCATTGGTGTTAGTGAACGTTCAACGATTTTCGTAACTAATGTTACACTCAAAAGTGTGATATAAATATTTTTTACAAAAAATTGAACCAACATTAATAGTTGGTGCACTGAAAAATATACTAATGACATCGGTCCATTTTTTTTAATATTTATGTAGAGAATATCTTCTTATAGTAATTCACGATAATTGGGTGTTTCGATTTTAAGTTTTCAATAAAAACTAGTTTTATTATCTTTTATCTCATTATATTATGAATATTCATAGGAAGACCCAGAAAAATATGTACCATCATTTCGAAGAACTTCTGAACTCTTCTAACAATTTAATATTATCAGGAAATCTATTATAAAAATACATTGCCTTGACCTAAATCCAGTGAAATTATTAGATTACATACTCTTAATACTTGCCCCCGCTTTATCAATGCTCTTCCAATCTTATATTTTTAGATGAAAGCCCCCCTCCATATAGGGGAGGTGTCGTTGAAGAAAAAACGCATCGATATCCAGAAATTGGCTTCGTGATTGGAAACAGGAATAACGGGAAATAAAATATAAATCCGGAAAATCCGATAACAGTAAGGTGCCTCGTAGTCGATGTATATAGGTAATAGGAAGAGAGGCGAAGGCAAAAACCATTTACTGAAAGAACTACCTACGCGTTGTACCTACTCATTTGAGAATATGAACAGGGTGGTCCAAATTAGACACTTTTGATAAGAAACACGTATTGCTAGAAGAGCTAGAAAAAAGTAACATGCATGTTACGAGTTAAATTTTGTCAGAAACTTAATGCCGAAAACCATATCTTGATACAAGGTGTTTTTCAAGTTTGTGCATTTTTGATCGACCCCTGTAACTTCTTTATTTGTGAATATTTTTTGTTTCTGTAAAAATATTCATTAGGCACTTTTTTGAACAAAAACTAACGGTGTTCCAATTTTTTTAGTTAACAAAATAGTTTTCAAGCTGTGAGATAAACTCTGATTTTTTCTTATAGACCACTCTGTATATTATTGGAAATTCGCTTTCCAAATGAAATTTTCTTCCAAGTGGATATAACACTTGTTACTTTTCTTATTATATAATAATTATAACCTACTTTCTAATAATCAGGTAACATTTATCACTCAAAGTAAAAATAAACAAATAATAACAAGAACAAACAATATTACATTTAAACTTTTTCAACGTATGTTCAAATTGAGCACCATTTAAATCGAGGCATAATTGACTTCTCTCTTCCTAATATTATTGACAAAATTAATTGATTCTACTGCAGGTTTCGCATGTCAAAACGCTGCTGCATCCAATGCTTCTCGCGAATTAGAGAAAAAAATCTTTGGGAGTGAGATCGGGAGATTTTGCGGGCGACCAATTGTGCCTAAATTGTTTTCAAAAAATAATTTGTTGCCATGGCAAATCATCCATTAGTGGTTCAATACATTCTCGCAATATTTACAGATATCGCGCTGCTGTAAGGCTACCCTCATAGATAAAAATTTACAGAATACAGGGTGGTCCATAAGAAAAAAGTTTATAAAATAGCTTGAAAACTATTTTGTTAAATAAAAAGTATGTTATAAGAAAAGTAGCGATTGTTATAGATATTTGGAAAGAGAATTTCATTTGGAAAACGAATATCTAAAAATATACAGGGTGGTTAATAAGAAAAAAGTTTATATCATTGCTTAAAAATCATTTTGTTAAATAAAAATTATATTATAAGAAAAGAAGCAAGTGCTATAGATATTTGCAAAGAGAATTTCATTTGGAAAACGAATATCCAAAATTATACAGGATACAGGGTGGTACATAAGAAATTTTTTATAACATAGCTTGAAAACCATTTTGTTGAATAAAAAGTATATTATAAGAAAAGTAGCAAGTGTTATTGATATTTAGAAATAGAATTTCATTTGGAAAACGAATATCTAATAATATACCGGGTGATCCATAAGAAAAAAGTTTATATAGCTTGCAAACCATTTTGTTGAATAAAAAAATAGGAACACCATTAGACTCTTTCCAAATAAGTGCCTCAAGAATATTTTTACAGAAACAATAAATATCCATAAATAAAGAAGTTACAGGGGTAGGTTAAAAATGCACAGAATTGAAAAACACCTTTTATCTTTTGAACAAGTCAACATATCGATGTGCAGTTTTCGGTATTAACTTTTTCACAAAAATTGACTTCGTAACAACCGGTTACTTTTTCTCTAGCCCTTCTAGGTGTTTCCTATCAAAAGTGTCTAATTTGGACAGCTCTGTACATTATCATCTGGTATGAATACGGTTTCGATGTATTTTGAAAAACATGCGTGTTAGCTCCGACGCTCGACTGAAGTTTCCTTTTCAAATGCTATTGTGATTATTTACAAAGGAGGTGAATAAACGCATCTCTCCTAACACTGGAAGCATGGTAATAATTCAATTAAAATTTATACATAGTGATTCGATTAAATATTATTTGTACATGTTACATAAAAATATATTAATCATATTACATAAATACATTTTTAGGAAAATTGATTGGCTTTGCTATAGAAATCATCTTGAGAATAAAACTAAAAAAATAAACATAAAATATTGAACCGACTTTATTAGTTGGTGCACTGAAAAATACTGTAACGTGGATAGGTATTCATGTACTTACGGTTGATATTCGTTTATTAGTTATTTGAGCTACTACGTTGCTTACAGTAGTTATTGCATGTATATTTCCTTATGTAGTTCTAGAATTATAGCAGATTTATTCGGGATCCTTCCAGAAGCTATATGTGAGGTACACTTTGTCATACTATTGTCAGTTTGACAAGGATCTAGAACATTAATTATGTGCATCTAGATAATCATAGAACATTCTCGATGAATGTCATGTCATGATTCAGGTATATAAAGCCGTGTCGATCACGGGACAGAGTCAGTCAGTCTTATGAAGGCAGTGAGTCTTATAAAGACAGTTGATAACAATCAGTCTGTGGAGTCAGAGGTTAATAGTAGTTCTGTCGGTGAAGACAGTGACAGTATAGATAGTCAAGGTGACAAGTGGTGACAGTTGTACCAAAATAGAAGCTCGTGTACTGGGTGTTTGAAAATAAATCATTGGAAGCAATCTGCGACATTTGAGTGCTACGCAAGTGAACTCACTCCACAACGTTTAGCACAGGGTTAAACGTTACAATACAAAATAATATTAGTTTTGTTGGTGCTGGTACTTTTGAAGTTGTGCAGTTGTAGTTAGATAGAAAACTTTTGGCATGTGTCTACTTATTACAGTTAAAGATATACAAAGATTGTTTAGGGTCGTTAGAAAAATCCGAAAAAACCTTTTTTTGAATGGAGGGTCCCTTTATTTTTTCTATTTGAATTATTTGTTTTTGTAATGACACATTCTCTGAACGTTTCAACAGGTCATGAGATACAGCAAGCTGACAGACGGATGTACAGCTGGCTTAGTAGTGAGGTCCCGTTGGTCCCCTTTTTGGGTACCTTGAAAAGCATAGTGGGCATTCGACGTTTCAGAAGAGCTTTGTATATGCATGCTGTATATTGCATATAAGAAATTATTTGATCACTAAGGTATGATTGTAATATCCTTATAGGAATAAACTTTATGTATAATGAAAACATAAAAAAAACTAAGGAATTATCAGTAGCTGATTTTGAGTTACACGGGTATTTTTTGTAGAATTATGTATATCCAGGTTAGTACATTTTTTAAGCTTGTTTATAAGCTTCTCTGTATTGTGGCTCTGTTATATTTTCGTTTTTCTATTATCCTTTTCAATCCATCCTGAAATCTGAACCCTTGAGCAAATTGAGGTATTTCATGTTACGTCAAATGATCGAGTGCTTTTGAGTTTTATTCATGAAAATTTGGTCTATTTTGGGATATCATAAGATAACAATAAGCCCTGATGAGTACCTACTATAAAATATTAAATGAAAACCATGAATGTGCATTTCAAATGTACTAGAAAATATGAATCGTGATTATTATACTGAGAGATGTGAGCTGAAATATTTAATATTGTTTGATTTACAGTCGATTTAATTCGTTTTAGAAATGAATTCCTCTTTAAAGTGAAAATAATTACAGCTTCATTCGAGTTGAATAAACATTAGGTACACATTGAGGACCATTTCTCATTTTGAAAATTTAATTAAAGATGGCGTTGGTAACAACAATGTGATTTATTTCTATCTCTTTAGTTATTTAGATTTACTGAGTTGAATTTCTACTAGAATCGGCATTGTATTATTTCCTTGGCGTTTATTAATAAATAATTTTTCATGAAAATTGAAAATCTGAGACGACATAATTAAAGATAAGACCATATCCGGAAACGTTTACAGCAATGGTAAAGAATGAAATATTTGTATTCTGCAAATGGAGGAGGCACTTTTTTGTGAAAATTGAAAATATGAGACTACCATATAGAAGAGATCATATTATGTAGTAACATTTAAATTGGACATTTTTCAAAAGAATCTACGGTTTTCGAGTTACAGCACTGGTAAAGTCTGAAATATCTGTATTTCCGCCGCGATAATTTAAGATCTCTGAATAATAACAAGTACGAACAAAAAATATACATGGGTAATAGGATAAGTACTATCCCCTTTGGTATTAGTGAATGTTCAACGATTTTCATGACTAAGGTTAGGTTAGGTTAGGTTAGGTGCTGGTACTTTTGAATTTGGTGAAAAAAGACTTCTATCTAACTGCAATTGCACAACTTCAAAAGTACCGGCACCAACAGAAATAATATTATTTTGTATTTTTTAGTGCACCAACTAATAAAGTAGGACCAGTTTTTGGTAAAAAATATTTATCTCATCATCATGGCCTGGAAGATTCTAAAATATTTCTACCATTTTTCTGGATCTTTCTGGGTATGGCGTCTATGAGAAAAACAACAGTTGTATAGCATATCTTGGAAAATAACAAATATAAAATATTTCCAAGAACCCCATCATCTTTGTTTGGTATTACTGGCATATGCAAAATTTCAACCCTCCTATCCGATTATTAAATGAGAAAATGAATAGAAACAAAATCGCCAACTTTAAGTTTTTTAATATCTCAGAAACGGTTATTGAACAGGTTTAGATTACGCAACTTGTTTTCTAATTTAATTATCTATCTAAATTCTACCATTCAATAAATAGCAATACTGTCCCTGTGAAATTGTCGGGATAGTTAAGGCAACGAGAGATTGCTGAAAATTCATCAAGCAGGTAAGATAAATGACATAATTTTATTGTGTGTGAAATAACATTTATTAAGTTATTATGTACTATTTTAACAATTAGCAAATGTGAGTAGCTTGTAAATCCTGAAGTTCAAGCTGTTATATTTTCAAAAATACGTAAATCATGAACGAAACATTATATTTATGTTTTGTGAGTATACCTACTCAACTCAATCGAGCCTAGACAAGCACAAACGTGGTTTTGACTACATCCTACATCAAGTTCGACACAAAGCTCATTATCCTTGTACCCTTAACATAGGATCTGTGGAACATGTTGGAACATTCACGAACAGTAAACAATCTTCTCGTACGTAGGTGCACTAGCGTTCTACACATTTCGGGTAGATTTACTATTTTACTTATACGCGAAACACACTTCTTGGGGTATTACAGAAGGATTATTTAAAGCACAATCTAGTTTTTGACCGATTTTTTAAAATGGAGGAGGCTTACAATTCGGTTGTGTGTTTGATTTTTTTTATATATGTTCACGCGTTTTTTTGTATAGTAAAGGTATTTCGATTTAGACGAATTTTATTTCATTTGAAAGAGGAAAGTTGAGAAATGGTCCCATATTCAGAAAAACTCAAATCCAAAATCTCCTCTTTCTCCAAAATTGAAAATCGAAAAACAGCATAATTAAAGATGAGACCATATCCGAAAATATTTAAATCTTTTTCAACAGAGTTCCGGTAAGGTATATCTGCGCCGCGATGTTTTGAGATCTCTGAATAATAACAAGTACAAGCTAAGCCTATACATGGGTAATAGGATAAGTACTATCTTCTTTGGTATTAGTGAACGTTCAACAATTTTCATCACTAATGAAAAATGTGAAGGATTTTTTTACAAAAAAATTGAATTTCTGCATTTGTAGTTAGATTGAAAACTTTTGGCACCAACTTCAAAAGTACCAGAACCAGCAGAATTAATATTAATTTGTATTTTTCAGTGCACCGACTAGAAAAGTCAGTCCATTTTTATTTGAAAAATGTCCATTTTAAACGTTACCAGATTATATGGTCTCTTCTTTAGTTTTGTCGTTTTAAATTTTCGAATTTCAAAAAAAATTGACACCTCCACCCCCTTTAGGAGAAGTTTTGAGGGGAATAATATATACAGGGTGTTTCATAAACAATGGTCAGACTCTTGATGACATATTCTATGGTCAATTTTGGATCTATTTGACAACATGTATCTATATACAAAAACGCACCTTTAAAAAATTACAGCCCTTCAAAGTTGCATTACATCGATATATTTTTTGGCTGTTAAATCCAAATAGTACAAAATAATAGCAAGAAATTTTGGTATCTACCAATTCTTAGTTTGAAAATTCGAAAAAATGCAATAAAGTTGCTCAAGGAAATATTATTTTTAAAATTTCTAAAAAATGTTTGCTAGATGTAAAGGAAACTAAAAATATGGGGATTGAAAAGAGATGCAATGCCAATTTGAACCCGTTCCCTTCACTGGAATGTTTCAAGTCTATTCACAAACGATTTTTTAACCTATGAAATGGTAGATACCAAAATTTCAAGCTATTATTTTTGGTACTGTTTGGATTTTACATCCAAAAAACTAGAGATAAATGTTGTCAAATCGACTTAAAATTAACCATAGAATATGCCATTAAAAGTAAGACTATTCTTTATGAAACACTCTGTATAATTTGAAAAACACTGGCCACTTTGGTCTTGGATATTTTGGAAATTTGGAGCAGCATTTTCAAAGCGTCATTACAGGGCCAATGACAAGAATTCCCTTTTCATCTTTATGCTCAAAATATTTTGATTCGATAGATTGTAGTTGAAACTATGGCTACAACCAAAATTTGCATGTCTTGTGGATGTCCATAAACGTTTAATAGTTCATAGAACTTTAAAAACTCTTTATACTCATTTTACGAACTATCGCTACAACCATAGACATCTGAACACCTAGACCACGCATAGCCTCTTTCAGAGCGATTCAACATCTCAAGACCATTATTCTTCTGGTCCATAATGGTTCGTGTACGACTGATACGATTAACATATTTGCGAAACCTCTTATTTTTCATGGCAACTTATTCATAGAGTAATAGTCAAAGACATTCAGACGTAATTGAAAGGTGGTCGTTGAAATAGTTATTACTGATTATTCAGAAACACCTGCAGATTAAATTATGTACCAAATTTATATTTTACAACACAAAATAAAATGTTTCATTTGTGAAATAAGGGGATCTTCAGTCGATATCGATCGATTGAGTTAATTGCGGCAACACAGGAAAATTAATTCAGGCGTCCGTATGAATTTGTCAGCTTTCGTCGCTAGTCGGAATATTGTTGTTCGTTGTTCCATTCATAATTTGAATATTGCTACTACGTTTTACGAATTTATACGATTCTACACAGGTACACTGTTGCCAAATTTTCCTATAGGAAAATTTTGTCTCTCTCTTACACATGGAAAATACCAAAACAATTCTCTAACAATAACAGATCGCCTTTGGATACATGTTCTGAATGAAATGCTTTGTCTAGGTGTTCAGATGTCTATGGCTACAACCGACAATCTTGCTTTTTTTCCTATTATTCGCATTGGCATTTGTCGCTAGTAGCTTCAAATTTTAATCAGGAACACTAGCGCCGCCATTCCCGCGGTGGTATTCTATCTTCTCCGTGATATATTTGGACCAGAGTTGGTGTCTATGCAACAAGATTCTTAGAACAAAATAGTACTTATTCGGACAACAAGAAATTGTAACAATATCAGCTTATCAACCGACAATTATCACTCTAAAACTAAAACTTATGTGTCTAGCCTATTTTACAACAATATACATTATTTAATCTTTGCAATTCATGTTACATTGTATTGAAAACGTTGTTGATGGAAAATCGATTCGTTAAAATGCGCGTTCACTTGTCAAGAGCAATTCGACGGGAAAATTTCATTGCTGATATAGAAAATCAAAATCGAAACCAGGTACGTAGATAGGTATCTAGTTTTGTGCTGCTTCATGTTGCTCGAAACTATACTACTGTTAAATGGCATTGAAAATTGGTAGCATTCATAATTCATAGCCATGAAATGTACCAACTGTGATCCAATTACATGGTGCATGCTTTTTTATATCGATTGATCTGTTGCAGAGAGTATAATTTATTTTTTTCGGAACTCAAACGCATTAATTTTTTTAAATTGTCAGGTTTATCTCTGAAGATGTCAACTTTGTTAGCGGAACAATTGTCGGGAGAGACAAATAAAGTTTTATGTTTTTGATATGTTCTATCTACGCCAACGCTTCCAAATTTCAAATATTATAAAGCATTTTAGAATAACCGTAACTAATAAAAGAATAGAGTAAAATTCAAGCAGCTCATGATTAAATAGTAAATTATTCTGAACTTTAAGACTTTATTAGGAAAAAAGTTTTATTTTATTCATGCATTTTAATTCCTCATTTTGATAAAACCTTTTCTTTAAGTGCAGATGTCTCAAAAACTACTCGTATTATGGAATTATGACAAGAATATGTCATTTACTTAAGAATCTTTGTTAAATCCAAAAACACTAGAACTAGAACTATGTTTTATCCAGTGGCGTTAAAGTTAGGGGGAGTAAAGAAGTCCTTCAATCAAGCAGTACGCCACTGACTGCATTTATTTAAAGGATTGTTCTTACAAAAATGTACACTTTGCGTTAATAAAACTGCCTGGCAAATTTTGTAGAAAAATACTGTTTGAGAAGTTTTAGCCAATATTCATTTTTGGATTTAAAAATATAACCCTCAAAAATGGAGGGCAATAAGACTTGGGTTTATTAAACAAATCCTATTTACTTTCGAATTTACTATTGACTCTTTATGTATTTCTGCGACACCCTGTATAGATATCAACAATAATTTAGCTTGAATTGAAAACTCTGAATTTGATCAGAAAATAAAAACAATTTTGTTTTTGCAGTGAATCGAACGAATTATTATTCTGTAACATTTCTTCAATTGCTATCGAATTTCCAATTACTATTTACGAGCACTGTAGTAGATATGCCATGAAAAGCAATTAAGTTAATGGTTTCCGGTAACAAAAAATAAATAGGAAAAGATAAACAACCAACTGAATAAAACTACTGCATCCGCGCCTGACAGTCCAAGCTTATTCTTTCCTAGGCGTTATTGTTTTCGGCACCCAATAGAAGAATTGAATCAGCAAGTCGAACAAAGGAATTCGTTTATCTCATCTAGAAGACGTGCTGACAGCAGATGTGATGTGTTCATATTAGACGTTAGACAATAATTAAATATTAAGCTGAATGAGAATGCATGTTCATTTTTTCATTTTGGAAACTTGATCCCAGGTGTAAGTCGTTGTTTTCTGACGCTACTATTTTCAAATCTTTTGTTCACAATTTCGCTATCATAGAGTCCATTTATTGAATTTTCCCGTTCGGGACCGCACAATATATATGCAGGAAAATTCCAGTTAGCCAGGTATGCGGGGCGAAGCCTGACTTGCTCCATTATTAAAAATCATTGGTTGCGAAAGGAAAGACTTGCGGTCAGGATTGTAATATTGTTATTCATAGTAACATTGTCCGAGCTCATGTTATTCTTGATTCCAGAATTGACCATCCCAACAGAAGTTATATACTTGAAACTGTAAATGGAGTAACAATACCCGTCATTGGTACTCACGAGGCAGATATAGAATTGGGACAATCAAAATTCAGATATAAAGTATTTGTTGCCGAATTTTTAGACGAAGTTTTATTTGGTCTAGACATCATGAATAAATTTGGCTTCAACCTGAACCTCCAAGACTGAATACTCAAAATCACTGAAGAAAAGTTATTAATGTCAACATCTGAATCTAGAATAAGGAAAATTAAGGTAAATAGAACCATTACGATACCTGGATGGCCCGACAATCTCAACCATGTTAAAATAGAAGGTTCTAAATGCAAGGAGGCACTGATACTAGAAAGCAACCCAGAATGTATGTCAAAGGATATAATTTTGGAAAATACATTGATAAGCATCCAATTAAGGTGAGAGTTTTAAATTTGTCAGAAGAACCTAAAATATTAATGAAAAATGAAGTACCGAATTGCCTGTGCGGAACCTATAGTATCTGTCAAAATCTCAAGTGGTCAAGGGGACATCTTCTGCCAGAAAGAAAGAGAACTGAAAGAGAGAATTATTTCTCAACTTCCTAACCAACAGAAGGCGAAATTTGATGATGTATGGAAGTATTACGCAAGTGAACTCATCCCACAACGTTTAGCACAGGGTTAAACGTAACCCAGTTATAATAAATAAGTAATAACTAAAGATTAATAAGTCCTTATTTCGAGAAGAAGAAATTTGGTTAAACTTGATGACACCATTATTTCAGGAATTGAATCAATAATAAGATTTGTAAATTAATATGTGTCATTCACATTTAATTGAAACAATAAACACAGTTTTTGGAATATTCTGGAATGAAACAGATTTGCATAATTTCAGACATTTCATCAGCATTAGCAGTGAAAATTGGTGAAAAAATGGAACTGGAAACGAGTAAGCTTTGCGAAAGTGAATTTTATGAAATTTTGCCGATTGCAACTTATAATTGGCACAGCAACATGGAATCGACAAGATGAGAAAATGTAATTGAAAACGAGATTTTGTTGTACAACTTGAACTCCCAGTTAAATTGAATAAGTTTGTATACCTATGGAAGACATATTTTGAGTATATGTCGAATATTTAATGTAGCAAATTCAATTCGACAGAGCAAAAAAGAAAAGAATTATTGAAAAATAAGTTCTGTGATCGGGGACGAAGATCCCCTCGCTTTTTCTCCAATTTCTAATTTCATTTGATATATTGAGATCAGGTTATAAATGTACTGGCTGTTACTTGATGAAAATTCGTAATACCTACATTATTTTTAAAACAATATAATAAATTTCCTCTGATATATTGTTTAGACATGACAATTATTGCTTCGGCATACTGTGCCTTTCTCAGATATGAGTATGTACAAGTATTAACAAAATTCTGAGAGGATAAGTGCCTACTTAAATAAAAAGGATGGTTAGCATATATCTTAATGACTCTTAAAAGCTACTTAGGTAACAATTATATATACAGTAAGGGCCAAGTAAATTAATTTTTCGTACTTTCTTTATAAGATTTTTTAAGATTTTGAAATCATCATTAAATGTGTAATTATTATCATTGAGATGTAGCGCATAGTCTGAATTAGTTTTATAAATGAACTCTTGTGTTCATTAATACGGGATGGAAAGCTATAAGTTAGTAAAGTTCTTTACACAATAAATGGTATTGTCTTTATGATTGCAATAAAACTACCGGGTGTATTCTCATTATTTACCCAATCCACAAGCAAATACATTGCAGGATTGGACTCTATTTATTTAAGTCGGTATATAATATAGGAAGGTAATTTATTTAAAATTAAAATTATGGAGTTATATAGGAAACAAGTAATCTTACACACATTGTATGTTTATATAAAATAGTTAATGACATGAATACATGTTAATTATTTCATAGAAAAAAGAAAAATATTAAAATATTATTTTACTGCTATATTATGATCCGACCCTGACCGATAGTTTATTGCATGTTTATGGCCAACCTATGGCAAAACGTTGCAGGTGAATAAAAAACGTAGTCAACCATTTATTCTGAAAAGAACTTTACCTAATAACATTTTATCAATCGTTCAGTTGACATATTTTACACTTTCTCTATTAGGGATCACTTTCGAAAATTTCGACAGAGGGTAAAAGTTGGACGTTTCATCGAAACGAAGCTTCTGACAAAAATTTACAATGTAAGTTATCACTAAAATATAAGGGAGCCATACTCTAGAATATAATCTAGTAGAATGGATAACTAATGCAAATTATTGCTCAGGACATAAATATACCTACCTAGTTTTCTATTGTAAGTTTCAAAAAAAAGCAGCCAACCTTCGAAAAGCACTCGATCGCCTTTCTCGATACAGATTTAATTTCCGACAGTGACTATAATATGTATTCGCTGTGGTGGCGATTTTGATTTGTTTTTTTTTTCTTCTGCTCATTCACTTGCTTCGGTCTATTTCTGTTGAAAAAAAAACATTTCGAGAAGTGAAAGCTGGCCGATGTGACGGTGAGTTGTGGTGCAATAATATGAGCTCCGTTCCAAAATATATCAGAAACAGTTTCTTAACATCATACATACATCTACGAAGTAGTCCAAACGCTTTCCAACCCAAGCGTCTGATCATATTAGTAAACTGCTAGTTTTCTGTTCCAACGAGGCTTTCCGACAGCTCAGATTGGTTGCGGATTTTCCTTAGAGACATGCGCAGTTGGGCCAGAGGAACCTTTTTATCGTCCACGCATTTATTTCATAGATAAATAAGGAATGTTTTTCGAGGAAAGGAGATTTTGTATTTGAGTTTTTCCAAATATAGGAACATTTCTCAACTCTCTTCTTTCAAATGAATCACAAATCATCAAAATCGGAGCAAACAAACATCAAAAAAGAATGCAAACAACAACTGAATTGCATACCTCCTATTTTTTCTAAGCCGGTCAAAGAATTAATATTCACCCAAACATATTTGGCAATGTTATTTACACATATCTTCAGCTAAAACTGTCAGTAATCCATCTTGAAGATTGACATATGATATCAAATAAGAATTCCTTATATTAACAGAATGTGATGTTGTTTTCGAGATTGTAAAAATAGTTTTGGAACTTAGAAATACATTTCAAATGCTGAAAACTTTTATTCCACAAACATAAAAACAACAATATTTAGCAAACTTTTCGCCCTTCCACAATTTCCAGATATTGACACTGAGTGATTGTATTTTCTTGTAAATCTCTTGATTAGATGCATGAAAGTTTGAATAACTCCATATACACTTCCAGAACTTTTGCAATGAGTAAACTCTCCCCTCTCCCCTGCCGAGAAATTGAAAGAAACGCTCAAGTTATTTATAACAGTGTAAGCTGAAGTATTGAAATTACACTCAAGTTTTTCCCTTCACAGCTCGATTATATTGCCTGCTTTTCAATTTCAGAAACGTGGAAACTTCATAAATATTATTACACTCACTGAATGTAAGTAGGGCATAACATTGCATCGAGTGCTATGAGAATGAAGAAAAGTCACTGCCATGCTGGTTGAAGAATATGAGATTCTATCGTTGAGAGTTTTACTGCTATTTTTTTTTCAACGTTGAATCAATTTTATCGGCTATTCCTGTTATTTCCTTCAGGACTATAAATGAGTCTCTTCAAAATGAAATGCGATTATTTTAGTACTTTTTGGTGATTCAATGCCCATAAACTGGTTTCAATTATTTCTATAGGTAACTTTCTATCTTGAGGTGAGTATTAGTTAAAGACAATTCTTCTGGTTCTAAACGAAATCAATTAAGCAAGAATTATGGTGATATGATCTGAAAAAATATGGTGTGTTCACTTACACGACTTTCCTACCGCTCCCAAAGGATTTCCAACGAAAATAAAAATCGTCCCATCTTTTTGGAATTTATCATCAACGTTAAGATTATTTTTGTCAATCTTAGTATCATTGAGGAATTTAAATGGGATCTTCAAAGTAGCAGTCAATATTATTGTTAAAAACTACAAAAATATCTCAATAATTTATTCCAGATTATTAAAATAAAACAGAGAAACATCTACTTAAAAACAATTTTCGTGTTAACCCTTTCCCCGAAATCTCATATATGATTCTTTTTGCTCCAGACCTTCAAACCCATTGCATTTTTAAATAGGACTGTGCTAGCTTTGAATAATAAATAAATCGGGGAAGTCGCAATTCCCTCATTTCAGTTCAGACTCGGTTGACTGAAGCAAGATACTTAAATATGGATGAGCCACTAATTTCTCCACTTTTGTATGGAAACTCTCCATTGAGCTCTAAATAGAGAATGCCTTCCAGTATCTCATATAGGAGGTGTGATGGGCTATATTTAGATTTTCGAAACGAACACTGTTCTATAAGACTAGGCATATATAGTATCGAAAAAACGTTAATTCGGCAGCAATTGAAAATAAGAAGCACGTTTTTGATCTTTGGTAGTAAAGTTCTGAACCGTGTTGATAAAGTAGCTACGTGCGATACCTCAGTGAGTTTATAATGACAGGCAGAGAAATGTGTAAGAGTTTTAAATCCGCAAATACACAATTGCAAAAGTTATATTTTGACGATTTTCAGAAAAAGAAATGTGGGTGAAATACTTATATTAAAATTTCCATTATTGTATTGTTAACACAAGATATCTTCATCAAATAAGAGTATAAAAATAAGTATTTCACCACTATTGCTAAATCCCTTTCGGATAAAATAGTGTCTGAATCTATATCTGCTCTATTTAGAATTTGCTCATTGCACTTGGAGTAGACAAACGCAAGGTAAATAAAGAATATTGTTATGTCAATGAAAAATAAGAAGGTAGGTGGGATTGATGGAATTAACGTTGCTGTTTAAAAATGTATTGCTTTGCTGAGCCATTGGAAATAATAATTAATAAACATGTATGCTACTTGGTATTTGGCATAATAATTTTAAGAGAACGGAGATTGTACCGATATATAAATCTGCTGATCATAAATCAACAAGTAATTATAGACCAGTATCCTTATTAAGTGATTCACACGAGACTTGATGGTTTTCTAGACGGAGAGGAAATGATAAATGGGAGGCAATTTGGATTCGGAATAAGTAAATCGACTAATGATGCTTTAAATTGTGTCAATAACTGCATGTGTAATAATTAACTTGACAATAGCAGATCGGTATTAGCTGAATTTCTGACATGGCAGTTCATGAACTTCTATTGATTATATTGTGATCTTGTTATAAGAGGAATTATTAATGATTTGATGTGGAAATATCTCTCAAAAAGATATCAGTGTGTCGTCATTATTGGTGTTAAACAGTTTAGTCACTTGTGGAGTCCCTCAAGGTTCAAATTTGGGTCCGTTACTGTCAAATGTCTATATACATGGATTATTGTTACTTAATATACTGGGTGATATTGTATCATTATGTGTAGTGTTGACAGTTGGGACTAAGTTACATACAATGCTAAACATTCCTATTAATTAATATTATTTAATATTTTCCAGCGCACCTTCCAATAAAGTTTGTCCAATTATTTGTTAAAAATATTTATCTCACAGTTTTTGAGTGTAACGTTAGTCATCAAAATCATTCAACGTTCGCCAAAGAAGATAATACGTTGCTTATACTTATTCAGAGATTTTAAAACATCGCAATAAAATTCAGAATTTACCACTGCTGTAAGTCAGAAACAGTATTTCTTTTTGAAAAATGTCCAATTTAAATGTTACTACATATAATCTCTTCTTTAATTTGGCTGTCTCAAGTTTTCAATTTTCGAAAAAATGCCCTCGTCACATAGCAAAGTCACACAAATTTCGGACTTTGCAAATGCTGTAAGTCATAAACCTGTGATTTTTATGAATAATGCCCAATGTAAACGTTGCGAGAAATGGTCTCTTCTTTAATTCTGTCACCTCAAATTTTCGATTCACTTTGGAAGAAGTTTTCAAGGAGCATGATATGTTGAACAATATTTTTTCATTGGAACCAACTCTATATAGACCTCAATCAAAAAAAAAAAATCATGAAAATCGGAGCGTGTAAGTAACAAGCAGACAAACAGTCGCATTGTGTATCTCCTCCGTTGTTGGTTCGTCAGTCAATAAAATATAAACTGTCACTCTAGAACTTCAATTCCAACAATCTACTGGGCAACTCTGTGCACCTCAAAGGTCACAGCTGCTTGTATTTTCCGCTCTAGCAAAAGCATTTCTATAAAAATGATGATGATATTACAATGAACAAAAGCACATACAAAATTTAATTTCAATGCTATTGAATTAAATGTAGTGAAAGAAATATTCAAATACCAGTTATGCTTCGAGAGTATGTATGCATTATCAAAATGTCTAGACACATTGTTTCCACCTAACTGACCGTCTATAATGCTCATGAACGTGTTCTCCAGACTTTATTAAACACATGTGTGCAGTGTTTCTCTTGCATTGACGGATCTCGGATTCTGGGAACGTATTTTGTGATATTAAAGCAAAGCTTGAATACGTTTCGTGGCATTAATATCTTTGATGCTGTATAACATGGGTTTCTAGTACTTATTTACTCAATACCTGTAGGTACCTACAGGATGATAGCAAATCATGGTAAAAAAGGAGCGAAAGGTATCATGGGACACCGGGTAAGAACGAAGTTCATTTTGCTACTAATGCTAATGATGAAATGGTAATAAAAAACTACTATACTTTGGAACTACCTTAAGAAAATCAGTAATACTTTTTTGTTTTCTTGACCGTTGATCGTTTTTTTTTCAGCAACATTTTTCAGTTCAAAAAGGAATTCAATTTGTCTGATGTATTGTTTTCTGATGCTCATTAGATGCAATTGTTGAAGGAATTCACAGCATCTTTGTTCGTTATTAGATCATTTATCTTGTCATTTGCTTCAGCAACAATATCTTGGTCTGATTGTATTAGACACACTCCCATATATATCCATATATCATCCAATGAAAGACCTACGTCTAATAATTTTTCACTAAGAACTTTTACAGGCTTAAATAAGTAAAAAAAAATGGTAAAAACCTTTACCTATGACTTCCCTCGACAAACCACCCCGCTTCGAGATGGAAACAACCTCGTCGCTTCTACCGTTCTTATATTGACACTTAATATTTTGGACATCCTGTATATATGATTAACGAAAACCCTTACATTGCGTTGAAGGTAGTCCGTCAATATGCATACCAAAATTCGTTGTCCTAGGTCAAGCCGTTATTGAGCTACAACGTCAACAAACTACAGAAAGACTACAGACAGACAGACAGACCGACGGATTTGAGGTACCATGATTTTCGTCATCTAGGAACCCCAAAACGTAAATATCAGCTAAAATCTCGAGGTCGATTTCTTACGTGAATACAATACTTCCCTTATTGAGGGAAGTAAAAATCGCACGTATGGCGAGCGTCCGGAATATGTCTTTTACAAATTAGTATCCTGACTACTTGATGTCCGGATATAAATGTGTCCAGAGTATAGAGGTTACTCTGTATTTTTATAAAATATATATAAAACAAATTTTTGGGTGTAAGAAAAACTGTAACATGTATATGATATTTATTTATTAAACATCTTGCCAAAATTGTAAATTTGTTTTTATACACGAATATAACAACATTTTCTTTCGTTTCCAACACCCTATATCTTGAAATGTGGGAGCCTTAGCCCGACCAGTACTTTGCGTCACAAAATTCTATCACGTCAATTTGTAATCACCCCGTATAAATACGTTGCCGTGTGGAGAGCCTGTTTATTATACCCTTGCAGAGTTTTTTGACTACTCGATGGTTAGATCAAAAGAAAACAGAATAATTAGAGAGCAGCTGGTTCATGGATGATATTATTTATTCAGGCTTTGCTTGAAAATATAATATATCTAAAGACATGTTGGATATGTATCTCATATCACACAAGAGGGAGTTGATTTTTATTCAACTCAATCAGTAAATATTGGAATCACAGTGTGCTCACCTTCGGAGTTTTATTTCGAAATGATTTCTACTTGACAAGAAATATTTAGGTATGGGAATATCCAATATCGCCGTATAGTAAATCAGTTCAATCGCATTCCACCTGGAAAGTTTATCTAAACATGATGATTTCAAACAATTTCTCAAATCCAAAAAAGATAAATCAAGCGATTTAAAGCACATTGAAAGTACGCTATGTCTTTACTTGAATCGCCTTAAGTTGCATAATATCGAAACATCACTTGTCACTTTTTGGAGCAGAAATATTTGATTAACCTATATTGAAAGTAATGCATAAGCTTGAACTAATGTAATGGTCGTGACAAATATTTTTGAACTTCATTAATTTTGCATACCTCATAAACATTTGGAAATGATTGAAGTGAATTGATAATTACTTGACTGATCATCCGACCAGACCCATTTTTTATGATTAATGATTAATGATATGACAAGGAATTCCCATCAGACTCTAGCAAATACTTGTTCTCTTTTTCAATGGCCTACTTCGAATGTTTTTTTGGATCACTCGATACTAAGTAGGGTCGAGTTTGGTAGACCATAAAAGATCATCATAGATAGAAAATCACAACAAGAAACAAAGTTCTAGGAAATAAATAATAACTCATGAAGAAAATATTAAAAACAATATTGCGCTGAAAAAAGTCTCATTCCTGTTGTTAAGAGGATAATGTTGTGATGTTGTCAGATTCAATAAAACATGTTAAATCTACTTTTTACTCTTTTTTTTTTACTGATATTTGAAAACTCAAGTAACGCGTGAATCTCAACAAGATTTCGGGTAAGAAGAGAAACGGAAAAAGACATTTCGACATATAATTTTCGTGCCGCATTCGCCATAAATGAAATTTTGGTCAATTACTTCATAAGGGCACAGCGTTGTACAAAGGAACCGTATCTACTGGGCGGCTTAGCTGCCATCTGGTGATAGCTAAGTAAAACATTTGAAACCATCGAATTTCTTCATAACCCTATATGATTATACTTTAAAATTGACATCGGATTGAAGAAGAAGTTGAAATAATAATTAAATAAATTTGTACCAGCAGTTTTACCTGGCACTTCCAAGGCAAACACCTTGGTGCATTGTGATCCGAAAACATAAAGTCAAAAAAAGTCTTCAGTATGAAACCCTTCTACCTCAAAGTCCTACTCGCACATAGGAACAGTCCGAACACCAACCCAGATCCATCCACACACAAGTACCAAGAGAGAACAGCATGAAAATTTCTCCATTGTATCTATTAGGGATTTTCCGGTATGGAGCCCTTCACCTTCCCTTATTTCACAGATATACTTCTTTGGGTATTACAAGTATGGAACCCTCGACCTAGGAGTTCCAGTCACATTTACAGCCACGACCGGATCATTCTAATAACATCAAAATCCAGCAATAGAGTTCAGATATATACAATAGACAATAGACTTTCAGGTACGGAACCCACGACACAGAATCTCACGGGCACTGAATGTACAACAGTATTATTACTTAAGGTATAGTTTGAATACTCATCGAAAGGGGTTTCGTCATACCTTGTCTATGTCTCTTTTTTGTTTGTAAATTAGGTGAAATAAAATTTTAACGTCATAAACATATGTCTTCGATCAGATCAGCTGATTGTTATTTTGACGTTTGTTATTGTCCACTTTGACGTTTAATGTCAAACATTTTTTTTTCGAAAGTGATTTAGCCCCATGAACAAATATAGGGAGGACGAGTAACACGAGTAGTGGGAGTAGCACAAAAAACATTGGGTTATCGTATGTCATATCGGTGTGTTGCGCAAAATCACACTGCGCATCCTTATGTAGTATGGGCGAAGGAAGCTTAAATACAACAATAGACACTTAGTGAAATAATGCGCAACATACCAAATTGACAACTTATCACGGGACGTTATTTCAGCCACTTCTGCTTATAGAACAGGATACAGAGTTAGTCATCCTCCCTTCATTTATTCTTGTTTAGCCCCATAGCAAATATGTCATTATTGTCATTGTTTTGGGGTTAGGTATTAAAATTTAATTCAAACTATTTACGACATGCGTAAAATGGCAGATGACGTCAGGAATCGTGATGAAACCCTATTCGATGGGTATTCAAACTATATGAGAACCACGTGAGCAAAATTTGGGATTTTCACTGGCAGATAGCGCGGACGAAGCTGTGATTAACGCTATGTACGATATATGCGGTGCGTGCGTAAAAGCTATTTCAGAAATTAGAGTATATTTCGTGCTAGGGAAAGACATACCTGAAATCAATGCAATAAACAACTCGTCATCTTGTCATTTAAACAATCTTACTTTCAAATTACCACTCCAAGCAATTAACTCAGAATATGAAAAGAGCCGTCTCACCTTTTTGTCTTACACGATTTGACAAAAACTTCTCAGTCAATCAGCAAATGTTAAGATGAACAGTACAAAAAAAAACGAAAATTGGGTATCTCGTTTCCCGCCATCGGATCAACAGTGGAATGTTTGAAAAGCGTTCCACACCACTTTGAATAAATGAATAAATTTCCGACACGATGGATGAGACGGAGTTCCCTTTCGACTGAAAATCTATGAATAAATGGGGCCAAAGAATTCAAACAGGTGCTTATAGAATCATGACAGTTTTTTTACAATATCTTTAAGCTTACCTAAAAAAAATTCTCATTTGGAAACAGGTGATGATGATCTCTAATGCTATTTTGGAATAGCTTTCTGTAGAAATGATGACAGTTTTGTTATAACAGTATATTAAACAAGAAGTTTAAAAAAGTAAAGTTTTACTAAACCAATATAGCGTTTGAGTAAGATATAAGCTATATGAGTTTAATAAAGCTGTTTTTCTTACGGCGGTTTATACATTTTTTTCGCATTTTATGTTACTAAAGCGAAAAAAGGCATAGAAAAATTCATAGTAGGTACCAGTTCGTACAGGATTTCCCACGCAGCTTTGTTCACTTACATAAAAACAGCAGACTCTTTTCAGTTTGGTTAATCGAATTTCGTTCTTTGTCTCTGTTAATGTAACATTATTATAAAATGAGTTTTGCTTTTCTGTGAACAGTCTAAAAAATCATTCTGAAGACAACTTTAATGCTGCAAGAGAAGCGTCTTCGAGCTTGCTTCCTTCAAAATCCAAGGAAAAATACGAGAAGATATAAAATGTATTGTAACGTGGATAGGTGGTCATGTAATTACAGTTGTTATTCGTTTTATTAGCTATTTATTCTACTCCCTTGTTTACAATAGTTGTTGGTTGTATATTGTACAGTTCATTAATTACTTCTAGAATTAGTAGATCTATTCTCCATACTTCCAGAAACTATCAGTGTGTTCCAAAATACAAAACATTAGCCTGGCCATGCTTAAATAATGTCATCAGTCAATGTCATATTCCTTTATAAGGTCCATATATCTGTCAATTTTCGACGGCCATTTTAACCCTGGCCAGGGCTAATGTTTTGAATTTTGGAACAGCCAGCATATGTGAGGTACAGTTTTTCATACTAATGTCAGTTTGACAAGCCTCTAGAACATTATTATGTGCTTTTAGATGTTCATAGAACATTCTCGATGGATGTCAAGTCAAGATTCAGATATATAAAGCCGTGAGTTATGTAGCTAATTTTACTGGACTAATCAGAAAATGTAACTCGTAAGCGTCTGGGTTCAGCCTAATATGCTGACACAACTTATCTCAATGTTATAAATACAGGAGAGGAACCTCGACTCTCACTTTTACATGTAATCAAGTAGTTAGCACCTCAAGTATTGTGTGTATTAGTCAGTCGTTTAAGGTTAGAATAAAGTTTTTATAATTTAAAAAAACGAATTTCTACCCGGACCGACTTAAGTCGTGTCGATCACGGGTCAGTCAGTCAGTCAGTCTGTGGAATCAGATGTTAATAGTAGTTCAGTCGGTAAAGACAGTGACAGTTTATATTGTCAAGGTGACAAGTGGTGACACAGTTGTACTACTACTGAAGGTCGTGTACAGAGTGTTTGAAAATAAACCATTGGAAGCAATTTGCGAACTTCTGAGTATTACGCAAGTGAACTCACCCCACAACGTTTAGCATAGGGTTAAACGTTACAGTATTTTGCAACCAGAGCATGACAAAAATCGCACTCAGAACTAATGAAAGTGTAATGCTAGCGTATTTTTTGAGAAGTTTTTATTTATACTTTAGCATTTCTCATGCAATGTCTTTCATTATTTTAGGTAAAAGCTCTTAAGGCATCCACTTTATCGTCTACATAATCCATGTTGAAAAGTACGTTACATGTAAACGAAAATGTGGATGTATCTCGATATATGAAGCTACTGGTCTTAATAAAAGGGCAAAATGATACTTATGAAGCAATGAAATTAATAGTTTTGACCAAAGAGAATGTTACTATGTTCTTAAAAGCTCCAGATGACAAGTTCTTGTTAATGAAAGTGCTACTGTTATTTGGTTTGAATGGGGCATGTCAGCGAGCAGAATTTTGCAGCTTAACTGTAAAAGATATAAAAGATATGGACAAAAAATGATTATAACTTTACATGATAGCAAAACTAAAAAGAATCATGTATTTACCGTAGGATCAGATTGTAACGGATATGAATAATTGTATTCACGTTTGAGACCTAAACAAACAAAGCGCAATAGATTTTTCTTTTATTATAATCACGGTAAGTGCACAATACAACCAGTCGACATCACCAGTCTTGCAAAAATTTCCCCGAAAGTTGCGAAATACTTAAAACTCTCAGATGCATTCAGCTACACTGGCCATTGCTTGAGGAGATCATCCACCTCTTTTCTCGCTGATATTGGAGCTGACACTCTAACAATTAAAAGGCATTAACGATGGCAGTCAACTAGTGCTTCTGTAGGGTATATCGAGGAAAGTATCGCAAATAAGTTGAAAATAAGTATATTTCATCTGCAGAGCCACTGATTCCTTAGAAGATCATTTAGGAATGCAAATGGAGAATCATAATAGTTTCTGGAAGAACAGTAGAACTGAATAAATTTGATGTTGCATTAAGCTTGCGCTTGCATTCACATTTGACGCTGTCAAATTGACAGTGACATTACTCTATGGTAAAGTGACGTTTGGCAAAGTACCAATTTATTAAACAATTTTGAATTTAGCAAAAGTTAAATTTTTGAAAAAAATTAAAAATAGTTTTTATTGGGCATTTAAGATTTAAACCGTACCGATGAGTACCTACTATTGCTATCCTTTTCTCGATTTTAACTATACTTATGTATATGTGTTTGCCAGCAACAGCAATTCCATAACAAATTACTGTTTGTCTACCACAACACAAAATTAAACTTTAAATTAACAGTAACGTCTGACGTCTGACAATTGCGACATAACCAAAGACGATCTTCCAGAAAGTACCTATATACTAGAGAACGAGACGTATATATACGCTCCATGCTCGTGCGTAATTCCAGTGACGGATCCCATTGTCGTTCCATGTCGACAAAATAATGATCTTGGTTGAATGAGATTGAATGAGATAATTATAATTACCAATATTGGATCACACTTGGAGCTTAACAGGCGGCGAGATGTCTGCGATCTAAGTACGAATTCGAAATTTCAAGTCTCTAGACCGTATGGGGCCTAAGAAATCGCTGCGGAGTCCACCGATACAAGAACCGAAAGTAATAAAAACTATTTAAAAATAGTACATTATTATTATTATTGAGATGAAACTAAATTCCACGCGGACGAAGACCGTGAGCAACTGCTGGATACGAAAAAGCTAGAAATGGCAATTTTATTATTTGATACTTAATCATAAGATATGGTATTTGTATAGATAATTGATACTAACCAAGTAGGTATCAAAGTTGATATATTAATTACAAAAGTCACGTGATAAAGTTCCCCACATTTAGGACTCTATCAATAAAGTTTGCAGTATGTCAGAGAGAGAGAGAGTATCTCATGACCAACTCCTCTTAATTAGAGGAAGTTTGAAAAGGCATACAAAAGCCTCAACACTCACTGAAGCATAATATATATCTACATTGATGGAGAAAACGAGAAGATGGCAAACGGTAAGCAAGCATATATGTTTGTAAATGTAAAGTAATGTATGCAGCATCTCAGTTTGAGAAGCGTAGTTTCTCAACTAGAAGAAATAAAGGGATGGATTGATGTGGTAAGTTCCCTTATTTGGAGCCAGATAGCTTATCTTTGAGTAAATAATTTACATTATATTGAGGGGTAGGTAAAAGTTTGAATAAATAATAATGTCTAAGAACTTCATAAACTTTGAGATAGGTAGGCGAGCGTTAGGATCTCTTGTCGGTTTCTGACGTTTTTTTGAATATTTTTATACAGGGTCACGGTGATTTCGTAGGGACAGTATTGCTATTTCTTGAACTATAAGACATATAAGGATTTTTATATTTGAGAAAAGTTGCCTGATTGAGACCTCTTCAATATTCTGGTTTGCAAATAAAAAAAAATCACACGTTCCTGAAATATTTTGAAAAAAACTGAAAATTGTCGATCTTGTTTTAATTTATTTTCTCAAATGATACACCATAAAATTAACGTATTGGCACAAGTGAGTATCAATCCAGAGCGATCTTCAAAGTCCATTTGCAACGATTCTGGGATTAGCGTATCGTGGGTTCAGAAAATCCTTAAGAAGCACATGTACCATGATTCTAAATTTAAAATTGTTATCAAATTACATCCTGGAGAGTCCGAGCGTCGACTTGAATTTTGTCATTGGTATCAAACCGTGATAATTTTTTTTATCACATTTAAGTGAATAGAAATAATTACTTCAGCTTTTCACACCTGAAATTGTATCGAGTGCAGTGAGGCAGTTGCGTCTAAGAAGCCAAAAATATATTGAAAATAATGGCGAACACTTTGAGCAACACTTAAGTAGAGTTCTCAACTATTTTTTCAAATTGTTTTTTATTTATGTTTATTTAATTGCTCTTTATTTCATTGGTTGTTAGTAAATTGGTTATTTACCAACAAGGAATTTGATTTATTCATTGCTGCACAGAGAATACTTTATACTGTTGTCATTGAAATTAAAATTTGTATTTTATTTCAACATGGCCTACTACTACTACTACTATACTTGAAAATAGTTTTCCAGTTTTTTATGCCTTTCTGGCTTTAAGCGTTATACATTCTTGAAATGGAGATTTTCGGTTTCATTTAATGGTATAAAAACAAATATGGCACCAAAAGAAAAATAAAAATTGTATAGCATATCTTTGAAAATAAAAAAGATAAAATAATTATAACAATTCCAACATCTTCATTATCTGGGTGCCTTTCAGTCCTCCTCTCATTGATTGAGAAAATAAATAAAAACGAAATCGATAACTTTTTTTTATTTCATGAACCTTTGACTTTTTTTACAAATTTCAAACCAGAATATTGAGCAGATCTAGTTTACTTAACTTTTCTCCAATTTAACCATCCTTCTGTCGCTTACCGTTTAAGAAATGGCGGAACTGTTCCTTTGAAATCGTCAGGACCCTTTATATGGGTAATAATGTGAACCAATTAGGTATATGACAGACCAGATTTTTATGATTTGAAGAAGGCATTTAACACAATCATATCTGAACAATATATTTATATGTAAGTGTTAAGATCAACAATTCCGATGTTCTACATTTCTTCCCAGGGGTTCCTCAGGGTTCTCTTCTATGACCAGTGATACTCTTTTTCTGTATATCAATGATTCACAATATAATTCGGGTAAATTGTTGATTGTTTTTTGTTCTGAAGACATCTTTATAGTTGAAACTAGCGAGGGTATCCAATATCTTCAACTAGTTGCTTCTAATATAATAAAAAAAAAATCTGACTTGGAACTGAAAAGGAGATGATGTCTTTGTTAGAATCACAATATAAATTCTAAGAATACTTTACAAAAAAGTGAGGGTATATAATCCATATCCTTAATTATATACAAATTCGCTGGCTTGTAAATTGGTTTTGTTCTTTTAGAAATGAACTCAATGATGCTAATAATTAATTACCTCTAATTTTGCGTAGCTCTCATAACTTGTTCGTATTTCTACGAAAAATATTCTATTTTAGAAATAAACTTCACAGACATGCAAAACTGCCTTGTCATTTCTTTTCTTAATTCTAATTTGTAGAGAAGTATTGTTGGATGTTAAAAGGAGATTGCGTAGGTTGAAACATTCAATATTAGTGTTTTTATAAAAAATATATATTTTAGCAAAGATTTCATGTCCAGAAATTGAACAAAAAGACTTGCTCAAATTAATGTTGAGTTATTCAGAAAGATGATACTCGTTTACTCATCTTATATAACATCAGTTGCTGGAAGAAGAAGGTTATTAAAAAAATCTCCGAAATTGCTTCAATATAATTATAACCGGGATTTCCATATCTTGCAAAATTATGGAGACGTCCTCGCAAATTGAACGCGCACACATTAATTTCATATTAATTTTCCTTATACCAGAGTTGCCCAGACTGTGTCCTATGTTACATCCGTGGGAAGTTAGCCGGTGTCTCGCAAATGAAATTGAAAAACCTAATAAGTAACAAATTTCATAAAATAAATATGCTGAATTTTGGATTGTTCCGTTTCAAAAATAAGTAAACAGTGAAAAAAAATACAAATGAAGTCATTAGACTAAAAATAATAAAAAAATCTGGTGTGTCCACTCACACGACTTTCCTACCGCTCGCAGAAAAATTCCAGTGAATGAAAAATTTTACACTATTAAAATACTTTCCTTACATAACGACAATAGCGGTAGTAAAGTAAAAACCCTCAGGTCAAATCGTGCTACCACTCATTTTTTTCGGCATGTCAAGACAAACAACAATGTTCATGTATCATTTTTTTACAAGATGAAACGTTTAGCCAGAATCTGAAGAAACATGTGGAAAATATGGAATTTTATTCAAGCATAACTTTTTTTTGTGCTTTTTCTCAGAGATGGCGCTGTGTGTGGGTGGTTAAGAGCTCTCAGAAGAATAATTTAGGCAATTTTAATAAAAATCCTTAGAGCGGTTTTCGCGCTACAGTCTTGAGTAAATCACGTTTTTTGGCTATAGCTTAACACCCAGTGTATACAGGATTCTCATTCAGTGCCACCGGCAAGTGATATTGGTACCAAACAAAATAAAAAAGAAAGCAACAAAATACACCGATCAGTTTCCGAAATAATGCTGTCACAGACATACAGACAGACGGACAGACAGACAGACCAATGGCTGAAAATATGTTTCTTAGACATAGAAAACTCTGAAACGTCAACATTTGTAAAATCTCGATACCGAAAATTTCACACGATTACAATACTTTCCTACTACAGCTACTACAGTAGCGTAGGAAAGTAAAAAGTATGAGGACGTCTCACACCATGAGAGTTACGTACAGTTATTTTATGACACAATTGTTCATTCAGTTAATATATTAAACATGGAAAGACATCAACATTAATTAATTGCAAATAACCAAATAAAAATAATTAGGCAAGTAAACAATTATTTCGTCGGCTTTATTCACATGCTCTAAATCAGCATGAATTCTTCACATTGAAATTGCTCTCAAGAGTCTTGATATGTCAAAATATTAGCACCTTACTTGATATGAACTCTATGTATTTGGATTTCACCATCACAATGGTCGAAGATCAAGGATATAGGGCAAGATTAAAATCTGGGGAGAGACGATAAATAGTTAAGCAATCGATTTTTTTTATTTATTTATCATTTATTAGAGACTTCTATTCAATTCTATTTCTATTTAGGTACTCACTAGAAGTATGTAAACGCAGATGCAATAATTGTTTGTCAAAAATAAATTCATACTTCATAGCAGCTGTTATGAGTTTGTCTCGATTGTTTATGTTATTAATTTATTAATTATTAAGTGTTATAATAATTGACCACAGATCATCCCACAAAGTATCTACCATTTGCCCTAGACATACATTCTAAATGGTCGTTAGGTTTTAACTCGATGTTTTGGTAACATTATCTTTCACCATTATATTCTTTAGTTAATCACCTTTTTCTTTATAACGTTCAACTTCCTCAGTATATGCTCAAAGATTAGATGAAAGACTTTCTGCAAAGAGTAAACTCAAAGTGAAAGTTGTTTAACAAAGACATGTTTGATGTTGTTGTGGGAGTTGTTGGAGCATACGATGAAATAACATGAAATTTCGAAGTTGCCCTCACAGAATAAATACAATCAAGTTTGATGTAGAGCAAGGAAATAGAATGGCTTTTAACTTGAACGGCTCCACCGATATTGATGATTCATGACTTGGATTTAGATGAAGTATCTTCCTTTTGCATGCAGATGCGGATGATCACTTTGTATTATAGTGAACAATAAATGAATCAATATTCAAATCATTTAATTCAAGTTCAAGAACAGTTAAGTACAAAAACGCAATAAACTTACAAGTAATAAAATTTGAGCATTTAACAATGGTCGATATAAATGAGGTTTAAAAAATGAACCGACTTTATTAGTTGGTGCACTGAAAAATTATCGGTACTAGTGATTTTTAAGTTGTGCAGTTGTAGTTAAATTCAAACTTCAAAAATACGAGAACCAATAGAATTAAAATTATTTTATATTTTTCAGTGCAACAACTAATAAAGTCGGTCCATTTTTTTGTAAAAAATAAATATTTCACAATTTTGAGTGTAAGTTTAGATATCAAAATCATTGAACATTCTCCAAAGAAGATAATAGGTACGTTGCTTATACTTATTTAGAGATTTTAAAATATAGTGGCGGATATACAAATATTTCAGACTTTCCCACTGCTGTTCGTTTGGTTCGTCGGTCAAAAATAAACCAATTTCTTCTTGCATGTATAGTATCGTGTTAATTATTATACAGGAGGAAGGAGGAAGTTGTTTTGCAATCCTAATTTTTGTACATTGTTTAATTTTCAAAACAAAATGAGCTTATCGCCAACAGTTTCATTTAAGAAATGTTATTTTTCGACGTGGGGGCTACTTAAGATGATATTTTTATGAATTGACGTAGGAATGCAGTTATAAGAACCAAAAATATTTTTTGTTGTTTTTACCTTTTCAATAATAACTTACTTAAACTGAATAAGACATTGTTGCCTTTATACTGCAAGACTCACAAACTTAAAAAAATATAGGAAAGGAATATTTCTTAAAAAACTGGTATTATAAATTAATTTGGTTACGAAATTATTCTACGAATTGTTTTAAAAATAGTGTAACGTGAGAACTCACCCAAATAATAAAAGACACACACACTATCACACAAATATCTGGAGCCCTGGAGGCGTCTCGATTGCTCTTGAAGGAGAATGTTGGTAATAACATCCTGGGAATCCAGAAAAATGGAGAATCTACTTATTTGGTCTATTCTAGACGAGAAGCTTCGAGATAGGAGGTTAAGTGAATATAAGCAAACGGACCACGGAAGTTGGTTTAGTTTGTCATAAAGCACGCATAGTGACTGTTAGTGATAAAACACATAGACAGTAGAAAGTCGTTATAGTCCAAGAAATATAGTGTGAATATAAATGTGTATATAGACGAGTAGTTATTGGTGTAAATAAATTAGTGAAAATAAATCGAACCCAGTTTTAATATAAATTCTCGTTACAATAGGATTTACGGGGTGTAACAGAATTATTGGGATATATTTGAATGGCGGTTAATTTGAACCAAAATAAGACGAACATTTTTCAGCGCGTGCTAAAAATATGATGTAATAAACACGACAAAAAAATGTAGAGCCAGCTTCAGTCACAGTTAAGTTTTTGACCAACTTCCCTAAAGAATGAGGTATACATTTCGACATATTGTTTGATTTATGTCTGTTACAGTTTGCCAACACACGATCAATGTCCTTCCCGGAGAACCACCCTGTATAAAGATATTAAATGTATAAGTTATAGTTTCCAAGAAAAAGGTGATGATAGACAGGTCATTTTTGACCAGATTTTCCTCATCTCTGACGTAAATTTTTGAAAAAACTCACTCAAAGTTCATAGGAAAAATCCTAAGTACAGATCCTTCGCCACATGAGGCAGAGTTTAGCTTGAACGATTTTTTGATTTTCTTCGCCATATGAATCTCTGTATGGTGATTATTTTGAATTATTCTTACGACATTTTAAGGGCTCCATACCTAGAACGACAAATTTAGGAGATTATTCTGGTGCTTGTCTGCATCTCTGAATGTTGTCTGTCCGTCTTTCTCTTAATCTGCTGCTAGAAAAATAGTTGAAATTTTGAGTTAAGTGGTAGAATTACGAAATGTGTAATTAATCAAAAAACAATGGGAGATAATCTGTAATTGGATAGAGGTTATATTATATGGTGTACAAATTGTAGTTACAAAATCTTAAGGCATCAGGTTGATTCAAAACTAAATACATGAAATCAATAGCAAGTCAGTAACGTTGAGGAATTTTTGGTCACAAATTATAGCATTAGAGAAGTGTCTAGATGTAGAGACATTTTATCACATAAAATTTGGAACATTAAAAAAATTAATACTCCACCAGCAACAAGTCGATGAAAGTGTAGAAATCCATTAGCATTACCATGAAATTTTTATCTTGCATGCCGAATATTCTCCAAAAAACTTGAAAGCTTCCGTAGTACGTATGGCACTCGAGAGCAGAATATTCCTGAAAACTTTGCAGCTTTGTTCTAAACAGAATCGCAAGATTAGGGCGGCTCAAGGCTGAAATTCATTTTTTTTCTTTGATGCCTTCTAGATGGGGAAAAAAGTGGAAAATGCGCTTTTATCGTTTTATAACTGGACTGCCCGGGGTCAGATCGCTATTTTGTTGGCAGAGGAAATGTCGAAGGAGGAAAATTGATGGTTTTTGTATTTTGGCAATGACGTATGTCATTGGAGAATTCTCATGTGAATGTATATACAGTTTGTTTCACGAATGTTGGCGTCTGCCTTGAAAACACGAAAAATGGATCAATCCAACTGACAGGAGTAAATCAGTGGCGTAACGATTTCGAACTAAGATATGGCATTTAAGGAAGTTCATATAATTAGACGAAAAAATATCGATTGATTAAATAAGCAAACATAATATGAAAGATTTATTATCAACAATAATGCAGATACACGAAATACATTTTATATACAATTATTGCTTGAGTTATGAAATATAAATTTATGCACCTGAATTATCTGAATTGTGACATTGTGAGTTGCTAACTAACTAGAAGATTTTAAGAATATTAATGAGACTGATCAAGACAATAAGACATGAAAATGTGAAAGCCCTCTTGTTGAATTCTGGATTATGTGCTATACCTATTTGTAAAAATCGGGTTCATTAGAAATGTACTGATGAACAATCAAAATATACGGGCTAGAAATGATAGTTACCATATTCGTGTTCATAATTATTCCACCTGGTAATCGGATTTACCGATCCGACTGCTAAGGATTCTGTTATTTCTCTATATAGAATAGTATTCTTCTTCATATTTTGATTATTGTTATTATTAGCTGAGTTCGGGAACATGGTCGAGCAGCCATAAAAGAATGCGTAGGTATCATAGAATTCTGAAAGATGTGAACATTTCTACTGTGAAATATGTTAAAATATAAATGACTTCCTTCATCAGTAGATAAATAGGGAATACAATTACCGTGACTACCAATGATCGCAACAATTACTCGGTGAGCAAATACTCCATTCCGCATTGAGTGACATCATCGTTGACAGGTGCAATATGATTATAATTGTATTCAATACAAATATTGCAAATCCTTCTAATCCTTATGCTTTTGTTTCATTCGAAACGCATCACACATCATGATTTGTTTTTTTGATATCCACGGAATTGTCCACTCCATTCCACACCAATTGTAACTCCAAACGGCTAAACGGCCAATCAACACTTTTACCGCGAGGTTCTTGAAAAAATTCGAAAAAGTGTCACTCGTGTAAGACCAAACATCAAGAACAACTGGGTGTTGCATCACGATATTGCTCCTTGTCACACAGCAATTTCAATAAACGCCTTTTTGGCCAGTAGTGATGCGCAAAGCAAGACCAAGACCAAGACCGATATGGTCTTGGTATTGGTCTTGGTGTTGCATCCTTGGTATTGGTCTTGGTCTTGCATCCAATCCTTAGTCTTGGTCATGGGACTTGGTCTTGCATATACGGTCTTGGTATTGGTCTTGCTGCATGACTTGCAATACTTCGCAAGACTCTTGCAAAAATTTTGATCTTTTTATAAGTGTGAGAAGTTGTTGCGATTCTAAACCGTAATTGCTTAATTCAAATGAAGAAGAACCCTGCAATATGGATCGGGAGTATGAAATTCATAATCTTGTAAGATTGCCTATAATTATATTATCATTCGAAATTGATAAATATCGACCGTATAAAAAAAACTCATTGTCCAGAAAAAGCACGCCTGGTATTGTAATGGTACCAAACCATTCTAGAATAAGTAATGAGAATAAAACTAGGTGCGTAGAATTAAGTTAGTGCAAGTGAGATTCGAAATTAATTAATAAAGTTTATAAATTAATCACCATTCACATATGAGAATCGAATCTTACTAGCGCGACTTAGTTTGCTTGTGCTTTTTTGGTATCTTTCGTTGCAACTGAGCACTCATTTTACTACATTCTAGTCATATTTTCATATATAATGGTTTCCCTGGCCCTGATTTATGTTTGTGCATCATACTTTCTTTTCATAACTCATTCTAAAATGGTTTTGTACCATTTTCTTTAATAAAATAGAAAGAATATCTCTGAGTGGATATTGAGTGGAAGCGATTAAAAGTATTTCTGGTTTATAAAACTAACTTTAACTTTTATACAAAGCTATTTCCAAAAAAAAGAAAATTAAAAACAGGTAGAGATTTGTTAATCGAAAAAATAGTTTCAAAATAAGGGCAATCTAAAATTTCTACTGGATAAATGTCATTAAGAGGATATCAGATTTATAGATGATTTGTTACGTTTGCTTAAAACATTCTGCGCGATAGAAAAAATAATAAAAATAAAAAACCGTGTAGTTTACCTTCCCCTGGCTACGAACTTTCGGGATTCTTTGAAAACAGCTCGTTAAGGGAAATCCTAGAAGGGTTGAAATTACTGTATAGGGTATTTCAGAATTTTCGGAAATCCTGAAATCCTAGAAGGGTAAAATGAACTCGCTTTTCACCCAACAACTTTTAATTCAATATTTTTAGAACCTGTAAAATAAAGATCGATAATAAGGGAGCTCAAAGATTAAATTGATTAGGTTATTTACTAGCGTTTCTTATCTAATCATTGAGCAAAAAAATATGTTTCCTACCAATTTGTTGTTTGGTTACGGAACTGCGAGAGTCTTGCAAGTCTCGCAAGTCCTGCAGCAAGGCCAAGATCAGATTAGTATTGGTATTGGTCTTGCATCCCAATATTGGTCTTGGTCTTGGGACTTGGTCTTGCATAGACGGTCTTGGTCTCGGTCTTGGTCTCGGTCTTGGTCTCGATCTTGGTCTTGCAATTTTTCAAGACCAAGACCGAGACTGCAGGACTGAGACCAGTCTCGCAGCATCACTATTGGCCAGCAAAAACATTCCTGTGACTCCTTAGCCTCCTTATACGCCTGACTTGAGTCCATGTGACTTTTTTATCTTCCAGGATTGAGAAATCATCTCGAAGAAACTCATTTTGGGACAATTGAAAACATTCAGACGGCTGGAACCGACCAGCTGAAGGCTATTCCAGTATCCACTGCTATGAGGAGTGGAAGAACCGTTTCCAGCTTCAGAAGGAAATTATTTTGAAAGTGAACATATAACATTGTAATTCTATTTGAGTATGTTTTTTTAACAAACCACTCTTTCTTATGTATGTTCGCGCTTATAGATAGTTAGCTTGTTCCGATTTTCATAATTCTTTTTTTATTTGCCATTGCTCCCATTGAAAAAAAAAACTCGACATTTAACATGTCCTTCCAAAGGGGGTGGAGGGAGCATTTTTTCGTGATTCGATGATTTAAGACGACAAAATTAAAGAAGAGACTATATCCGGCAACGTTTAAATTGGAATTTTTCAAAGAAATCTTAGGTTTTTGAGTTACAACAGTAATAAAGTCTAAAATATGATTTCCGCGATCTGATCCGAAATCTCTAAATAAGTATACCTAAGCAACGTCCTCTTTGGTGAAGAAAGAATGATTTAGATGACTAATGTTATAATCAAAAGTGTGAAATAAATATTTTTTACAAAAAAATGGACCGACTTTATTAGTTGATGCACTGAAAAATACAAAATAATATTAATTCTATTAGTTCTGGTAATTTTGAAGTCTTCAATTTAATTACTGCAACTTGCAAAACTTAAAAATTACCAGTACTAATAGAATTAATATATTTTTTTATATTTTTAAGTTCACCAACAATAAAATCGGTCCAATTTTCGGTAAAAAATATTTTTATTTATCACACCACACCACTTGATCGATCGATCGAGTAGAAATGAAATGAAAGGCATGTGCATTTACGAGACATCAGAATCTCATAGCATTTCTATCATCAAAAGCTTTCCCTTACCTTCAACACTGTGGATAACATCCTCGAAGCCTATTAATAGAACATGATCCGCTACGAAGTTCAGTGCTCAGTGCTGGATTCATTAGTGGGATTAGAAACTGTCCTTACAAAACCACATTATGAAAGAAGGACCTTAAGCCTGGTGGTGGGTGCTGGGCTTGCTTGAACAAACATCTGACCTTGTTGCGTTAACTGAGAGAGCGGTTTTTGCTGAAACTATTGGGACATATTTCAAAAGAGAGATGTTCGTATTTGAAATCATTTCACCAATATTCTCAGAGTAGTTGAAAGGTTCTAAGAAGGACTAAAAATATTTTAATTTAATTTCGCCATTGACTTGTACATAATTATAGTATAAAACAAGTAAAATAGTGTGAAATCATGACAGTTCTTTTGAACATAACTTTTTTTCCAGACATGCGCCTTGAGATGGTTATAGGTACTGGTCTTGGACTTGAATGTACTAGAGAACTTTCATCGTTAGAACAGTTTTCACGCTACAGCTCTGAGGAAAACACGGCTAGTACCTAACGAATGCTGCGTCCGGGATGATGATTCTGTGTTACAGGCGAGCGGTGTCCATATCCATTATTCTCCAATTTTTTTAATCTATCTGCCTTGAAATCTTACAAGAGAAATACCAAAAACATCCTACAGAGGTGAATAATACTACCTGAACGCAGTACAAACAATCTCAAATAATTCAACTAAACTAAAACTAAACGTAATACAAAATATTTCAAAGAAAAACAAAATTTAATCCTCAAAACATATGACTGAATAATATTTTTAGATAATTCCGTAACAAGATCGTTCATATATAATATAAATAGGAATGGTCCTAGAATAGAGCCCTGTGGTACTCCTGCTGTACAAAATTACTTCTGATATCGCTTAGTCTAACCCTCTTCTGTCGGTTTTCCATATAACAAACTAGGATATTATATGATTTCCCTCTGATATCTTACTGATATAATTTTTAGAACAAAATCCTCTGATTGATGGTGACAATAGTTTTGGCAATATCTAAAAAGGTTATTACTATAGGAGTACCTTCATTTAGTTTTTCATAAGATTATTTGGTGACATAACTCAGTACATCATCCTTTTTAATGAAACCAAATTCATTTGTAGCTAAACTTTTATTCATTGAACTGAATGAATATATTTTTGAGCGTATTGGTTTTTCAAATATTTTAGCTAAGTATATTTGAAATTATATGAGATAGGTCTGTAATCTGCACCATCATTTTTATCAACTGATTTAAATCCAGATGTCATCTCAATTACTTGCAGCGCATCAGGCAAGACTGTTTATTTTTTCATATTGAAAATGTGGGCTAACGCATCTGTGGTATAACACTATAACGTTTTTATTGATTTGATTGATTTGAAATTGATGTTGTCCAATCCACCATTTGTCAGTTTAAGATTGTGTTGGATGTTTTGAATGTCAGAGTGAAAATCAGGTCTCCATTCGATTGCTTTTGGATTATGCAAGGACCTTTGATCTGATCGACCATGACTTATTGTGCACCAATTTATGATAGATTTAAAGTTTGGAAAATCAAAGATAATTTCTCACAAACTTTGTGATAGTTGTATTACTGCAGGGGTACATTGTCGGTCTACCCAGTTTTGATTTGATTCAGTTCTGATCCCTTATATCCTGCAAATGCTGCAACTCAGTTAAATATGGCATTGGAGAAAGTTTTTCATGGAACATAACCTTAATGTCAATCTTAAAAAAACAGTTCTTTTTTTGTTCCGAAAGTTAATGAACTATCCTAATTGATTGCATAAGAATACAGATTCGTGGTGATTAGAAATATATACAAAGTTTGCTGAAGAATAGTTAAGTCATACATACCTTTCCTGGTAAGTTATCAAGTTTACCTAATTGCAAGTAACGCAGAACAATTTCATCACCTTTACACAGCAATAGTTATTTATGAGTAGGTAGCCTAAGTAAAACGAAAATCGAATATAAATGAATTGTTCACCCACATCAACATTGGTGTTCCGTTTCATCGCTAGACAGCTTCCGTTGTTAGATTCGTATTCCAGGAAATTCCCTGGCCAGGTGGCACACATCGATGCGGAATTAATTGCAAAGTGTTCGCCTTCTCGCAACTAGTCAATCCCACAGGAGCAATTTGGCTAAGTGGCATTGGTCTCTCGGTAAACACCTAACGTTTCATAGATATATATGTATATGTATCTGCAATACGCTGAAATATGCAATTGAATGTGATCTTGTTAACAGTTCAGAGTATTAGATACCTTTGAAAGAAATATACAAGGTGATCAATTAATATTCCATAGCTTGATATCTCTCTTGTCATGTTTGTACACGTCAACAATACCTAAATCAATTTGAAAACTGTGAAAATATACTATTCAAACTGATAAGTTTCAGAACAAAATTCGTCTACATTATCAGGCGAAATGATGTTGGAAGGTTATTAAATAAATCACTAAAAAGTCCCCCTGCTGATAACGTAATCACATTTCTCATTTCGATAGACTGTAGTCAAATAATACAATGTGACTAGTACATTATGATTATGTCATAAAAATGGCCATTTCATGAAAAGTTCCCACTAAAACCCAATAAAAGCCTATATTGTCGGAATAGGGTGAATGAGCGCAATTGAAATTCGTGATAATTATACTAGCTGATTTGAGTTTGTTAGTCCCACTCTTGTATTTTTTTATTTCAACAAAAAAATGGTAGGAAACCTTATGCAATAGGCAACATGCAATATAATTATTTTTGATTTCTTTTGATTTCATGTTAAAGAATTCCTTTGTAGAATAGACCACAAACATATAAAAAAATCAAAGTACTTGCAGCTTGAAACCACTTTTTTCTCAATTTAGGATCAGAAGGTCCAGTTGAAAACAATTTATTTGGAAACTTTGCTAAAGTAGATGGATTCAATGGCACAAAACATGAATCAACACGGTTTTTTATGAGAACATTAATAGCGTTTATTATGACAACCTGATGTTGATGGATCACTGTAAAATGGATTCATTTTAAATACTTTACAGTTTCTTTATGTACTTATATAAAAAAAATATATATAGGAAAACTTAAGCAAGAATTTCAGACAAGTAGAGAACCCAACTCGCACTTGACCACTTATTTCGTATGATATGACTGATGAACCCAAGTAAGTCAATGTCAATTCTCACGCAGTGTTTGTTTGCCCCTCCCACCCCCTTCTAGCCCTGACCCATCATCATGGATTTTGTTATATAAATAATCGCTGGCGGCCGGGCAGCGGTTCACTAGCTCTCTTTCGCCGCTTCTCCCCCAGACCTCCTGAAACTAGGTGAGGGTGAGGGATGATGGCAAAGCAACAGCGAGAACAGAAACAAAAGCCGGCAATTAGTCCAGTCATTATATACCGAAAAACGCTTCCTTCAAAACGAATTCCCCTCAATATACAAATCTGATCCAAGTCGTGTGTCCATTCATTTATTTTTCAGCGTGCGAATAGAAGTTAGTTTGAACAAAAGAACGGATTTGTTTAACCAGAAGATGAATGAACAGTTACAATAAGTGACTATTTATATGAGCATACCCAGAGGGCTTTGAATTGAAGTTTCATCAAAATTTTTAGAGCCGTTTTCGTATCACAGTCTTGAATGAAACACATTTTACTATTATTACCTAACAATCAGAGCAGGCGGTATTAGGGTATCGATCGAAATAAAAAAGTGACAACATTGCCTTCAAGCAGTTCTTTATACTTAGTATAATATTTTAGACTCAAGGGACCTAGAAACATTGACTTCTGTTGACAAACCGAACATAGAAAATGTCACACGATTACAATACGTACTTTCCTTACATAGCTACTTGGGTAGCGGTAGGAAAGTCAAAATCAAACCTCTCGGTACATTTGCATTTTCAAAAATAAATAAATATACATAATGACTGGAGTAAATTGCTGGCGCACTGTTGCTCTCTCCTGTCATCTTCCTGCGATGCCGACCCGAGCGTCAGGAGGGTGGAGGTGTGTGGTGGGTGGAGCGTTTAAAAATAGCAAAGTAGGGCAACAGGCTGGCTGGCAGGAGAGAAGCAGCGTTGCCGCTTCTGCTCAACTGGGGCGAGTTTGGTTACAAGTGTGTGTGTGTACAGGCGCTGTTGCCGCATTGTAGCTGGCTTCACCATAGATTACTTCCTATGTGGTAAATTAAACCTACATTTCGTCGGGTGCCGCAATAAGAACGATTGTTTGTCGTCGAAATATTGCTTTTTATGTTTTTTTTTCTTCAATTGTACTGCTCAATCAGATCAATTCCACAGTCTTTCAGACATATATCATGATTTAGAGGTTGTTGCCTCTCATCAGTATGCCGCAGACTGAAGAGCCCTATTTGATGCTCAATTCTTATTTGGTACTCATACTTGTATGAGTCTTTCATATACAACGACGATTGGAAACTGGTATGAGCGTTAGCCAAGCATGTTATGGTGGATATGAAGAATCGGTAAATGTGTATAATTAATTAATTAGATGAGGAGTTATCCATATTAGAATATGAATTTAAATTACTTCCTACTTGGTAGATTAAAGCTAGGGTGTTGCAATAAGAACGATTGTCGTTTGTCCTCGACATATTGCCTTTTATGCTTTTTTCCACCATACTGCTAAATCAAATTGATTACTAAATATATCGAGGCCCATAGCGGTAGGTCTCACACTTACGCAACTGGCACGGTTATTATGTAAAATTAAACGACCTTGCATTGTGGTTGTTAGCCGCAAAAAATGTATTATCTAATGCAGTAGCAGGATAAGCAGTTGCTGGTTATTTAAAAAAAAAAATTAGAAAACCAATCGAACTGTCAGGAGTGAAACATTCGCAACTTCTTCTTTTCGGCATAATTACTGTGGCAAACTTTTCTCCATAATGGGGTGACTTTATGTGTCACAGAATTTTTTTACGGGAGTTTTAAGAGTAGGTCGTAGTTTTCCTCGTACTTTCGGAAAGTCAGTCGAGAAGATATTTTACAAAACAGTCTTTAAGCAGAATTTTAATGCTTGAAATTCGTGTCCTTCAGCTCTAGATTAAACTATAGCAAACCAAATATTTTATTTAGCTTTAGAAAGAAAAACATTAAAACAAATATTACGATCAAAGCTCCTGATGCAAAATATAAACCGTATAGAGCCGACATAATACGTATCTTATTGGAGAAGTACTGAGAAAATATATGGGAGACCGGAAAAGCGTCCATGTAAAATAATGATGGGAAATATGAAATGTTGGAGTGATATGGAAATGGAAAATAAATAATTCACTCAATTAATATTTCAAACGTGCAACATGATTGGGTAATGGGTAGCTAGGCTTCGGAGGCTGTGAATCCCATACAGTCGACGTTTCGAATTAAATTTGAAAACATTGGAAGGATGTTTTAAATTATGGAGAATAATATTCTTGTGATTATGTTTTAATTAAATGATTTCTAATGTTTAATATTTGTTCAAAAATGTGCATTCTTCTAGTTAAAAAATCGCTCTTATGCATACTGAAATTTTTATCGCAATCTGCGGACCCATTCCCGAAATAGCTAATAAAGACCTCGAGGGTCACACCCATTAAAAAATGACTTCTCGACCCCCTAAACCCCATATTGGAATTGGTATCGCAATCTGTGGAGCTATTTCTGAAATAGCTCTTGTGGATCTCGCGGGTCGTACCCATTAAAAATTAAAGTATCGCCAATCGATTTCTCGGTTCTTAAGACTGCTTTTTGCAAATTTTTATCCAAATCTGCCGAACCATTCAAGAAAAGTTTATGGATATCGAAGGTGACACCCTCGCGTTTTGTCTGTACTTATAGTACAGGATGTCCTGGAAAATGTGGGAATCCTCTCGAATTGTCAGGAAAGCCACTTTTATAGATAATCTTAAAAATTAAAACCTTATCTATATACCAAATTTAATCAAAATCATTAGAGCCGTTTCCGGGAAAAAATAATACCAGTATCTCTGAGCTCTATGACTGAATTTTCGTGGATTTTTTGCTATATTTGTGTGTAGTATGTCACTGGACTGTTTTGTGAAAGTGTGTCATGCGACTGGGACTTAAAAGTGCAGAGTTCCAAACAGGAAAATCCCAAAGTTATATGTAGGAGATATTCTCAAGCTCTTCGTGCTGGTCTGTGGAATGTGGATGGATCTTGGTTGGAGTTTGAACTGATTCTACGAGCGAGTAGGACTTTGAGGTAGAAGGGCTCCATACTTAAGACTTTCTATGACTTTATACCGGCTATAACAGCTAGTATATATACATAAAACTGCGTAGCTACGTACAAATTTAAACCTGGGAAAAATAGACTCTATAACTATTGGAAAATATCATTTCAAAATTCGTAAGAATAAAATTGTCTTCAGAGTTTAACAAATATATGAATTTCGAAAAAGTGAATCTAACAACAACTAAAGTTGTTACTAATTCTTATGGAATATAAATAATTCCTGAGGCTGCAACGCAGACGAAACGTAAAATAAAAATGGCAACTATTACTTTCCATCTCCTTTTATAAAAATAAACAAGATTTATCGTCAAAAACAATTTAAACGAAGCAACCATGTATGGTAGAGTGAAAATCACGTAGAAAATCTTATTTATGACCAGTGAACGTCAGGGCCGGGTCTTTTGACCCGGTAGCAGGCTGTTCAAATTATTTCTAATGGACCAGGACGTATTATTATTGTTGGAGTGCTGTAAGCTTTCAGTGAAATAAATCTTGATTGAGAAAGATGACAATAGACTGAGCGGGAGTCGAAAAATTAGTAAGCGATTTGTTGATTATTATTATTACCCAAGTATTTTTTACAGTAAATAAAAAAAATGAAGTTGTGCAGTTGTAGTTACAAAACTTTTGACATCAACTTCAAAAGTACCTGCACCAATAGAAATAATAACTTATAAAGTCGGTTAAATTTTTTGTAAGAAATATTTATCTCACACTTTTGAGTGCAACATCAAAATCATTCAACGATCACCAAAGAAGATAATACGTTGCTTATTCAGATTCAGAGATTTTAAAACATATAATCGATACGTAATTTTTTTTGAAAAATATCTCACTTAAACATTGCCCGATATATATTGTTCTCTAATTTTGTCGTCTCAAATTTTCAGTTTTTGCAAAAAATGCCCCCACCTCCTTTTTGGGAAAAGTTTTTGAGCGGAAAGACATATCGATTTTTTCAATGGGACCAATTCTCAATAGTCCTCTATCAAATAAAAAAAAATTAAAAATCATGAAAAACATCATTAAAAAAAATATGCAGACAAACAGTCGAATTTTATGCCTCCTCCGTTTGGTTCGCCGGTCAAAAATAGGGCCGACTTCATAAGCTGGTTCATTGGAAAACAAAAAGTTGTGCTGTTATATGTAGATGGGAGACTTTTGGCACCAATTTCAAAAGTACCAACACCAGTGGAATTAATATTATTTTGTAAATCGATTAATGATGCTTATGAAATTATGTCATTAATTCCATGTGTAATCAACTTGATAGTACCAGAAAACAAGTGCAGATTTTCAAATCCTTTAGTAATAATAGTGACTGTTCCCGGCTCAAGAATGTCTCGAAATCGCTCTTAAAACAATATAAACAAGAAACAATTAAAGTCAAAAAACAAGCATATGATTCATATTTGGAAAATTCTTAAAATAAAGCCAAAACTGCTTGGAAAATAATAAATACTGAGAGTAATAGAAATATCTTGGTTGATATTAATTCCACACTGTTTCCTGATCAACTAAATACTTTCTTTGTAGAGGTTGCAGAGGAAGTTGTTAAAAAGTTACCATCAGTGGAAGAAATTTTTCTTTTACCCGAGACTCCCTCTACCTTCTCTAGCTCTTTTTATCTGGGGCCTGTTGATGAAGCTGAGGTATTAAATGTATTTTTTTTGTTGAATAATTCACGATCAACTGATATTTTCGATATCAATTATGAAATCCTAGCAAATTCAATTGATCTTGTGATAGCTCCATTTACCTCCTTGATAAATAAAAGTTTTTTAAAGGGTATTTTTCCTTCTAAATTCAAAGTAAATAGAGTATTACCACTATTAAAAAAAGGCGATCTAAATAATGTCGACAATTATCGTCCAATAAGCATTGTTCCTTTATTCAGTAAAATAATGAAAAAGATTCTGAAGGATCGGTTGGTATATTTCTTGGAAAAAAATAAATTGTTGAGTCAACATCAGTTTGGTTTCAGAGCTGGGTTATCTACAACCAAAGCATTATTAAAAGTTCTGGAAAACATTGTCGAGGGTTTTGATGGGGGGTCTCACAGTATAATTACTGTGTGTGATCTGTCCAAGGCATTCGACTGCGTCTCCTATGACATTTTATTGAAAAAATTAGATCACTATGGCATAAGAGGCGTACCTATTAAACTTTTTGAAAGTTTTCTTAAAAATAGATCTCAATCCGTTTACTTCAACAACAAACATTCCGACTATAGAGAACTCAAATACGGAGTACCACAGGGGTCTATCTTAGGTCCATTATTGTTTGTGGTATATGTAAATGATCTAAGCCATCACATGATCACTGTCAAATGTACTCAATTTGCGGACGACACAACTTTCACCATCTCTAGTTCCCGCTTTGATACTCTGGATGATAGTTCAAGTAGGGCCTTAAATCTAGAGGAAAAATGGTTTTGTGCAAATAATCTTCTTTTACACGTGGATAAAACTCAAATTTTAAAAATACCAACCGACCCTAGGCTAGCAGTGGGAAACAGAGTGAAACTTTTGGGTCTCACTATAGACGATAAATTATCGTGGGCACAACATGTCAGTAATCTCTCAGGAGCCTTATTGAGTCTAACATTCTAGTTAAGGAGACTTCGCTTCTATGTAAATTCGGATACACTTAAAATATGTTACTTCGCACTTTTGCATTCTAAAATACCTTATGCTATTCCGTTGTGGGGCAAAGCAGAGCAGCAGAACTAATTTTTGAATTACAAAAAACAGCTATTAGGGTTCTGTGTGGTGCGAACTATCGCGCGCATTGCCGATCCCTCTTTTAAAACCAGAGAATTATGCCTTTGCCATGTATTTTCATTTATTTTACTTTAATTGAAATTCATCAGAAAAAGGTAAATTTACCATCAACTTGTAAAAACCACTCCTATGACTTAAAATCTGACTCAATTACAATCCCGCAGCATAAAATATCAAAATCTGTCTCTAATTCTTTAAATTATACTTTGTATAATAAGTTGCCTGCGTCAATTAAACATTTATCTATCAATAAATTCAAGAGTTCAATGAAAAGTTATTTATTATTTAATTGTATTTATTCAATTTAGGAATACCTTGAAATTAATATAATTTTGGATAATTGATGGAATATTGGAAATAACTTTATTGTTAAAATTATTTTTTGTATTTTTATCCTATTTCATAAGTTCCAAATTGTTTGTGATACATATTATTTCGATGTTGTATTTCTTCAGGTTGTTTGCTTTTTATAAAGATTTGTCATATTTTTGTATATTATGTAAAATGACTGGCTATAATGTATCTTTTTGTACAAACATAGTCAATATATACTGCTCTACTCTTCTCTACTCTACTCAAAGAATACTGAGTTACTGAATATCTCTTTCACAATGAAATTATGTCGTTGGTATATATTAATACATCAATATTGCTTGATTATGGAAATATTAAATCAAAGAATCCTATATACCAACCTGCAACATATTCTAGAATACCCTGACTACTGCTATAATACGGTAGGTATCAGGCATCTCTAATCCCTTCAGGGTCAACAACATTACCTACGTATTCGACGACATATTCCAGGGAAACGGTTAAGGCCCCCCAATTAGTGGAGCATTGCTTCCTAATTCGGGCGCATTTGACTTGTGTATATGTGTCCCTCCACCCCTTCATCCTTCGGGATCTCGCATGTCCTCGGGATACGACATCCCGCAGAAGCAGCAGCAGTAGCAGCAGCAAGTTTCCAATAATGTGCCAGGGTATATAATAATTTATCGTTGCAAGAAAAAGGTCGTTGGGGCTCGGTTGTGCTGTTCTGTGCTGTGTCCCTTAGGAAAGAACTTGTGTGCCACAATGCGAGTTTTAGTTACTGCCATATCGGCATTGGAGAGAGAGAGAGAGAGGGAAAAAAGAGAGAAAGAAATTGGGAGGGGGCTCCATTATTTCGTTCTTTCTGCTTGTTACATCCGGAAAATATTTGAACGATAATAATCGAAAATCCAAGAAAAGGACAAGGTTTTGTTGACCTTGCGATAAATATATATATATAACAACTGTATTTGAGAGAAAATTTAGTGAATTTATATCGATGAAATACTTTATAACTTAAGAACTATACTACCGGACAGAAGCTTGGCACAACTAACTCGTAAATACGTCCTCAAAGATTTTTTATGGAGATCACTTTCATCATGTTTAAAAAATTAGGGCCCAGCCCTAAGCAACTTTGTTTTTTCAAATTAGAACACTCAACTTGTGGCACCTCTTTGGAAAGCTTGAATTGAATTTGTTGATACCATTTTTTTTGGCATCTGTCAAACCATGAGTCAAAAAATGTAAGAAATGATTTTTAACTATTTAATGAATAATTACATTAACAATAACATTAACGTTGGAATGTCACCTTTTTAGCGTAACAGTTATTGAGAATGGGCCCCATTAACCTATTGGCACATAAGCAACCGATGGTATAACTCCTTACTCTTCCCAAAACTTCTGGCGTGATTAAACGTATATCTGCCCGAATCATTGCTTTAAGTATCGCAGTTTTCTAGACAATTTAAATGGACACCTGTAACATTTTCACTACCAGAACTCCAAGAATGATAGAAATCTGGATCAATGGATATTTTTTTACCAGGATGGAATTCTACTCCATTTTGCAAGAAATGTAAGGGAATTCTTAAATGCTGCATTTCTAAATAGGTGCATATGACGGCGAGGATTTATAGAGTGACCTCCCAGATCCCCAGATATTACACCATTAGATTTTTATTTATGGGGCGATTTAAAAACTAAGGTCTGTCAGCAGACCTAGAAATCTGGAAGACTTAAATGCAAAGATTCGGGCAGAGATACGTCTTATCACGCCAGAAGTTTTGAGAATAGTAAGAGAAGAGTTCTACCATCGGTTGGGTCTACGCCAACAGGTTAATGGGACAAATTCTCAACAAATGTTTCGCTAAAAAGGTGACATTCCAGTATTAATAGTGTTATTATTGATGTAATTGTTCATTAAATAGTTGAAAATCAGTTTCTAGTGAATTTCTGACACATGGTTTGACAGATGTCAAAAAAATGTTGTCAACAAATTCCTTTTTCAATAAGCTTTCTAAAGAGGTGCCAAATGTGGGGTCTTCTGATTTGAAAACACTCTCATGTGCCATTAAAAATACTCATTTTACATACTTAATACAAAAATAACTATTAACTTAGCATATTATCGTCTCATCAAAATTGACTCGTTTCATATAATGCGCATCCGCCAATGTCGAGACTAGGAAACTTATCTGGTAAAAATTTATTATCCGGCAAAATTCCTGATAGTGACACAATATTCCGACATATGCTGGATATTTAAAAGATATAAATAAGAAATAACCCGGAAAATTGTTTACTTAGGTAAATAATTAAATAAACGCAGGTGCAAAATTTAATATATCTTATATTCTAGTTTTATTAAAATTTCCATAGCTTTTTGAAAAAAATATGGATTAAAAGTCTAATTTCATATCTCATATAGGGAAAGAATGAATTCGAACTATCTTTGAATCTTATGATAGATTTTAAAAACGACATTTCTTAACCAATTTGAGTTATAGAACTATTCAGATCGTATTTGTCCAACAGATCACAAGCGGTATTTTTCAATAATAAGTTTTCTCCCAACAAAATTATCAAACATGGTGTACCCCAGGGATCAGTATTAGGGCCGGTTCTATTCTTGATTTACATCAACGATTTTAGCCAAACCATGTTACCATACAAATGTGTACTCTTTGCTGACGATACAACGATCTTAACATCCGACAAAGCAATTAATAACATAACGAAGAAAAAGAGTGATGCTTCAGACCGTGCTTCTAGGTAGTTTGCAGCCAATCAATTAAAACTGAATGCAGACAAAACACAAGAAATATTTTTTTCCAGTAACAACGCTATTGATAATAGTCGAAATGGTAAATTACTTGGTTTGATCACCAATGGGAATTTATCCTGGTCAGCTCAGGTAGATGAGTTGTTAAAAAAATTATCTAAAAACATGTTTGCCTTCAGACAAGTTAGAAAATTCTTGGATCTTGAAGCTTTGAAGAGTGCGTACTTTGCTTTGTTCCACTCTCATATAAATTATGGTCTACTATTATGGGGAAACTCATGTTATTCTATGAGAGTATGCGTATTACAGAAGAAGATCATAAGAATAATATTGAATGCTAATTACAGGGAACATTGTAAGCCGTTATTTAGGAAGATCGGCGTCTTACCATTGCCATCGTTGTTCATCTATAACACCCTTTTAGAAATACATAAAAATAAATCTGACTTCACTAGACATTTGGATGTCCATGATCATAGAACACGAAACTCACACACTTGCTCCTTCCACCCAGATACAGACTATCAAAGTCCCAGAAAAATGCACTGAATCTAAATCTATATAATCGATTACCAGATGAGTTCAAGCTGCTCAACTTCTATTCTTTTAAAATAAAAATTAAATCATTACTTATTGAGAGTTGTTTCTATAGTACTGAGGAATATATGAATCCAAACTTTTCCTAACGATATAATTATTTTATTGATTTTTGTATTACTAGTTAGATTAACTCATATTAATTAGTTATATCAACTTGTAGTGCCTGTTCAATCATATATTTTATATATTTATGTTGAATTTGTCCTTATATAATTTTTACATATTTTACATATTTCTATTGTATTTGTCTTTATGAAACCTTTCTTTTTAAATAATACTGTAGGTACTCTCCACCTGACTTGCATATACAATATACAACATACAATGTATCGTTGTCAAATAAATCTATCTATCCATCTATTGTTGAAAATACTTTTTAGGAAAATGTTTATGAATATTCAGGCAGATTAGCTATTGAGGTTCACTACAAAATAGCTACTACTATTATCAAAATACTTGCAGGATATCGTGAAATGTTAATCCTGAATGATTTATAGATGGAAGAACGGTTCCACGTAAAGCCTTTTATGTTAAATTGTTGTCCATGCGCTCGATCGCAGGATTGACGATTCACCAGATAAAAGCATCATTATACGATGTTGAAGATTCTCTGAACCTCACATAATGTTTGTGCCGATCTGCGCAAAAAATCTATAGCTCCGAAATTTGTTTGTGACTTTGGATATCGACAATAAGACATTGTTTCTTTTTTATCGTACACTAGCTTCAGAGTCTTGAAAACGGAAGCTTTTTCCTATATCAAAAGTACCATCATTCAAGACTCAATACTCAATAATTCTATATATTATTGTCGGAAGAAATATACGGACATAATAAATCTATTTTATATTTCTAGTATATATATACAAATTTGGATAAAAGATATCTCAACAGAAACCTAGTAAAAATTAATAAACATTAAAATAAAAAGAAATTTTTCAACTATTTTTTAAATGTGATACTTGACAATATCCGAGACAAGAAACATTTTTGGTGGAATTTGTTATTTGATCGTTCGAATATGTTTCTAAAATCGTCTAAAGTATTGGGTCGATTTTCATATTTCCATACTCCTTTTGTGATTCTTCTTCCTCAATGGCTGTACTCGTACCAGGAGATCTACAGGTTACTAACGTGGATCCCCCATTCCATTGAAATACGAGAGACATATATCCTTGCATTTCCTATCATTTCACAAACGTTTTCATACTTTATGAAGGTTCTGTATATCAGAAATAAGTTCATCTTTATCCTACAGCCACACTATAGTTATCAGAAATTTTCAACGAAAGCAAATTAAACAACCTGACTTTAACCAACTTCAGGCGGTCACCTGGCGCATACCTGGCTGCTGGAGAGCATCAGATGACGATGTAAGAGTTAATTAGAGTTGGGAACCATCATGAATGCTGCAGAGATGAGAGTTACCCTTGAGGACATGAAGAGACTTTATTGCATGAACTGAGATAACAAGACTCTCGAATCGAATGTACTACGCTAAAATTTCATCTATGATCGATCAAATCAAATAAGAGTCACAGGAAATTTATCGCCAAGGCATTGTTTCAATTCTGCAGTCAAGCTTGGTTAATTTTATTTATACAATTTAACAATTTAACTACAAAATCATACACAACAGTTAAACAAATTAATCTCATTATTAATTTAATGATAATTTGTACAAATTGTAAAAGATGTCTGCAAAACATCTAGCCAATTGAGTAGCAGGATGAAATCCTTTGAAAATGATAATTATCACATCGACCACTGGGAAGAATTTGTTCATATTTTTTTAATGTATTCGCTACGGAACATTTTTTGTTCAGCAATTATACCATTAAAGTCCTGAAATTACTGTTAAAACTAATAAACAGCAATGGCCCTATTAACTTCCTTGAGGAACCTCTCATAGAGTCATTAATTTGTTTGTTGGAGACGTTCTCTACAAAATTACGAGATGACTTCCACACTTCCAATTCCAATTTTTTACTGCATTAAACTATAATTCCTTTTTATATGATATGTCTCACTTGTTGTAATTGGATTTATATTTAAAATAAAATCGATATCTATACATTCACTTTACTAAGATAGATTCGTAGATTCCATGCTCTCAATAACCGGAAGTAGACATTAAAGATCTCGTAAACTAGAACATAGTTATTCACAAAATGCAAATTTCAAGGTTTAAAAAGCTATAAACGATTTTTCTAACCCTTGCTGGGCGTTTAACATATTAAACGTTCTAGTACGTATTTAATATATGTAATTTCAGATTTTTGCAATGGTTACTAACATGCTGTTCAGAAATAGCCAACATAATTGGATAATGTTCTCTGTTTTGTCATGCAACAGAAGCGTGCCATTTAAACTTTTTCTATGTCGAGCCTCAATTGATCCCAAACACAAGTCATCTTTCATTAAATATGAAACTGCCTATCGACCACGAACAAAGCTAAACCCATAAATCTGCTTATTAATTCATTTCGAAACTACACAGGAATATATACATTATATATAGATATGTAACACGCGTGTTCAACCAGCGACTCCTGAATTATCCCCCTGAAGTTTCTCCCCTAGCGCTCATTTATTCATCCTTTGCCGTCGTAACACTATCTCCACTTTCGTGGATTATCTTAACCTCTGTTCTTATGAATTTCTCGCAATTCGAATGGCAGAGGACGATTTGTAAGTAGAAGCAGCTGTAAGCGCTGCCTCAAAACTTGCTTGGCAACAAACATTCGCGGAGTTTGTTCTATATATTACGTACACTATATAGTAAGTAGAATTGTCAGATTGTAATTCAATTATTGTGAAACTTTCCTGTGTTGATGTATGCTAATGAATAAATTTTCATAAAAACTAGGACCAACTTTAATATATGATGAATTTAACAATACAAAATAATATTCACTCCGCTTCTGTAGGTTAATATTAATGTTATAATGCAGTTTTAATTGTAATAATAAATAAATAAATAATATCATGCACGCAATCAATCGTCGTAAGTACTTTATGAAAAAATTGTACCATGTACCGTGTGTCTGATTAAAAGAGGTATCCAGCTGTATCTCCGAAACTATATATCCCACAACCTAGGGAGAAAAAAATTGAAAAAAAAATCGCATAAGTGAAAGTGCTGGAATTTATTTTAAAGATCTCTATCCCGAGGGGCGTAATTTAGAAACTACCCCAAAAAAGTAATTCTTCTCTAACAATTTCCCAGTAATAGTGTAGCATAAAATTTTAATATTTGTAGCTCACAGATCATTTCATGTACGTTTGCTCCAGTAACGTTTCCTCTATCTTATAAAATAACAGGTAGGGGTGAGTGGGAAAGCCAATTTAATAAAATCTTTGTAACTTTTGTACTGTCTTATGGATTTTGAGTAACGTTATATTGTTTGAAAGGGAATACATTGCTCAATAATATATTTCATTTTTGTTTCATGTCAGATCTTTTAACGATCGCTAGATGAAACGTTTATACAGAATCTGAAGAAACATGTGGAGAATATGGAATTTTATTCAAGCATAACTTTTTTTGTGCCTTTTCTCAGAGATGTTGATGTATGTGGGTGGTGAAAAGCTTTCAGAAGAATACTTTAGGCAAGTTTAATCGAAATCCCTAGAGTCGTTTTTGCGCTACAGTCTTGAGAAAATCACGTTTTTTGGCTATAGCTCTGCACCTAGTGTATAAAAGATTCTCATTGAGTGCCACCGGTGAGTGTTATTGGTACCAAACAAAATAAAAAAGAAAACAACAAAATACACCGATCCGTTACCAAAATAATGCTGTCATAGATAGACAGACAGACAGACGGACAGACAGACAGACCAATGGCTGAAAACATGTTTAATAAACTTCAAAAACTCTGAAACGTCAACATTTGTAAAAATCTCGGTACCGAAAATTTCACACGATTATAATACTTTCCTTATACAGCTACTATAGTAGCGTAGGAAAGTAAAAATAGCAATGAAAAAAGCTCTTTCTTCAAATAAATTAAATTATTTTGTATTTTAGTATTTACTATACATAGGTTTTGCAAAAAAATATCTATTCAATTAAGTATATTTTAACAGATTGCACTAGTATATTACCTTTAACTATATTTTCTCTTATTTCACATAGTAAATAGATATTAAAAGGCCGTTTGGAATATTTTTCTTTAAATTTAATGCTCTTTTAGAATTTTTCACATAATACCATCTAGCGATCGTTGAAATAACTGGCATGAAACGAAAATGAAATATATTATTGAGCAGTGGATTCCCTTTCAAAAAATATAAATTTTGTCAAAATCCATAAAACGGTACAAAAGTTAAAAAGTTTTTATTGAGTTGGTTTTCTCAGTCACCCCCACTTGTTATTTCACAAGAAAAATAATTGATAAATGATCTGTGAATTACAAATATTTAAATTTTATGGCAGTATTACTGGGCAGTTCTTAGAGAGAAAAATGAGATTCTTGTGTTACTTTGTGAATTACGCCCCCTTGCGGTAGAGAAGGAGACTTGAAAATGATTTCTAGCACTTTCTTTTCTGCGCATTTATCACAAAAAAATTTCTTCTCAAGTTGTAGGATATATAGCTTCAGAGATACAGCCGGGTACATCTCTTAATCAGACACCCGGTACATCTTTACTCAGCTATTCCTATACTTAACGAAGCGAGTCGTGAGTCGGGATTGGAGAAAATAAAAACACAACGCGATAAAAAACTTCGTTCTAATAATTCAGTGGTTGCCAAATTAGAGGCCTTTTGTAAAAAAAATGTTAATCATGACAGTACACTGACTTTATTTGGATAGTCCACTGAAAAATACCAAATATTATTTATTTTATTTGTCTATCAATTCATTTCCCCAAGTCCAATAAAAGTGCCTTCCACACAGACTTTTGAAAGCAACAACCGATGTATCATGCCATATATCATTATTAAGCCCTTTCAAAGCTGTATTTAGCGACTGCAAATTTCTCCATGAAGTGATGTTATGCAGTAAAAAAATGTCAATAGATTTTTTTTAAATGTTCCTTTAACAAAACTGCTCATATGTACTATTATTGAGTCCATGGTAATTTTATAGCTAAGGAGTAACACATTTTCTCAATGGCCAAACTGTGCAGAGGGCTTTCAGCTTTCAAGTTCTAAACAAATATTCCCAATTAATCTGTTCCGTAAAATGGACTATGAAGGCAATTTCAACAACATCGGCTTAGGGATGAATGTATAGTGTGGGGCTGTTAATTGCATTGCATTACTTAGGTAAAATTTCAAGTTTATATTATATTTTGTACAAAGTCAGCCCTTAGCAGAAGTGGATCAGCTAAAGGAACACATTTAAGCCTTCAACTTTATTTTGACTAATCTGCTCAAGGATTTCAATAGCATTAGGCCTCACACTCAACATAAAGGCAATGAATGGTGCGTATTAATTATATATGTAGGGTAAGTGGTTCAAAATTTTAACTGAGGAACCCGGAAGGTTTATGCATTGCGTTATGTAGAATAACAATATGACATTACATTTCTTTCATTTGAAGAGGCAGACAAGTTCATCCAGAAGCATTCCAGGCAAAATTAAACGAATTAATTCCGGTGCTGCCAGATTTCTGAATAGATCCGAGAAAAATATATTTTTTAAACATAATATTTTTTTTATCGTTATTACACAGATCTCCAAATTACTTATAAAGAACTCAAGTATGATTTTTAGGATTCCGTACCAAATTGGAGAAACTGTGACCATATTAATAACATTCTGCTGTCAGTCCGTCCGTCCGTCTGTCAGAACGCTGCATCTTATGAGCTGTAATAGACGAAGAGTTGAAGTAATACAAACTGTGTTTTTCTATTAATAAATTTGACGCGAATTGATTTGCTACAAACATACGCCATTTTGTCAACCATATTTGTATGATATATCGATATATTTATAGATGTTCTTGAAAAGTTAATTGATTATGGTTGCCTGACATTATGGCAGTTATTACTATTGATACATATAGGCGAATCCAGCCAAGCGTACGCCCACATTTCGGTGAATACGATAGCCGGTGGAGACCTACATTGTGCTGGAGACCCGAGTACGTGGGAGTACGGTGACTACGGTTCAGTCCGGCAGTCTGGTGTAGTTGGGTCCCTAGTAGAGGGTCATCAACAACAGAAATAAATAACGCTCCGTTCAAATACGGTTGTAAATATTGTAAATAATAAATATAAATTGTAGTGTATATAAATAATATGTGATATTTTAGTGTGTAAATGAAATAATTAAAGATAAATAATTCCCAATAATTTTTATATGTCCGTTACAATGTCATTTTCTCAAGTTATGCCCTGCAAGTATATCTCATCAATGTGATGCACTAAGTTTTAGTGCCTCACACTTCTTAATTAACCTAGCGCCCGATCTAGAGTGAACTGTCATTGCAATTTTGGCTTAGGTAAATAGGTGCGAACGTGTATCGTGTCGTAGAGAGAATAGATTATATCCGCGTTGTTTGCTAAACTAATTCACCAAGCTGGAGGGTAGGTAGGTTGATAGGTATTATTATTCTGTTGTCGCTTCAGCCAGACATACAGAGCGCCCCCTATGAACAGATTGACGGGCAATTTATTGAAGATTAGCTTACAAATGCAGCCCTATATGCATACGACATAATAAATGACATATTGTGAGTGGTGTTAAACATATTATTATACGACGTTGAGTATCTTGTTAATTATATGTTTGACAATAGGTATACCTATAAAGGGCGTTTCAAACTCGATGGCCTATTAGAGGTTTATGGAGATCTACAAGACATAAGAATTTAAAATTTGCGTTATAAATATTAATACACTACGATCTATCGGAAGAAAATATTTTGAGAATTGCAGTGTTGTCACATCTACCGTATCTGATATCAACTTCATTATTTCAAAAGACATTTCCCATATTTTTATTTATTTATTGATAGAATAGCCAATTTAAAGCTAGCTATAAAGCTATGGAGAACTACAATAGACCAAAACTGGTCGCGGTGAGATAGGTCGGGCAGCCACTCCAACAATCTAATCTAATCTAATGACTTATGACAGCATAGTTTTAGTTACTACAAAAAAATCACATTTATATCAGATAGTTTCTTAATTGCATCAATACAAAATTATGACACCACAAGCTTTACATCCTCCAAAAAAGGGTACAGTTTTGCGAATTCATGCTAACTAGAACATAAATGAAGATACTAATTTTCTCAAGAGAATAATTTGGTCTGATGAATAAAAATTCTGTAGAGAAGAGATATTCAATAAGCATTAAAACCATTTTTTCGGGCCGCCGCGAATCCGCATTTTGTTGGGGAGGTTGGGTTTCAGAATAAATTTAACTTTAACATATTTTGTTTATTGATGGACAATGAACAATTTATCACATAAATTTAAGTGCTGAGAAATATCTGCAGATTTTGAGAATGACTTTTTGGAGAAATTGCCTTTGAATATTTCAATAAGGTGTTGGTTTCAACTCGATGGAGCTCCTGCGCATTGTACCCTCCCTGTCAGTACTGAGTTATTCAGTATGTTTGAAGATCGTTGGATTGGCAGAGTAGGTCCTAGGAATTGACCACCAAGGTCGCCGGATCTCACTCCTCGAATTATATACCTTCTTCGTTAGGGTTCGTCGGTCAAAGAGGAAGACGATTTAGATTAAATTCCAAATTGAATATATTCATCTTTCAAAAACGGTGTTGTAAATATATCGAAGAACATCCAAACAAATTTTTTCTACAACTGAAGCTATTTATTTTATTTTTGGTGCTGATGTCATTTCCAAATATTTTTATTTTGCAGACCGTGTAACTTGTAATGAAAGATAGTTTTTAAACTTTTGTTATAATGATTGATATTGATCAATAAACTCTTTCTCCAAAAAAAGTGACAAGTGATGTTTCAATATTATACAATATTCCAAATGTTTTATATTTTCCCATATCTACACTTCGAATGACTTTATTTTGGATCGCGTGATATTTCAATAAAACGAATCGTAAAGTCAATAATCACTCTTCGAAATAACGGTACGCTGTCGAAGCGCCGCACAATATGTGAGGTTTTGTTATTTTTTCATTGAACATTTCTAATAGGTTATCTATCGTCACGTTATGGAAAAATCTAATTTCCTCTCCTTTGTTTTCACTAATACAAAGTCAATCCATCATATAGGTACACGTTTGCTGTTACCAGTATTCTCCAAAGAGAATTGTATAGGTGCCATTATTTGGTTTTAATCTTTTTTTGGCTGATATAGTTCACGAGGCCTTGTGTCTGCTTCCAATAATATTGGAGGAGGCAAGGAAAAAATATTTGTGAAAAAGATTTTTATCTCGATTCATAAAGGCGTCACAGAATGAATGGCATTTTAACTTGGAAAATCATAGCATCCTAAAGAGAATTACATTATAAAATTTCTAACAGACTAGAGAGATTTTTTGTTGTATAGAAAGTTTTAAAATAACATTTCAAAACTTTGGACTTTTCATTCAGATAAGCTATTCTATTTTCTAGAAAAATGTAATCTGGGGAAACGAGATTTTATAATATATAAAGCTTTTACAATTTGTTTGATTCTCTCTCTTTTCAGAGAATGTGTATTTCTGCTGCCACTACAACAACAAATAGGTACTAGGTTCGCCCGTCCGTTCGTCTGTGTGTGGGCTCTATCTTACGAACCGTAATGGTTAGACGGTTGAAAATTTCACTAAATATGTAATTATTCAGGGCGATTCAATGGGAAATGCGCATACAGTGAGGGTAGTAGAAGGTCTATTAATTTTCCCCATTGTTTCAAACAATAAATAAAAAAAATTACTACCTATGTCGCTCTAGATGAGGTAATTTAAGTTAAGTGTAATTAAATGAGAATTAAACACAAATAACTGCCCACAGCAGGTTACAGCTTTGTATTGTCCAGGACGGACGACACTTTGAGCGCTTAAGGCGTCATTAATATATTTTTAAGTTTATTTCTACAGTTTGTTTCACGAATCATGGCTATTGTGTGTAATTATTCACGAGCTGTACGTCTCATCGCATCTCATTATCAGAAAATTTTCTACTACGTTTGTCGATCTAAACTACATCAGTATTTCAAGCTTATCCCGTTCAATACAATGATAGGGCGCTGTACGTATGTCCGAAGGCAATCGTTATTTCATAGACGTCACAAAGTCAATGTGACATTTCAGATAAATCAGGTGCATAAAATTATATTTCATAACTCAAGAAATAAATTTATATTTTGTGTTTCTGCATTATTGCTGATAATTAATATTTCATATTATTTTCTTATTTAATCAATCAATATTTCTTTCTCCGTAATTATATGAACTTCCTTGAAGCCTATAAGAAATTAAATACCATACCATAAATACCATTTCTTAACTCGAAATCGTTACGTTACTGATTTACTCCCGTCAGTTGAATTGATCCATTTTTCGTATTCTGAAGGCAGACGCCAACATTCGTGAGACGAAGTATATGTTCTATGTTATTTAGCTCTAGGTGTATAGTTTTTTTCTAAATTCGGTTCTCTTAAATATAAATAAATGACAAAGTTTTTGTTACTGTAAAGAAAGATATTTTTGCTTCTTTTGTGTTGTTTCTGTCATGTCAAGGCCTACCGAGAGTCCTACTTATTATAATTATCTTGTATAAAGTATTAGGTTGTTGTTACAGATATTTGTGTTTAATTCTCATTTAATTACACTAAACTTCAATTACCCCATCTAGAGCGACGTAGGTAATGGAATTTTTTTGTTATTTTTAAAGTAGGTTGCATAAAATATAGGTAACTTTAATAAAAATTACTGTTACTCAAAGTGTTCGTTAATTTTGTTAAGTAAAAATGAAGGTTTAAATATATTTTTAAATAAATCTATAAAGAATAATCGTATTGAGTTGAGGTTTTCCCCAGTAACTGTAATTTTTCGTGCTCTTTCTTCCTATTGAAAAATAAAAATACCATTGCATTTGAGATTTTCGAGAAATTCATCAAAATTTGCGACTTTGACATAAAGCGCCATCTACCGACTCGGAGAATAAGCAAACTCAAAATGTTATTATTCCAGTAGAAGCGCCCAAAAAATTAGTTCAAACCGAAATAAAGTTATTAGAAATAGGCCATACAAAAAAAAGTTTTTTCAAAACAACATTTATTTTTCAAGATAGAGAAAAAACTTCAATACAATACAAAAAGTTGTCTTATTTTCAGTAGGTTACAAAAAATATTTTCAATATAGGTTAACTTGGGATAATTTCGAATAGAACAGTGTTTTTGATTTCGCAGTGTTTGTTATGCCCTCTAGCGATAGACTTAGCAACTTATAAATATTTTCCAGCACTCCCTTTTGGCCGATTTACTTACCAAAAATATTTTTATCCGGGTCGTCCGATTAACGGATCCTGTGATACAGCCCGCGTCCTTTATTAATGGGCCACCCAGTACTACATGTTTTGAATATTTAATTAGGGTTTATTACTCCCTATCCTGTTCAAACGAACTATAGCGCCAACGGCAGCTATTTTACGCCAATCTCGCCGCACAGCAACAAAAACTATTCGACTCAACCCTGTTACCTACGAGATTCCCATCAATAATAGAACTGCAATATAATACATATAAGTGAGAAACTGTTGCGAGTATATATTGTTACGTCTGTATCCATCTTAACATCAAAACGTACCTATCTTCTTCCACCTTTATAAATAATATCGATTTTACTCCATCTATTACTTGCCTTTTAGGCAAACATTTTGAGGTCATGTTAACATTCACTTAGCGGTAATTTAGCTCTGGGTTGTGTGAAGGGTTCCCCAGGCAAATATTTTCTCGGGATCTCCCTATGGAGGGCCACGCCATTTGACCCAAATGGCAGTTTGAATTATTCTTATATTTATTTTTCTGAAACTTCCAAATTTTATAAATAATTCCAACTGCAATTTACTTGATTGTAAATTGATACTTTGTTGCTATAATTTAAGACATCTTCATTTATTGAGCTATAATTTTGAACTGATAATTAATCTCAAAATAGTTAAGATTGATAACAATAGCAATGGTTTGACTGATTCTCCATATTGAACAGAAATATCAAGGTTCAAAAATGAGACATGGTCACAACCTTTAAACCAGAAGTCAAGAATGGAGCACAAAAAAATACGTAGACAGTTCTGAATTTCTAAATCTAGATACAGGCTTTCCTGAAAAAAATCATTACGTTGCTTGACATGTATCCAGCTGGTTAGTGGAATCGTAGCATGAAAAGGAGAGGCATTTGCTAAAACTTCATTACAGAAGAATATCTGGAAATTATCCCATGGGTAATGTCTCCAATATCACAAGTTAAGCATTTTTATCTTCACTTAAAATCATTTACAACTTCACAAAACTTTTACGTGAGGGATTTCAAAGTTAGTTTAAATGTTGCGTGTTCTATTCCTTGAAATATATTTTTATTTTTAACGTGGATTTTCGTTTCACCAAGTAAATCCACTTCCACAGAATGCTTATAAATTTGAAACTTGAAGACTTTTAGGTAGTTATATTGATTTGTTGATGGAATTGCTTATTACAAAGTGAGAATGAAAAATGAGAGTCTGGCCACCACCTTAATTAAATGTTAGAAGAAATTCGAATACATACGACACGGTTTAATGTTTCTCAAAAATAGCCTCCTGTCAATTTTCTGATATCTGACATAATGTTTTAAACAGCAAAACATATCAGAGTCAGCCAGGGGTTTTCTATCTAAGCTATCGATTTGTTTTTTTTAAACGATAGTTCCTAAGATATTCTTATTTATATACAGTCTGTCATAATGCAAGATAGGCAATTAAACTCGTTTTTTTTTGAGATACCAGTGAAAGTTCAGTCAAAGTTCTGTCGCCTATTACGATTGTTTTAAAGACAAAATACCAATGGTAGGTAATAGATCAACTATTTCAAATACACACCCTGTGTTTTATTTTTTCAATAAATAGCATTTTTAGGAGCTTTCTGTGCCAATAGAGAAATCTCACAGATTTTAACAAAATAAGAATAATTTTTGATAGTTTTTTCGAAAAATAAAAATCGAGTAGACCTTCCTCGTAAGAGATAAATAAAAATCATTGTATAATAAAGATAATATAACTAATGCAAAAAGAAATCAGAACTAATTCCGGCCCTGTAATGAGCCATGAATATGAATTTTGTTTTAAAATGTCCCTCATGCCGACAATTCTCCCAAATATATATCCGAAAAAGATTCTCCAGATCTTTCGAGCCGCCTCTAGTCTTTGATTCACCTGCCGCCACTGGATTTTTCTCGAATACCTTTGTCGGCATCCTAGCCTGCGGCCGTCGCACTCTTTGTCAGCGACCTCTCTCGATATCCCCGACGCTCGCGCATAAACATCAAAAGGACGTCGCCACTTTGTGGCCTAGTGCCGGCAGCTGTACCCCTTGCACGTTACAATAATTTTAATTCAAGAATAAAATTTCGGAAATTAATATTGTTACACAATTTTAATTCAAAAATAAAAATAAGGCATATAATTTTCTAGTATTCTTTACCATCATATAAATATAATAGAATGAAATGTAACAGAAATTTAGAATAATGGATAGATCAAATTTTATTTACAACTATTTCATGGAGGACTTTGTATTATTCAATTCCAATTATGCTTTTATATAATTGTCATTCATTTCTATGGTCACAAATTTCTTTGTGAATAATTTTCTTGCTTAAATATTTTTGATTATTAATTTATTTTACGTTATTAAATAGCAAAATGGCATGCCATAGCTGGCGTGGGTTCGAATCCCGTAAAAGTAGTATCGATGATTTGTTGTTGTTGAAAATATGACAACACATTATATAAATATATGCTATGGGTAAATTGTCGAGAGATTTAGTGAGGTTATATGTTTTACCATTATTTGTAAAATTAACCATTGAGCTTCAGATGCTTATATTTATTGAACAAATTCGATAAATGTGTATCTGGATGAGAAACAAAACACATATAAAATGCAATATCAAATGCAACAAATTTGCAACATATTAAACACGGCTAGCGTTGGGTGAATAATAGAAGCTGGTTAAAAGCTTCGATAAATCTTTTTGAAATTAACACCATCATCAAACGTGCATATTTGTTAAGGAAAGCTTGATGCAGTTAATGTCGCTTAGCACGTGCATTTTCGGCATTAGTATTTAGACTATACAGTGAGGACCAAAACTAAAAGTACGCCCCCCACGTTACTTCTTTATTTTACAAATTACAAAGAGTATATTAATTATAAAAGTTATAGGGTTTCATTTGATGTCTTTAATAATATGACTTTAAATGATACCGGGTGTCTCAAAAATGCGCAATGACTTAGTAGTGTCTTTTTTCAAATATGACACTAGTTTAGTGAGAAACAACAAATGGAATATTTCATTTTACTATCTTAACTTTTTGAAAGCTATGTAATATATTGCTGATGGGTGAATGTGGTATTTACATAGTCTTACCAATTTTTACAACTTGTTGAGAACATACAATAACAATTATAAGAATATTCTAAAAGATAAAAAAAATATTAAAAGCAAAAGAAGTGTTTCAACTTATAACAAGAAAAGGTGAGTTGTTATCCATTATAAAATATGTTCGACGTATCCATTGTCCTCCCAGCATTTCTTGAAATATAAATAGTCGTGTATATTGTTCCCCAACATTGTGTTGAGATATTATTTCTGATAACATTTCAACAATTCGATGTCACAATTCATCTAACGATCCACAAACTGTCTCAAAAACTATAGATATGACATGGCACCCAAAAAAGTAATCAAGAAGTGTCAGATCCGGTGAGCGAGCTGGCCACTCTGTTGAACATCGACGTCCAATACACTTACCCGGAAAGCTTTCATCTAAGTAATTTCTCACCATCCGCGAATAGTGAGGTGGGGCACCATCTTGCTGAACTATTATTTCTTATTTCCTTCCAAGTTAAACGTATCTGGGCTTAGAGCGAGTGATTCATTGATGCTGGGAGTGACTGTATCAAGCAGGATTTGGAGGTACTCGTATTTGGAACTATTTAAATTTTTTTCTAAGGATATAAGAGCTATAAAATACTAGCTCAAACATTATTTTTTTTGAGGAAACGGAGTCTTCACCTATGTAGATTCTCATCACTCCAATATCTAGAATTCTTGATATTTACAGTTCCATTTAGTTAGAAAATAGTTTCATGACTAAAATAAAAGTGTACAATAGTCGTCCAAAATTCTAGACGCCTATTTTTTTGCTCGATCTCAATAATGGATGTACTTTTTGTAACATAGGTAGAGACACTTCTTGTACGATGGTTCGGAACCACTCATGTGCGAGTACGACTCGCACTTGGATGATTTCTTATTTGAAAACGGTGTACTGTGAAATGGTATTCTAAAACTTAATAAGGTTACTTAATACAATTTGATTTTTTTAAATTATATTTGGCATGAAATTCATTCATTCAAGTAAAACACTAAAAAAACTTTAAAACCGATCATTTCTCATTCGCAATTGTGGACCGTGGACAGCTGGTTAATGACTACTGATGAAAATAAAAATAAAATTCTCTACCGCGATACATATTATCAACTATTAATTAATTTAAAATAGCTAATAAAGCTGTAATTTAAATTCCGTGCGCGACGAACATTGAGCGATCGATAATCCTGGATAGAGGAATTAATTAGTGCTGCCCAATTTATTCGCCAGTGTTGCTTTGTTTTATACACTGCCAAGCATAAACTTGGTAGCTGACAGGAGGAGAGGATTGAGGGTGGGATCTCTAGGATATATGCTACACAAGCTACTGCCTGCTAAAGGTGGTAGTTTCAATGCTTCTCTAGCACGACTTGTTTCTTATTCGTAATTAATTCAACCAATGAATTGTCGGTTGGATTAATTGGATAGAAGAGATTAGGTAGTTAAGGCAGTTCTCATTATACAGTCTGTGAATAAATGTCCAAGATGCTGTTGGCAAGTTGTATTCCTTAACACCCGATGTAAGTAGATGTGGTGTGATAAGTTTGAGGCGTGTATCTATGAGGATGTCAGTGGCATTGTAGCTCTCAAACGGATAAACCGATTTTGATATTTTTTTGGCTTGAAATGTGTGTTCTTCATGAGTTTTTCTTTGAGGCATCGTAACTCTAAACGGATAAACCGATTTTGATTTGGGTATTTTTGTGTAAAAGGGGATTTGATCTCTAGATGAACCGATTTTGATCTAGTTTTTTTTTAATGAAATCTGACTTGATCGAATGTGTTCTTCATGAGCTTTTCTTTGATTCAGTTGCACTTCTGTATCTGTCTATATCTCTGTGGCGTCGTAGTTCTTAAACGGATAAACCGATTTCGATTTAGGTATTTTTTGATTAAAAGGTAATTTGATCCCTAGCATTGTTGAATTTATCATTGGCATCTGTCCATCTGTCTGTGGCATTGTAGCTCCCAAACGGATGAACCGATTGTGACCTAGTTTCTTTTTGATTGAAATGTGACTTGATCGAATGTGTTCTTCATGAACTTTTCTTTGATTCAGTTGAACTTCCGTATCTGCCTATCTTTCTTTCTTTTTTTTTTCAATTTTGATTTAGGTATTTTTGCAATAAAATGTAATTTGATCCCTAGCATGTTGAATTTATCATATGCCTCTTTCTATCTGTCTGTGGTATTGTGGCTACCAAACGGATGAACCGATTTTGATCTAGCCTTTTGTTGGTTTGAAATGTGACTTGATCGAAAGTGTTTTTCATGGGTTTTTCTTTGATTCAGTTGAATTTCTGTATCTGTCTATCTCTCTGTGGCATTTTCGTTCCCAAACGGATAAACCGATTTAGATTGATGATTTTTGGAGTAAAAGATAATTTGATCTCTGGCAGGTTGAATTTATCATTGGCATATGTCCATCTGTCTGTGGCATTGTACCTCCCATACGGATGAACCGATTTTGATCTAGTTTTATTTTTGATTGAAATCTGACTTGATCGAATGTGTTTTTCATGAGCTTTTCTTTTATTCAGTTGAAAATCCGTATCTGCCTGTCTCTCTCAGTGGCGTCGTGGTTTTTAAACAGATAAACCGATTTTTATTTGGGTATTTTTTATGTAAAAGGTGTTTTGATCTCTAGCATGTTGCATTTATCATTGTCATCTGTCTATCTGTCTGTGGCATTGTAGCTACCAAACGGATGAACCGATTTTGATCTAGTTTTTTTTTTTTGTTTTAAATGTGACTTGATCGAGAGTTTTCTTCATGAGTTGTTCTTTGATTCAGTTGAACTTCTGTATCTGTCTATCTCCCTCTGGCATCTTAAACGGATAATGCGATTTTGATTCAGGTATTTTTTGAGTAAAATATAATTTGATCTCTAGCATGTTGAATTTATCATTGGCATCTGTTCATCTGTCTGTGGCATTGTAGCTCCCGAACGGATGAACCAATTTTGATCTATTTTTTTTTGTTTGAAATGTGACTTGATCGAGTGTGTTCGTTATGAGCTTATCTTTGATTCAGTTAAACTTCTGCATCTGTCTTTCTCTCTGTGGTATCGTTGCTCTGAAACGGATAAACCGATTTTGATTTAGGTATTTTTTGAGTAAAATATAATTTGATCTTAAGTATGTTGAATTTATCATTGGCATCTGTATATTTGTCTGTGGCATTGTTGCTCCCAAATGGATGAACCGATTCTGATCTATTTTTGTTTTGTTTGGAAAGTAATTTGATTGTGTGTTTTAAGCTAGTTGTATTTTATTAGATCTAATGGGTGCGTTTGAATAATCTACAAAACAAAAATATAAAGTTGAAAGGTAAAAGAAAGACAGACAGACGTCATATTCAATTTTGACGAAGGACGAATCATTTTGACGGATGATGAATAGACAGAAAATCAAGTTCATTCATGAAATAAATCCGAGTGTACATTGATTTCTAGTAAATGATAAAAACTAGTGGTAGACTTTATTAAGGCAATGTGGTATGCCTTATAAGCCCTCTTGAACTTGGTAGAATGCTGTGTTTTTAGGAACAAATCAGTGGTTGAGAGTCTACCTAAAACTGTGACCATGTTTAACAGTGAACATTCAAAAGTCTGACGAGGATAATTCAATCACACCCTGTATGTAGCATAGAATGTGAAGGCATTGACATCAAAATCAACACCCTACACCTGATTCACTGCTGAAAGTTTCCCTCAAACTCAACATTGTCGTCAAACACTCACTTTATCGAGCTTATCTCTTACCTATGCAAAGTTTGTTGCACGCTCTATATTCCTAGAGCCACTTACTTCTCACTCAATCTTGTTAACCTCGTAACTAACTTTCTCTCTTTACAAGATAATCGTATTTTAATTTCGGGTGAAACATAGGAACAAAGAGTTAAAATAACGAGAAAAGTCAAACTTTCGCATTGAGATGGGGTGGTGGGGGTTATGCTTTGTTGAGCCAATTAATTTGTCAGAATTAGTCACTTGAAATATCTACGACAAAAGAGATAATGTACAAGTTTTGGAATGTAATTATGTACGGCAGGCCAGTTGTTGTTTGGTTAAGTAGAAAATTTTGCCTTTAAACTGCTGTAAATTAAGCTGTTATAGCAAAAATTCCACCAGGCGATACATGAAATCAAAAGTGGATTTACTCGCGTGATTTTTTCTTGTATTTTTTCTTTTTCTATCTGTTATAGAATAAACTACTAACTAACGACGGTTTACACACTCCATTCTAGGTCAACCGTAACAACAACAAACGGTTGACTGAAAAATTTCAATCGGTGGTTCTGCTTCAACTGGCCGATTAAAGCGACTTTCATTATACCGATCTTTAATCCGATATGTTCCTCTTAAGATTAAGATTCCAAAATGTTATTTTAACAAACTATATTTTATTTATATTTCGTTAATGAAACAAAAATGATACCTCCCTTTGTTAGATATTGAGCAATTCAGGTTTAAATTACAAGAAAATTAATGATCAAGTCAATTTTCAACCGCCATTATGTGAACATTGCGCCCTAGGAAGCACTTAGAGGAATATATGTGAATGAATATTATGGAGGTGGACGTTAATTAACAATAATAAAGATTTCTTGCAAAAAATTGGACCGACTTTATTAGTGCACTGAAAAATACAAAATAATATAAATTCTGTTGGTTCTAGTATTTTTGAAGATGGCACTAAAAGTTTTCAATCTAACTACAACTGCAGCTTGAAAAGTACCAGAACCAAATTGAAGTTGGTGCTAGAAATTTTCAATCTTACTACAACTGCATCTTTAATTTGAATTTTTCAAAGTACAGTAACTAAAAAAGTTGGTGCAATTTTTTGTAAGACATATTTATTTCGCAAACTCATTTAACGTTCTTATTCAAAGATTTGAAAATATCGCGGAAATCACATATTTCAAAATATCCCAGTACTCGGAAAACATATTATTTTGCAAAATGTGTGAACTACGAGGGTCACACCGATTGAATATGAAAGTATCGTCAATCAATTTCTCGACTCCGAAAACGCCTTTCTGCTATTTTTTACCAAAATCTGCTAACCCTTCCTTGAAACAGCTAATGTGTTCCTTAAGGGTCGCAATATAATAGATATGTACAAATTTTCATTGAAAATTGCCGATTAAATTTTCAGAATCTCATTAACATCTTTTATTTAAATAATGGGTTTGGTTAAAAAAAAGTTAATGGTGATCAGAATTCGAACCGAGGAACTCTAGATTAATACCCCAAAGCTTAACCATAGGACTATTTTTTCCTATGACATTAGCGGGTTCATATTGATATCTGAAATATAATCTGTAAACTCCTAAAATGGGAATATTAATTACTGAAAACGATTTTTCTTGTGAATGTGAATACAATCAATACACTCTAAAACCCACCCATACATATGAATTTTCATCGAAATCGGTAGACCAGATTCCGAGATAAAATTTGCATAACATAACCTATCAATTTGACGATATCTTCACTCAAAATGAAATGGAATAAATAGAAGAATATCTATAATTACTGAAAAATTTCTTAAATGTTGAGTTTAGGTATCATATATATATATATATATATATATATATATATATATATATAAATTTGATATGTGTAACACCAAAGAATGCGTCCAGGTGAGGCACAATGATGACTAAGCCAATATGTGTAGAAATTTATTTTTTGATGCGGAATTTTCGGTGACAGTTTTCACCTTCATCAGCGCCTGAAGGGATTAACAAAAGTAATTGTATGGAATGTGTTTAAATATAGGTATGCTTAACTTACATAAAAATGTATTCTTATGGACCTGAATTAAGTAAAAAATCGACCTTCATAACATATAGAAATAATAAACAATTATGTATTAGATAAAAGTACCGACTTATAGAATAGAACGATTAGACGGTTGGAACATTAACAAATTTATAATAAAGCGTCGTTAATTGATCATTTATATATATATATATATATATATATATATATATATATATATATATATATATATATATAATGCTCAAGAAACTCAAATTAAAATTCAATTTTCTTTTAAATGATGAAATTTAAAAAAGAGGTTTTGACCATTTTTGAATGTGACATTTGAAAGTAGTCTGCGCCCATACAATAAAAATAAGGCCATCAACGGAACATCACAAATTACCTTGAACTTTCTTCTAACGGCTTCCCTAATTTGAGTTTTCAATTTTGAAACGTATGCGAGATTCAAACTTTTTCATTTACAACTAAAGCGGTAAGAGATAAATTCTTAAACTCGGGTTGATTCACTTCAGAATTAAAAGGTCAATCAAATAATATAAGAAAATGTATAGGTTTCTATTTAGATTAAGAATGTTAGTACCGATCTATTTTTCACGTTATTATCCGTCTGCAAAACCGGAAAACTTCTAATGAACAGCCTACATTAATCTACCCGTATAGCTCAATTTGAATTTCGCAGAAATACCGTAATTTTCTTACATCTGGATTTAAGGAGCTAGCACAGTGAACATTATTTTATTGCGCATTCTACTTATATAATAGTTTTTGTAGTTGAACCACATTACTCAATACCTACTTACATAGGTATAGATTGTAGATTAATCCCAACATAATTGGGTATGCGGATAATTCGGCTGTTCTGTGTTGCGGTCTAAGTTGAATTTTGAGGTTGAAATCACAGAGAATATCAAATTGGAATGAATATTCTCATGTTTACATTATAACAAAATCATGTTGGATACAAGTAAATATGGTCGTGTTCACCGCAGACATCTGCTAGCTCAGTCAGCAGAAAATTTTATGGTAATATATGACAGCTGGCGGGAACGAAATTTAACATAACCTACCTTTACCATACATTCAGAATTCAGAAATAATTGTTTGCTATGGAATATTTGAAATATAGTTATGCTAAGATTATCTTTGATTTTTCATAAAACTGCTATTGTAGTATATAACTTTGATATGGACACTGGTCAATAAGTATTTCTAACCATTGGTTTCTTAACGAAAACGCTTACGTATAGTCTGTCTCAAAATATATCGTCTTGCCTTTTACCTCAATAAAAGATCTGCATATTTAACAGTGATAAGAAACCGGACTTCTAGGTATTTTATGACAGTGTACCAGAGGCGGACTCCAGGCATGTTCTATACTCATTTTATAGTCCATGGACTCCAGGTACAAATAATAATTACTAGCAATTTATTTCTGAAGCATCTGTTTTATTGTAAATGAAATTTCAATACCAAAAATGTATAATTTAGGCAATATAAATATGATCTAAAAGTGGAACATTTTACATCGTCTAATTTGAGGAAATTTCATAGAAGTTATAATTATTTCATGTAAATAAATGAGAAAATATTTAAATAGGTACTTATATGAAATTTTAATAGGTATTGATAGCATAAGTAGCGAAAATCAATGTTTGTTTACCTATTAGAAGAAATGACACAGATACTATACAAAGGTTATTGGTAATTATGGACCCATACCCTTGGAATATAATCTTACTAAAATATTTGGAAAATTACTATAATTATTCACGAATATACGACTTTGTAACCAAGGCAAAAATAAGAAGTAATCTAAGTTTACAGTCTGCTATACAAATAACAATAAACAAATTGTGGAGCTATTAAAATTACACTCTTATTTATGTCTATTGGTATTTATATTTACAAATATATCGAATATCTCAAAATTATACAATCAGTTAATCTGGAATTGTCTATTAAATAACTATAAACATATATCATCCATGAGAGCAGAGTGAATTTTTCCGAAACGAGAGGAACAAAATCCCGGCCTAATCAATATTCATGGATATTCAATGTTCGGCTAATATGTATTTTAGTTCAAATTAATCACTGAATCTGTCCAGCAGAAATATGCCTTTTTATTGCACAATTTATTATTTTCTGAATGAAACGTACCAACCTACATAATCCAGCTGTGTTCAAGCTCTAAACTCGATACTCCATGGAGTTGCATACTGCTGCAAAATTAATTTATCCAAAGTTTGACTAAACATTATTAATTGCTTAGAGTGTTTGCCTATCATTCCGAAGTTTTGATGATTGACGAACCCCGAACGGAGGAGGTATACAATTCGACTTTGTGCTCTTTTTTTTGGTTTGTTCGCGCCTTTTATATAGTAATCGTACATCGATATTGATGATTTTTAATTCATTTGAAAGAGGAGGCTCAAGAAATTGTCCCATATTCATAAAAACGGGAATTCTTCTCTCCGAAAACCGCTCCGGAGGGGGTGGAGGGGCCAAATTTTCTCGAAAATTGAAAATGTGAGGTGGTATAATTAAAAACGTTTGAACTGAACATTTTTTCAAAAGAGTAACGGTTTCTGAGATAGAGGCATGTTAAATTTTTGAATATATGTATTTTTGTTATGTGGAACATTTATACTGATCATTTTTCCCTTAGAGTTACGGTTTTCGAGTAAAAGCGATGTTTAAAAGGTAACAACTAAAATATTCAAGCGTATTTCCGCAGCGATGTTCTGAGATCTCAATAATAACAACTACAAGCAAGGAATATACGTGAGTAATAGGATAAGTACTATCTTTATTGGTATTAGTGAACGTTCAACGATTTTCGTGACTAATGTTACACTCAAAAGTGTGAAATAAATATTTTTTACAAAAAAATGGACCGACGTTATTAGTTGATGCACTGAAAAATACAAAATAATATTAATTCTATTGCTGCTGGTACTTGTGAAGTTGGTGCCAAAAGTTATCAATCTACCTGCAACTGCACAACTTCAAAAGTAACAGCACCAATAGAATTAATATTATCTTATACTTTTCAGTGCACCAACTAATAACGTCGGTTTTTGTAAAAAATATTTTTTATTTTGGTATGTACACGTCTCTCGCATAGTAAGAGTTCTCCGATTTTGATGATGTTTCAAAATTTTCTCGAAAAGCAAATATCTGAGATTTAGGAAGGGACCATATCCCGAAACATGTAAAATGGACATCTAAAAAATACAAAAACAGTATTATTAAATCTACTGTTGCTAGTACTTTTGGAGTTGGTACCAAAAGTCGTTTATTTACGCACAAAAAATTACCTTTAATAGTAGAATGATTATTATTTTAGAATATTTTAACTGGTCTAAGATAAAAAATATGAAACATTTACCCAAATCACCCAGAAATAATATGTCTGCTTGTTTGTTGAGTTACAGGGTGTTCTACTTAGACATTCAAACATGGCGAAAAAAAAATAGTTTATTGTTTAGTAAAATGGATAGGTTATATCATACTATTAACGGGTTAATGATAAAAAAATCATTAAGTAATAAATAAAGCAACAGGTTTTGAGAATCATTAAGGCTATCCATTAGCATTGTAAAAAATATCGATTTTACGGTATATGTGAGACTTTTATTCTCAATGAAGATATTACTTATTTTAGATGAAAATATATTTAATCATGGAAAGCTGTAGTATACACAGATCGAAGACATGTTCATGCTCAACATCCCCCGGCCGTATTGATGACACAACCAACCTCTTTTTTCTTTAATAATTTATATAATATATAATATTAGAGATGTCAGCTCAGATCTTAAGTTATTGCTCCAACTTCTCTCTGCATAAATTATAATATAAGTGGTATAATTACCATATTTTTCGTTATATTGTATCTGATCACACCAGATCCCATACTCCTAGCCAATGATAGATCCAGAATGTGGCATAAGACAAAACAGAAAATCAATGCAGTCATCATTCCAGTTCTAGAAATGCTTCAATGTAAATTAAAACCTATATTGGATTCAGTCATCATTCTATAGAAAATTTTGAATAACAATATAATTAATACTTAACAAGACCGATTATTATTATCATTCTTATATCTTGAATTCATTAGAAATGTATTTTAATGATAATAAAAGGTCGTTATTACAGCAACGTAATTACTTTCGACTTTTTTCTGCAGCGAAGATAATTAACATTTATCTAATTAATGTATACATTCATTTTTAAAACGAGTTCTTACAGGCTCTTCATTTGTCAAGCTATCTAAGAGATTCCCTTTCACCTTCTTCAATTCTAGGTATAGGCTTTCTGCCTGTTCTACATTCATTGTAGTCATCGTTTCCTAGGTCTACCCACATGTCGTTTACCTTGTGGTCTATACTTTATTTCTTGTTTAGGTAAGCTGCTGTCTTTCATTCTATCGATATGCGGTCTCCATCTAATTTGTGCTTCTTTTATTTTGTGGTTCATAGAATATATATATTATTTACTAGTATTATTTGTATCGTTTTTTTATGGAAATATATTGTTATAAGTATGTACCTATAATTGAAATAAAGAAATGTTTTTGAATGATACATAAATATTACAAGCCCACAAAACCAAAAAAGATCGACAGGTTAAAGTTATTTTTTATACTTCACTATTAGAAAATCCGATTTTCCATCAAATTCAGAAGGCTGAAAATGACTCTTTTCATATGTAAGGCTGAGAAGGAATTTTTCTTTCATCCTACTAAATGGAGCTCTTCAACTAATACCAATAAAATTTTGTGTTAATTCAGACATTAAATTACTAATATTTCAGGTCCTAATGCATTTTCCAACATTTAAAATAAGATCAATATAAGAAAGGCATGCATCGATACTTACCGTTTTGTTTTTTTGTTCTGATCATTGCATTAGTATAGGTATATTATTTTTAAGCAGGATCAAAAGTGCTCGTGAGAACGATTCTTCCCAAAAATGAAACTTCAAAGCATTAATTTTATTGAAGCAATAAATTCCAGTAGCATAAAATACAATCTTTGTAATTTGTAATTACTCCTGAGCAGGCCTCTGCTTATCAGCCTTGACGGTGTTGCCAATGATAAGGGAACCGAAATTTCCGAACCACCGATATGTCTCTGATGAGGAAGCAATCTATCAAATTCAGGGGATTTAAGGCTACTATGCTGCGTTGGTAAGGTGCAAGTGATGTTGATCGTTAGTTTTTGCCATTTGATAGTGATTCTTGTAACCCCGGATCCATACCAGGATTTTCTTATGATTAGAAAATGTCGTTGACCTAGGGGTTCGAAGCAGCGACTTCTCATTTTGAGAATCGATTGTCTTAACTACTAGACTACCCTGGGCCTTCCCTAATTTTATATACGTATATAATATAATGATTGAGAATATGGAATTCTAAGATTGATTCCTTATTCATTATTCCTAATTATTCTACTGTTTTATCAAAGATATGAATGAATATATCTGTCAAAAATAATGTAAAGTGCAATAGACAAACTTTGAAATTTGACAAGTGGTCTGTACGCTATAGGTATTTATAATTTCAACAAAGACTTCATGGGTAGGTATTTCAAATCATTGTTAAGATAGTAAGTCAAAATAAATGTAAGAAAATATCATCAATAGTTACACACATTTTTTTTTATTTCAAGCAAAATACATTTTGAGAAAACGTGCAATAGCATTAGGTAGTTTTGAAATTCAGTACATAGTTTCATAAGACTTCTAACAGAAATATGAACTTTTCAACTGAATAATCAGTTTTGATTCATTTCAAAGTTTTTGACAAATTTATAGACATCACTTAGACTCAATGTAGCTACTACACTCAATTTGAGGTTAAGTGGAGATCAAAACTCAACTCGAGAGATACAGACATAAAAATCGATGTTTGTCAATTTGTGATTGTAGGGGGTTTAATGATGATAATGAGACACTATAACCTTTTGGTCATTCCTTTCTCATGATAACTGTCAAACTTTGAATTGAAATCGTTCGTGTATTTACATATTCCTGAGTAAGATTATTATTAAACTAAATCGAGATGCTTATATTCCTGGAAACATGTGTTATAGAGGGATTTTAAATAACATACCTAATATTGAATTTATCATAAAATTTCAAAGCTTATCTGCCGGAAGAATTATTCTAAGAATCATTAAAAATATATGTGGACCAAGTAAAAGGTTAAATTGTTATTAGAAATAATTATAGTTAATGAGTATTTGGAAACAAACATAATAATCAAATATTAATTAAAGGTTTACAGCTCGGCTGCAATTATTTGAGTCTGAATTACATGTTCAATACACCTTTCGATTGCCCCCGTAAAATTCTTAAAAAAATGTTCCTCTACCACATAATCTAGTAGATACGTAGTAGAAGCTGTTGTTTTTTTCGTTATTTTGGCAATTCATTCATACATTGAGGCATATAAATAGGCTTTTCCAGATTTCAACAATATGAAAGTACCTATATTTATGTTCTGTCTATAGAATGTTGGGATTGCGCATAGAGTATATATATCTCAACATACAAATATATCCGGAATCCAGGCTTCTAGCTTCATTTTCTCATCACCGTTATTGAAAATCTTCCAAACAATTATTGAAACAAATAAACCATTGAAATTAATCTTTTTTATGAAAGTGTTTGGATATGTGACACTTGAATTTATAATCGATTTGAGAATCAATTGAGGAGCCGTTTGAACGTAATATCGATATTGATTTAAGGTGAAATTGAGGGCGAATGGAGATTTGAGTGACGTCATTGAATTCGGTTTTAAAAATGTGTAATACGTATCGAACATTTTATAGTATTAAATGATGAGATTTATAATTTCGTAGGGCGGCTTCATTTTTACACGCCAAAAACGCTGAAATGAACCGAACCTACTGCTTAATGATATTATTTCACTCGTGAAATATATTGTCAGGTTGAAATGATACAGCGACATTCCAGGCTACAGATGTTTGAACCATATCGTTAGACATATGAATACCAGCAATGTGATGTCCCTTCATTTCAAAGGTGTAAATTGTGTTTGTGGTTTCTCCAAATTGATATGTAGTATTGCCATCAGTGATGATGTTCAGGCCTGCAAATATTTCATATCATCTTGAATTTAATGCTATTTTAGATATTTTTATATCAGTTATAGCGTAATTAAGGTAAAAGTTCCGCATCATTATGCTTCCGGTGATTTGACCATGGATCCTTTGTTTTAAGAAATTAATGGAATCTTCACATACAATATAGTGGTTGAATTTTTTCAATTTCCAAAAAAATATATTTACCTCTTATAATGCCATCTGGAAAATCTCCCCATACATCCAATTTGACAATATAATGTGGTTCAATAGTAAATTTATTTACTTGTGTGCCCTTCAGCAGCCCTGTGCTTATTATGGACTTATCATCGTAGATGACATCAATGCCAACTGCATTCGACTGGAACGTGTGCGCATGAATTCCTACTATTCTCGCTCTTTTACCATCCGCCTTCAAAGCTGGTGTCAGAGTTCTGAATGCTGGTAGAAGAGAACCAAGAGACAGCAGATCAGCGGTTTTTACTCCTTAATGAAATTATTATTATTAGTAAGTAACTGATTTGGATACATTTAATCGCTAGATCTCACCGATAGGAGTTGGATACGTGAGCACTGGGTTATTTGGTTTGCCCTTTGCTGGGCTACCATTTACCATGTCATTCCAGACTGCCAAATATTGTTCACCATTGAAATTAATATAATTCATCACGTTGGCCATTTCGTTGAAAAAGTTATCAGGATCCGCATTATTGTAAACGTAATCCATTTTTTGTTGCAATAGTTTTTTAAAATGTTTCTGGACTATTCCCTTTTGAGGGTCGAGTGTTCCAGAGGAGTATAACCTCAATTCTAGAATGTCATGCTCATCTAGACCTGTCAATTGCAAAAAGTCATGGTCATTGAACATATTTTTTCCTACCAAATATTAGTAAATAATATAAATTATACACCTAGCCAAATACCATCTACACCGATACTAACCTAAGGCATCCGGATTTTCAAAGCCACATCGATAAAAAAGTACTTTCATTGATACAACCAAAGAGAAAAGTGGCAGAGTTGCATAATTCATTTTTAGAGAATCCTCAGATGAGGATCTGTGGAATGTAAATTCTTCTTCTAGTCCTATCATATCTTGAGCAATGTTGAGATAATGAACTCCTATACGACGTTTTTTGATACCATCTGCTTGTTCCTCTGCAATTGTCTTAATCGGAAGATAAAATTATTATTCATAATTATGCTACCTAAGCTTTTACTATAACTGTTTTGTTCAAATATTTAAAATGCCTTGATATTCGCCTATACATGTACAAGGGCAGGTGATTTTCTGTATTATAGGCCCTCAATCTAAAGTTGAACTGATTGACTCATTTTTTCCAAGAGAAGAATGGAAATAAACACCCAAATGACCCCACCCTTAGGTCTCAGCTTTTTATTAATTTGAATAATTTTACCTGTATCCGCTTCTTGAACATTCTGATTTTGTTGTTGAGAATGTCCTCAACCAAGCTGGAAATTGATGAGTCAATTAGATTGGTAACCTTATTCTTTATCTCTTCCCATGTGTCAACGGCTATTGCTGGCCAGAAAAAGTCTAGCACATTGGAAATATACGGTCCAATGGTAGGAATATAGTCACTACCAAAGACTGCCAATTTCTTCGCCAACATATTCATATCCAAAGCAAAGCTCCAAGGTATCTTATTCCGTTTGGCTCTACTGTACCCGCTTTCTAAATAGCATTGCACGTAACCTTTTGTAGGCCCATAGTTAGTTACAGCCATTTGCGTATAGTAAAGTTCTTCTGCAGATTTATAAACAAGATTCTTAGAAATATTATGTACCGGGTGGACTAATAAGCCTTTCCTCGGGCTGTATCTCAAGAAACACTAAACCTATAATTCTATAGTGAAAAAAATAACACAAAACCATTCAAAAGAAAATGCTGGAAACCCTATCGAATCACTAATTAAATGAAGAAATATTAAGAAAAAACCTTTTCCTGTTCTCAACTATAGTAGATCTTGAATAAGTTATGGAAGAGCGTAGATCAGCCGATACGGAGCAAGTGATTCAGTTCCAATTGTCGTAGGGAGAAAGCATCCTAGGTTTAACCAAATCTTATAAACTCCTACCAACTCTTTCGCCGGTATGTGTGTTTAAAGGGAAAAGTTCCACTTATAATAGCCCTAGAGCGTGAATAATTTACGAAATGTGCAATTTTCTTAAAAAAACTCGCAAATGAGAAAAAAATTACGAAGAATAATGCAAGTTCGCGGGAGATTCAGTACGACAATTTTATACCAAAAAAGTAAATACAAATCTTGATAGTTTATAAATAAATATTTTTCTGCTCGTGATAGCTGTGAAGCCAGGGAAATTTATCACTTATAAAGTTTGCGACCGAATTTTTTTTCGACAACATCAGATTATCGTCTTAGCAACCTCTTAAAATCAAAGCATCTGATTGGCTGAAATCAACAGGTATAAAATTTGTTCGAACTTAGGCGTTATTCTTTTTTACTTACGTACTATAATTGAGCATAGTTCCGAGAAAAGTGGGTTTTTAAGTTTCCTTAGAGGATTATGTTCTCTAGCAGTAAATTAAGAGAATCAAATGTTATTTTCAGAGATTCTTCTTGGCAAAGGATTTCTTTTCCAAAGTTGCACAATGAATGTTTCCTGAAGATCAGCCGGAGGATAGGATTATTGATTACGTACGATAAGAAGTAATTTTTTGCCTAAACAAATGAAGTTTTAAGATATTTAAGATAAAATATTGGTTTTTTATTTTGCTCACAATCTCTTCTTATCTCTTATTATAATAATCTCTTATTTCCGACGGGTCCTGTCCAACGGATAGGTAAATTTCACAGACCTGGACCAATCGCAATAGGCACATTTCTACAAGAAATTTACCTAAACGAAAATAATTCGTTGTAATTTGTTAGACGAAATTTGACATTTGAAATCGTCTTTTGTGTCTCCTTATGGTTACAGGTTAATGATCGATATGTCAAAGATGAACTTAACAACTCAAAAATATTTTTTACAAAAAATTGGACCCACTTCACAAGTACCAGCCTCAATAAAAGGATTGTTATCTTATACTTTTTCAGTGCACTAACTGATAACGTCGGTCCAATTATTTGTAAAAAAATATTTGTTTCACACTTTTGAGTGTAACATTAGTCACAAAAATCGTTAAACATTCACTCATACCAATGAAGATAGTACTTATCCTATTACCCACGTATATTCTTTGCTTGTAGTTGCTATTATTGAGATCTCAAAACATCGCTGCGGAAATACGCTTGAATATTTTAGTTGTTACCATTTTAAAACCGATTTAACTCGAAAACCGTAACTCTAAGGATAAAATGTTCGTTATAAATGTTACTACAAATAATTATGTCTTTCATGTGCTGATAACAGATTTTCGATTTTCGACATAAATCACCCTCTCCACATAGCGAAAATAGGTATATTTGAAAATTTAAAATGCCTTTATCTCGAAAACCGTTACTCTTTTGAAGAAAAATTCAATTTAAACGTTTCCGGATATTGTCCTATCTTTAATTATACCATCGTGGATTTTCAATTTTCAAGAAAATTTGCAACCTACACCCCCTTCGGGGGCGGTTTTCGGATGGAACGAAATGTCGGATTCCCATTTTTATGATTAAGGGACCATTTTCAAGCCTCCTCTTGTAAATGAATCAAAAATTATCAAAATCGGAGTAAGATTACTATATAAAAGGCACGCACAAACCAAAAAAAAAAAACACTCAGTCGAATTGTATGCCTCCTCCGTTTGGGGTTCGTCGGTCAAAAACTGATGGATATATAATGAGAGAACTATCCGTTAGCGGATATGAGTTTTTGGTAATGAAATAATCCAAACAATTATCTCCTTCCGGATTTATCATTATAAATGAACCACCCTTTAAAATTGTTATTTCCATATGTGGGTCCTCTAATAATAAAATCGACCAATAATAAATATTTTTTACAAAAACTTGAATCGAATTTATTAGTTGGTGTACTGAAAAATAAAAAGTAATAATTATTCTATTAGTACAGGTAGTTTGGAAATTGTGCAGTTGTAGTTAGACAGAAGACTTTTGGCACCAATTTCAAAAGCACCCGCACCAATAGACTTAATATTATTTTGTATTTTTCAGCACACCAGCTAATAACATCGGTCCAATCTTTTGTAAGAAATATTTATTCCATACTTTTGTGCGTTATATTTGTCATGCAAATCATTCAGCTTTCTCGAAAGAACCGTTGCTTATATATACCTATTCAGATATTTCAAAATATATTGGAAATATCTACAAATATTTCAGACTTTACCCTACTCTAACTCGGCAACCGTAATGTTTATGAAAGAATATCTAATTATATAATCTCTTCTTTAATTTGGCCGTTCTATATATTTTTTTTTTTCTAAAATGTACAGGATGTTTATAGTGAACCAACCAATTTCATCAAATTCAAAAACAAATAACTCGCTTATTTTAAATAGAACAACTTTTATAGCTTCATATTTGTATATTTTTTTAAAATTTTTATTAATTAATTTAATTTTTAGTTTTAGTTTGACTTTGTTTTGATTGTGTATAGTTAAATTTTGATATTTTTATTTTGCTTCGTCTACAAAATTCATATTTTTTTTTGACAATAAAGCATTTCTCTGTCTCTCTCTCTCTTATTTTTTCTTGTAAATCCATGTATTTCATTCAAAGATATTTGGAAATTACTTTATAGATTACAGATGACAATAATCGCTCAGTTACGCGACTGGCTCTGGAATGAAATAATGACATTATTTATACTTACAAAGTTATTGTTATTGTTTTAAAGCCTGTTGAGTTTCAATATAAGCAAGAATCACATCAAAAATAAACCCAACAAAATATATTCTTTTTTCTATATTTTGAATTAATTGACACATTTAATAAACATTTTTGGACCAACCTGTATAATTTTAGGTTATAAGCTATGTGATTCTGTTTTGTGCTAAGAATGGCATATTTGTCAAAATTGAATTTGGCCCCTTTCTGCTTCTATTTATTTAGAGTTTTGGAGAGATCGTTTTATTTTTACTGCAACCCCATTTTTTCAGAGCTTTTGTTTTTCAGACATTAGTGGAGGGGGAAAATTGAATGGAAAAAGCGAGTCTGTTAAATGTTCCATTTTTCACCTTGCAGGTAAGGAACCCTGATAATGTTAAGTTACAGTAACTTGGTCAACTAAGACATTTGTTGTTTATTAACTCAACAACAGAGTATTAGGTAGGTAAGAGTAACATATTACATATTTTCGGAAAAAATGAACGTACCAAATGGGTATTATGTTAACAAGTACACATCTAATTTCAAATAGAATATGTCAAGTTTTATATTTTCAGAAATCCGTGCGCTACAGTAATTTTGATAGCATTTTAACAAAATTTAGTCATAGTTGCGATATTTTATTCCTATCCGAGGACATAACGATGAAAAGCAGTTGGTAATTTATAAAGAATAAACTAGTACACACTAATTACGAACATCCTGTGTATAGAACCTAAGGAAAACTAGACGTATCGACATTCATTATGCTGACAATGTTCCATATTATTAAACTAGCAGAATGAGTGTGACCCTCGAGGTCCACACGACGAACTTCCCAGTAGATTTGAGAATATTCGGACGAACATACAAACACAATACGAATTTTCAGTAAGTTTTAGTTGTTATTATAGATTTTGATTTCCAAAATTTTATATAAAAATATTATACTGATTAGTAAATAAGCGAAAAAAATATCTGCCTGCGCGGATTTGATTGAACCCGTCTCTCCACTTTGCCGCTTGCCTATCAGTACAATAGGCTATCTGGCTTTCCGCTAGCTACAGGCTGTCGAAATTTTCTTAGTTTTTGAATTGCTGTTAAAAATCAGCCAATTTCACTAGGCTGGAAACTTTTTCAATTCTTAAATACTTAATTTCGCGTCGAATGAACCCACCCTCATATTAATATCGTCATTGGTTCACGAGATATGGGAGACGAAAACTTCTGAACGTACATACGCACATACGTAAACACAGACAACGTTGAATTCAGATTCTGGTGACCTTGAAATGTGGAGATATGCAAAAGCTGGGGATTCACAAAATCGGCCCCATTACATTAACTTCACTGCCAGTGAAAATCCTGTCGGAATCGGTTCAGCCGTTACGGAGATTCGCCAGAACAAACAGACAGACGAAAATTATAAAAATAGCTGTTTCGTAATTAGTGACACATAGGTATAGGTACTTATTTATTTGTATAGATTTTTTCTATAATAAAATCAGCCTAAGATATTATAACATTATAACATTAGCTACCTAGCAGTGAATATCCCGTCGCAATCGATTCAGCCGTTACGGAGATTAGCCAGAATAAACAGACAGACGGACCGTTATTATTTTCAAATGTAACCTGATATATTGATATTACTTCGATTTTATTTATTAGCATATAGATATGTATATACAAACGCACTTCTAGAAAAGCTAAAGGTAATTTGCTTACGTGTCGGATCGAGCTCTATCATCTCTCCAGGCCGAATATCGCCAGATGATGTAGCTGAAATCCATCCAAACATATCCCCTTTTCTGGCATAGGCATGAAGACTCCCTCTACCAATATTTTTTGCATAATAGAAAAAGTGCTTATAGTCCATAGGAAAATGTGCCTGGTCCAATGGATATATGCCATCATAAGGATAAACGGTAAAGATGTTGGCCGTGACCCATTGCTCATCCATCTACATCAAAGATAGATCTAGTTTATCAATAAATATTTCTTACAAAAAATTGGACCTACATTATTAGTTGGTGCACTGATAAGTATAAAATAATATTAATTCTATTGGTGCTGTTACTTTTGAAGTTGTGCAGTGGCAGTTAGATTGATAACTTTTGGCAAGAACTTCACAAGTAGCAGCACCAATAGAGTTAATGTTAATTTATACTTTTCAGTGCACCCACTAATAACATCGGTTCATTTTTTTGTAAAAAAAAACTATTTCACACTTTTGAGTGTAACATTTGTCACGAAAATCGTTAACGTTCACTAATACCAATGAAGATAGTACTTATCATATTACCCACGTATATTCTTTGCTTGTAGTTATCGTGATCTCAAAACATCGCTGCGGAAATACCCTTAAGTATTTTAGATGTTACCATTTTAACACCGATTTAACTCGAAAATTGTAACTTTAAGGAAAACATGTTCATTATAAATGTTGCTACAAAAATTATATATATCATGCAGTACCAACAGATTTTCAATTTTCAAAAGGAATCGTCCTCATATATTTGAGAATCAACATTGCTCTATCTCGAAAACCGTAACTCTTTTGAAGAAATATTCAATTCAAACTTTTCCGGATATTGTCCTATCTTTTATTATACCAGCTCAGATTTTCGATTTTCGAGAAAATTAGCCCCCTCCACCCCATTTGGGGGTTGTTTTCGGATGAAAGGAGATTTCGGATTTGCCTTTTTGTGAATATGGGACCATTTCTCAAGCCTCCTCTTTCAAAGGAATCAGAAATCACCAAAATCGGAGTTCGTATATAAAACGCGCAGTCAAACAAAAAAAAGCAAACAGTCAAATTGTATACCTCCTCCGTTCGGGGTTCGTCGGTCAAAAAATAAAGTAGTAGTAGCTCAAGAATCCAATTTTACATCGATGGAAATTATTGTTGATAAATAACTTTTCACACACACAAACTAGGTTCGACTTTGTTAGATAAGACACTGACAAACAGAAAATAGTATGTATTGGTTCTACTGGTAATGGAAACTTTGAAAGTATGAAAAAAAATATTATCAGCTATAGTTAGATAGAAGAGTCGGTGATTGTTTAGTTTAAATTGTGTTTTTCAATTATTGCCAGATTTTTTTACATATTTTTATCTACAATTGTTATTTGTGCCCTAAAATATGCATTGAATTCATGTTCAATATTACTATATTTATATACTGCTTTATTCAGATATATATATATATATATATATATATATATATATATATATATATATATATATATATATATATATATATATATATATAGCCTAATTTATTCTAAATTCACGATTTTTGCCCTGAAGAAGAGAATAAACATTCTTGAAAGCTCGGCTTTAATCAAAGAATTTTATTTAATATATGACTGCATCCCCAAGAACATCTTTTTATTTATTATAAATCCAGTCAAGAATACAAAATCAAAATATATATATATATATACGTAGGTAATAGGATAAGTACGGTCTTCTTTGATATAAGTGAATGATCAACAATTTTTCCTAACTAATGTTACAGTCAAAAGTCGGAAATAAATATTGTTTACCAAAAATAGTACTGGCTTTTTATATTGAAGCACTGTAGAATTAAAAATAATATTGTAACGTGGATAGGTAGTCATGTAGTTACGGTTATTACTCGTTTATTAGCTATTTATTTCTACTACCTTGTTTGCTATAGTTGTTGCTTGTATATTTCATTATGTAGTTCTAGAATTATGGTTGATTTATTCTCGATCCTTCCAGAAACTATATGTGAGGTACAATTTGTCATACTATTGTCAGTTTGACAAGGATCTAGAACACTATTATGTGCGTCTAGATAATCATAGAACATTTTCGATGAGTGTCATATCATGATTCAGATATATAAAGCCGTGATGAACACGAGACAGAGTCAGTCAGTCTTATGAAGTGAGTCTTAGAAAGTCAGTTGATAACAGTCAGTCTGTGGAATCAGGTGTTAATAGTAGTTCTGTCGGTGAAGACAGTGACAGTTTAGATTGTCAAGGTGACAAGTTGTGACAGTTGTACCACAACAAGAAGAAGAAGAAGATCGGTGTACAGAGTGTTTGAAAATAAACCATTGGAAGCAATCTGCGAACTTTTGATTGTTACGCAAGGGAACTCAACCCACAACGTTTAGCACAGGGTTAAACATTACAATATTAACTCTATTGGCGCTGGTACTTGTGAAGTTGGTGCCAAGAGTCTTCTATTTATCTACAATTGCATAACTTCAAAATTACCAGTACCAATAGAGTTAATATTATTTTGTATTAAAAATGAAATAGGCTGCCATAATGTTGATTGCATAAATAGACATCTCAATGAGGTGGTGGACTGCTTATTTTACACTTGAATATTCAAAGTCTTGATATGACTAGCTAGTTATACAATTGAAAGGTTTTACAACTAAACCTCAAATTATTGTGTATTCAGAGAGTAGCAGGCGTATTCATAATCGAAACTAAAGTACGCTACTAAATTAAATGCGGAGGTCTAACCTTAAAATAGGCTTATGACTCTCATGTCAGTGTTATGGTAGGATAGTGTTTTGTTTTAAGTATGGCTATAATTATTACGGCAATGTACGGAAATCACAGTGTAGATATTGGATATTTTTGAAATAGTATCCCGACTTATTTGAGTAACTGCCAATATTAAAGAACATGTCCTAATTGGAGATATTAAAATGGATGTTTTGTCTGATAATCAAATTACCCAAGAATATTGTGAGCTGCTGATGCACTATGGTTTTCTGTTCTACATCAATGGTAGTACAAGACCACCAAACAGAACTGGTCAGCCGAAGGGATAGTGTATAGAGCATATATTTGTGAAATCAGATCATTCAGAAGTTGTTTCATTTGTATTTTAAAGATCTTATCACGGATCATTTCCCTATTCTAGTGTAGATTAATAAACATTTCAAATGCATCAAAAAAGGTGTGTAAGTATGAGCTAATTAATTACAAGAAACTAAGTAGACTAAGAATTTTTTTATATATATAGAATGTAATGAGTAATAATGTAAATGAGATGATTGATTAAATAGTTGATCAAATTAAGTAACTTATCAAGATTGTGGTATTTGCAAATAAACCAGAAAAACGCTTGAAAAGTAGATTTGACTGTAACACCGGAATTAATAATTGCTTGTAATAAAAAAGTAATTTAAAAAAGATATTCCAAAAACGTTAGATATTAAAGAAGAATATAATAATTTTCTGAAAACTATTTATAATAAAACTAATTTCAAAAATACTGTAATAATGCAAAGTGTATTTGGAATTTTGTAAATAGTAAATTAAATGCAAAAATGAAAAAGGAGGGTTAATATAAATTAAATAGTTGATACTAAGAAAGAAGTATTGAAGGATGGATTTAGGATAGATCAGAATTTCAATGAGTATTTTACCACTATCGCTTAGTCTCTTTTGGATAAAATAGTGTCTGGTTCTATAAAATGTTCCAGTTAGAGTTTGGAATAATAAATCATAGTACTTAGAGGAGACAAACGCAGGGGAAATAAAGAATATTATTATGTCAATAAAAAATAGAAAGGTAGGTGGGATTGACGGAATTACCATCGCTGTTTTAAATGTTATTGCTTTGGACATAGCTGAACCATTGGCAATAATAACTAATAACGAAGGCAGTAAGCCTTCATGGATATATTCACACTAATTAGCATACGCCTTGTACTCGTACCAACAATTTCTGGGCGGACTTATTACAGTAGTATTCAGTGATTGGCAAATGTAAAAACACTTTGAGCATACTCATTGTACCAACAATTTTAAATTTTATCTGACAAAAATGTTATATTTAGTCTTATTTTGATATATTTAGCTAAACTATACCATTTTGACTTTAGTTTAGCCCAAAAAAGTGAAGAAATTTGAGATTTTCGTCGATTTATAATCAACTTGACAATAGTAGATCGGTAATAGCAGTATTTCTGGATCTAGCCAAGGCTTTTGACACGGCAGTACATTAACTTCTCCTGATTATATTGAGTGATATTGGTATAAAAGGGATTGATAATGATTTGATCTCTCAAATAGATTTCAGTGTGTTGTCATTTATGGTGTTGAAAGTTCTTTCAGCTTAGTCACTTGTGGAGTCCCTCAAGGTTTAATTTTGGGTCCATGTTTATTTAATGCCTATATTAATGGATTATTGCAACTTAATATACCGGGTATTATCATTTGCGGATGACACAGTCATTGTGTGTAGTGGTGACAGTTGTTATGAAGTTACAGCCAATGCTAGAAATTCCTTGAAATTATACGAAAATGTCTTAAATATGTCTCTATACGCGGATAAGCTGTTACATATGGACTGATAATACATGATGAAGTTTGTTATTATGATTTAAATCCGATAAAATAGAAAGAGTGAATGAAGTTAAATACCTTGATGTAGTAATGGATGAAAATTGGAATTGGGAGAAAAATATTTTTAGTACCTATTGTTAGAAAGCGAGATAAATGTATGTTCTAGGCATAAATTGCTTGCAGTGAAAAAAACTAAATTAAATATTGGTCATAAATCCTTTTTAGGTAGGTGTATCGATCCAAACGTATCTACAATAAATTAGATAATAATAAAAAAAAATATTTTTCTCTGGACATATTAAACTTTATATTAAGTGTGGGATTTCAAATAATTTGAAGTTATAATATATTGTTATATTACTTATAAAGTTTCTGTATTAATATTTATTATCTTTCTAAATCGTATGATAACCTTTACATATCTAGTTGTAGTTATAGTTCTGTTGTATTTTCATTTTATTATTTGTTTATTTGTAATTTATTACCTTGTACGTTTATTTAGATGATGTTAAGGTTGTAGATTTCAAATCATTATTGAATTCAGCTCTACACACAGATGCTATTTGCATTTCGGTAGGGGTTTGCAGGCCTTATAAGATGTCAGACAACCTATTAGCATACGATTTTTTTAATAAACATTTGTATGTTAACCTGAATAAAAATTCTGTGGAACATTAGTTATCAAAATTATTCGACGTTCACGAAAGAAGATAATGCATTACTCATATTTATTCATAGATTTCACAGTTTAGCAGTGCTGTAACTCGGAAATCAATGATTTTTCTGAAAAATGTCCATTTCAAATGTTGCTGGATATGATCACTTGTTTAATTTTCCAATCTCGAATTTTCGATTGTCGAGAAAATTTCCGTTTTCTTTAATTTGATCACATCGAACTTTTGATTTTCAAAAAAAAATGTTTCCACCACCCCATTTGGGGATGCTCTTCCTCTTATAATGATTCTTTATTCAATGTGACCAATTCTTAATACCCCTCTCTCAAATGAAAAAAAACTAATCAAAATCAGCAGCACGTTTACTATGCAAACGGCACGAATAAAACAAACAGTCGAATTGTATACCTCCTCCGTTGGGAAGACGATCAAAAATGAGAGATATCAGCTCAGGTATTATCTATTGATTTACCTTCTTTCTGCATAAATTATTCCAGCATAAATAAAATTGTATCATATATATATATATATATATATATATATATATATATATATATATATACACATATATATATATATATATATATATAGGTATAATATAATTACCGTATTTTTCGTTATGTTGTATCTGATCATATTAGATCCCGTACTCCTAGCCCATGATAGTTGCAGCAAGTTGTTTAACAGTACACAAGAAATCCATGGAATAATCATTACAGTTTTGGTTATACTTCAATGTATATTAAAAAGCATAATGAATTCATTATTATTTATAGACAAAAATTAATTGAATAAAAATTTAATAAACTCTTATCAAGTCCTATTATTCTTATCATTCAATTTTTTTTGATGCATTAGAAATAATTAATTATTAAAATATTCAAGGTCATTATAATAGCAACGTGCCTAGTTTCGACTTTATTCAGCATGGAAGATATTTTACATTTATTTCCAAAATGCAGCAATTCATTTTTAAAACGATTTTGTAAACATACTATTCATCCGACAGGCCATTGTCATTGTAGTCATCTTCAGCTATATCTACCCTTATGGCGTTTTCCTTGCAGTCTCTGCTATGTTACTTGTTTAGGTAACCTACTGTCTCCATTCTTTCTTACTTACCATTTTATTTGTACTTCTTTTATTCTTAGGTTCATAGAATATAAATATATTTAGTTCGGTTCTTATATTCTCGTTTCTTATTCGGTGTTTTTTGTTCTTCTTGAGAATTTTATGTTGTTGGTATTCTTTGTTCACCGGTTTTCTTCATGGTGAAGTTTTGCTTCCATAAGTTAAGACAGGTGTTGTTATTCCCTTGTATAATTTGATTTTAGTTTCTTTCTTTTTCTTGTTCCTGTGTGTACTCTGTATAGTACCTAAAATTCTTTGAAATCTATTCAGTTTTATGTTTAAGTCGTATGTAGACAATTAAAATTCTATACTTGTTCTATGGATTAATTGCTTATAGTTATCTTGGAACGTTGAAAAATTGCTACCTGTAGTTCTTCTTCTGTATTTTTTTTTCAAGAATAATCTGGTCATACACGGATAATGTATTCATTGATTGTATGCAGCTTAATTCCAGCGTTTATTTCTGTTTTCTAACTGCCTTACAGCCTCGCCTATATACTAAATGGCTTCGGACCTTCAGTAGATGAAATGCTATAATCACATGTAATGACAAATACCCAATGACGAAAACAACAACTCGTCGAGCAAATACTCCAACCCGGATAAGATTAAATCATCTCTGGCAGTTTTTTTTTTTGAAAATTTTTGGTAATTCCTTCTTTTTCCAGTTCTGACATAAGGCCCCCGTATTTGATAAGTTCTGTATGTGGGTATGTCTTCCTGACCTGCGAATTTTCTGTTTTTCATTTGTTTTAAATCTTTTTTTACTTCGTCTATTGTTATTTTATTTCTGTTGTGTTTGTTTTTTAAAAAGTTTTTATTACTTTCGGTTCTTATATCAATGGACTCCGCAGCGATTTCTCAGGCCCCATACGGTCTAGAGACTTGAAATTTCGAATTCGTACTTAGATCGCAGACATCTCGCCGCCTGTTAAGCTCCAATTGTGATCCAATATTGGTAATTATAATTATCTCATTCAATCTAATTCAACCAAGATTATTATTTTGTCGATATGGAACGACAATGGGATCCGTCACTGGAATTACGCACGAGCATGGAGCGTATATATACGTTTCGTTCTCTGGTATATAGGTACTTTCTGGAAAATCGTCTACGGTTATGTCGCAATTGTCAGACGTCAGACGTTATTGTTAATAAAGTTTAATTTTGTGTTGTGGTAGACAAACAGTAATTTGTTATGGAATTGCTGTTGCTAGCAAACACATATACATAAGTATAGTTAAAATCGAGAAAAGGATAGCAATAGTAGGTACTCATCGGTACGGTTTAAATCTTAAATGCCCAATAAAAACTATTTTTAATTTTTTTTCAAAAATTTCACTTGTTTAGAGATGACCTTAAATGAATTAAAGTGTTTGATAATAATCTAAAGGGGATTAATATACCTAGATAGATTCAATTAAGGTTTACGTACGCGCAGAATATTTAGAATATCTAGAAAAACATTTTTATAACCTTCAGAACAAGTGTACCCAATACCCAAACGATTTAAACGAACTAAAATTGATAATAATTGAAGAATTGTTAAAAAAATTACTAATCCTTTCAATTAACTTCTTATTATTTATTTTATTTTAATTATTTATCGTCTAACAGAAAATCCCAAAATGAAGACTGTTATTGCATAAATGTAAACAAAACTCAATTATAGAGGCTAATCTTACAATATTCTTAGACTACAGAATTAAAAATATTACAAATGCTTTGACCAACAGGGTAAATTGACTGTCGCATTGCTTAAAATATAATAAATCAAAATGAACAATTGATAAGTATATGATAATTATATTGAAAAATGAGACGTACAATGAGAATTAATTTCTAGTTAAAATACTTAAAATACTTCAGCACGATGAAAAAGCTTAAATATAAGAGACACTTAAAGTTCTAGTATTATGGGAGTAATTTTTATCTTAAATAAATAAGTTGTGTATATATATGGCAAAAATGAAAGGAGCAAGATTGCTTCCCTGGGGGGGCACCGCTAGAGACTTTGTTGTCATAAGACTGAAAACCGTTCTACTGCACGATCTGCGGATCTACCACCCAAATAGAAGATGAACCGCCTAGTTCACAGGTTGATATGGAATCCCATTCTGTACATCTCTTGAGATATGCGACGATGATCCAATTTATCGAAGGCCTTCGTAAAGTCTGTGTATACCAGGTCAAGTTGTTTTCTAGTAATAATGGCTTGATAACCTTTCTGTAAGAAGTTAGTGAGGTTTGTGACAGTTGAACTTTTGGCGGAAAAGCCATGCTGTTTGATGGTTATTAAGTGTCTTAACTGATTAAATAGATTATTATAGATGCATATGTCAAAGGCCCTCGAAAAGTTGGATATTATAGAGATAGGTCTATAGTTGGTGATATAATAATTAATGTTACCACCTTTGGAGACTAGGCAGATTTTGCTCTTTTTCCATAGGTCGGGAAAAGTATTTGTTTCGATTGTCAGGTTAAATATTTTTTGCAGAGGGCCAGCATGGACACTGAGCGCAGTCACGCAAGAAAGGAGGGTATTTTATCGTGTCCAGACGTACTTGTATTTTCTCTCTCTCTCTCTCTCTCTCTCTCTATTTAAAGGAGTTTCTAGTGATGACTGCCCTAGAGTCATTGACTCTGGTATTCGTGTTTTGTTACGTTTTTGGCGGATGTACCTACTTCCAAAACTGTTCAGGATCATCTTTGATCAATGACTCCGCATTAGTGATATACTCTTTGTAGGCAACATTAGTATTAATTTTGATAGTGTGTATTTATTTAGAAAATGCGTCATAGTCTAATTTTACTCTACTTTTTATAAAATTATGTTATGGTATGTGAATTGAAAATTATTTAGATCAACAAATTATAAATACTTTCAATACATGTTAGCTATAATCATCACATAAATAAGTTCATTTGATGAATTGCTTTTAGTGTTGCTCAAGAAAATATTTTGTTTATCGAGATTTGAGAGTAAAACAAATTTTTAAAAAGTGTCAGCATTGAGTTTGAAATTTATAAAGAATAACCTAGTATTATAATTACAATATTTCATATAATGAATTAATATCGAGCAATTAGGACAAATATGTTATCTCACAATATGATATTTTGTCAATTATATTAATTATGTGTATTTTTTTTTATCTAAATGCACGTCTAGGAAAGCTTAAGGTAATTTGCTCATTTCTCCAGGCTGGATATCGCCAGATGATGTAACTTTAATCCATCGATATAAATCCCCACGCCTGGCGTAGGCATGAAGATTCCTTCTACCAACATTTTTTGCGTAATAGAACTCATGCATATAATCTGAAGGCCAATGTTGCTGCGGCAATGGAGCTTTTCAACTAATATCAATAAAATTTTGTGTTAATTCAGACATTAAATTACTAATATTTCAGGTCCTAATGCATTTTCCAACATTTAAAATAAGATCAATATAAGAAAGGCATGCATCGATACTTACCGTTTTGTTTTTTTGTTCTGATCATTGCATTAGTATAGGTATATTATTTTTAAGCAGGATCAAAAGTGCTCGTGAGAACGATTCTTCCCAAAAATGAAACTTCAAAGCATTAATTTTATTGAAGCAATAAATTCCATTAGCATAAAATACAATATTTGTAATTTGTAATTACTGCTGAGCAGGCCTCTGCTTATCAGCCTTGACGGTGTTGCCAATGACAAGGGAACCTAAATTTCCGAACCAGCGATATCTCTCTGATGAGGAAGCAATCTATCAAATTCAGGGGATTTAAGGCTACTATACTGCGTCGATTGCGGTTGGTAAGGTGCAAGTGATGTTGATCGTTGGTTTTTGCCATTTAATAGTGATTCTTGTAACACCGGATCCATACCAGGATGTTTTTATGATTTTCTCATCTCCTCTCCTCCCTAATTTTATATACATGTCTAATATAATCATTGAGAATATGGAAGATTGATTTCTTATTCCTAATTATTCAATATAATAAGGATCTACTGTTTTATCAAATATATGAATGAATCTGCAATATATATCTGTCAAAAATTATGTAAAGTGCAAGAGAAACACTTTGAAATAGGACAAGTGGTCTGTACGCTACTTTAATTCAATGTTAGCGAAATTGTTAATATGTTAAATTTTAGTTTTTAGCGTTTCATTCTATAGGTATTTATAATTTCAACAAAGACTTCATGGGTAGGTATTTCAAATCATTGTTAAGATAGTAGGTCGAAATAAATGTGAGAAAATATCATCAATAGTTACAAACATTTTTTTTATTTCAAGCAAAATACATTATGAGAAAACGTGCAATAACATTAGGTAGTTTTGAAATTCAATACATAGTTTCATTAGACTTCTAACAGAAATATGAACTTTTCAACTGAATAATCAGTTTTGACTCATTTCAAAGTTTTTGGCAAATTTATAGACGTCACTTAAATTCCATGTACCTACCACACTAAATTTGAGGTTGAGTGGAGATCAAGACTCAACTCGGGAGATATAGACATAAAAATCGTTGTTCCTCAATTTGTGAATATAGGAGGTTTAATGATGATAATGAGACACTATAACCTTTTAGTCATTCCTGTCTCATGATAGTTGTCAAACTTTGAATTGAAATCATTCGTGTATTTACATATACCTGAGTAACATTATTATTTAACTTAATCGGAATGTTTATATTCTTGGAAACATGTGTTATGGAGGGGTTTTAAATAACATACCTTATATTGAATTTATCATGAAGTTTGAAAGCTTATCCCCCGGATGAATTATTCTAAGAACTTCATATTTGAATTGTGGCTGAATCATTAAAAATATATGTGGACCAAGTAAAAAGTTCAATTGTTATTAGAAATAATTATGGATAATGAGTATATGGAAACAAGCATAATAACACCAAATATTAATTAAAGACTTACAGCTCGGCTGCAATTATTTGAGTTTGAACCAATACATGAGTATTTTCCATCATGAACGTGTTTTTCAATAAAATCAGACCGAATTGCATGTTCAAAAAACCTTTGAATTGCCCCCGTAAAATTCTTTAAAAAATGCTCCTCTACCACATAATCTAGTAGATACGTAGTAGCCTTTTTGTTATTTTGGTAATTCATTAATACATTGAGGCATCTAAATAAGCTTTTCCAGATTTCAAAAATATGAAAGTATCTATATTTATGTTCTACCTATACATAGAATGTTGGGATTGCGCATAGAGTATATATATCTCAACATACAAATATATCCGGAATCCAGGCTTCTAGCTTCATTTTCTCATCTTCCAAATAATTATTGAAACAAATAAACCATTGAAATTAATCTTTTTTATGAAAGTGTTTGGATATGTGACACTTGAATTTATAATCGATTTGAGAATCAATTGAGGAGCCGTTTGAACGTAATATCGATATTGATTTAAGGTGAAATTGAGGGCGAATGGAGATTTGAGTGACGTCATTGAATTCGGTTTTAAAAATGTGTAATACGTATCGAACATTTTATAGTATTAAATGATGAGATTTATAATTTCGTAGGGCGGCTTCATTTTTACACGCCAAAAACGCTGAAATGAACCGAACCTACTGCTTAATGATATTATTTCACTCGTGAAATATATTGTCAGGTTGAAATGATACAGCGACATTCCAGGCTACAGATGTTTGAACCATATCGTTAGACATATGAATACCAGCAATGTGATGTCCCTTCATTTCAAAGGTGTAAATTGTGTTTGTGGTTTCTCCAAATTGATATGTAGTATTGCCATCAGTGATGATGTTCAGGCCTGCAAATATTTCATATCATCTTGAATTTAATGCTATTTTAGATATTTTTATATCAGTTATAGCGTAATTAAGGTAAAAGTTCCGCATCATTATGCTTCCGGTGATTTGACCATGGATCCTTTGTTTTAAGAAATTAATGGAATCTTCACATACAATATAGTGGTTGAATTTTTTCAATTTCCAAAAAAATATATTTACCTCTTATAATGCCATCTGGAAAATCTCCCCATACATCCAATTTGACAATATAATGTGGTTCAATAGTAAATTTATTTACTTGTGTGCCCTTCAGCAGCCCTGTGCTTATTATGGACTTATCATCGTAGATGACATCAATGCCAACTGCATTCGACTGGAACGTGTGCGCATGAATTCCTACTATTCTCGCTCTTTTACCATCCGCCTTCAAAGCTGGTGTCAGAGTTCTGAATGCTGGTAGAAGAGAACCAAGAGACAGCAGATCAGCGGTTTTTACTCCTTAATGAAATTATTATTATTAGTAAGTAACTGATTTGGATACATTTAATCGCCAGATCTCACCGATAGGAGTTGGATACGTGAGCACTGGGTTATTTGGTTTGCCCTTTGCTGGGCTACCATTTACCATGTCATTCCAGACTGCCAAATATTGTTCACCATTGAAATTAATATAATTCATCACGTTGGCCATTTCGTTGAAAAAGTTATCAGGATCCGCATTATTGTAAACGTAATCCATTTTTTGTTGCAATAGTTTTTTAAAATGTTTCTGGACTATTCCCTTTTGAGGGTCGAGTGTTCCAGAGGAGTATAACCTCAATTCTAGAATGTCATGCTCATCTAGACCTGTCAATTGCAAAAAGTCATGGTCATTGAACATATTTTTTCCTACCAAATATTAGTAAATAATATAAATTATACACCTAGCCAAATACCATCTACACCGATACTAACCTAAGGCATCCGGATTTTCAAAGCCACATCGATAAAAAAGTACTTTCATTGATACAACCAAAGAGAAAAGTGGCAGAGTTGCATAATTCATTTTTAGAGAATCCTCAGATGAGGATCTGTGGAATGTAAATTCTTCTTCTAGTCCTATCATATCTTGAGCAATGTTGAGATAATGAACTCCTATACGACGTTTTTTGATACCATCTGCTTGTTCCTCTGCAATTGTCTTAATCGGAAGATAAAATTATTATTCATAATTATGCTACCTAAGCTTTTACTATAACTGTTTTGTTCAAATATTTAAAATGCCTTGATATTCGCCTATACATGTACAAGGGCAGGTGATTTTCTGTATTATAGGCCCTCAATCTAAAGTTGAACTGATTGACTCATTTTTTCCAAGAGAAGAATGGAAATAAACACCCAAATGACCCCACCCTTAGGTCTCAGCTTTTTATTAATTTGAATAATTTTACCTGTATCCGCTTCTTGAACATTCTGATTTTGTTGTTGAGAATGTCCTCAACCAAGCTGGAAATTGATGAGTCAATTAGATTGGTAACCTTATTCTTTATCTCTTCCCATGTGTCAACGGCTATTGCTGGCCAGAAAAAGTCTAGCACATTGGAAATATACGGTCCAATGGTAGGAATATAGTCACTACCAAAGACTGCCAATTTCTTCGCCAACATATTCATATCCAAAGCAAAGCTCCAAGGTATCTTATTCCGTTTGGCTCTACTGTACCCGCTTTCTAAATAGCATTGCACGTAACCTTTTGTAGGCCCATAGTTAGTTACAGCCATTTGCGTATAGTAAAGTTCTTCTGCAGATTTATAAACAAGATTCTTAGAAATATTATGTACCGGGTGGACTAATAAGCCTTTCCTCGGGCTGTATCTCAAGAAACACTAAACCTATAATTCTATAGTGAAAAAAATAACACAAAACCATTCAAAAGAAAATGCTGGAAACCCTATCGAATCACTAATTAAATGAAGAAATATTAAGAAAAAACCTTTTCCTGTTCTCAACTATAGTAGATCTTGAATAAGTTATGGAAGAGCGTAGATCAGCCGATACGGAGCAAGTGATTCAGTTCCAATTGTCGTAGGGAGAAAGCATCCTAGGTTTAACCAAATCTTATAAACTCCTACCAACTCTTTCGCCGGTATGTGTGTTTAAAGGGAAAAGTTCCACTTATAATAGCCCTAGAGCGTGAATAATTTACGAAATGTGCAATTTTCTTAAAAAAACTCGCAAATGAGAAAAAAATTACGAAGAATAATGCAAGTTCGCGGGAGATTCAGTACGACAATTTTATACCAAAAAAGTAAATACAAATCTTGATAGTTTATAAATAAATATTTTTCTGCTCGTGATAGCTGTGAAGCCAGGGAAATTTATCACTTATAAAGTTTGCGACCGAATTTTTTTTCGACAACATCAGATTATCGTCTTAGCAACCTCTTAAAATCAAAGCATCTGATTGGCTGAAATCAACAGGTATAAAATTTGTTCGAACTTAGGCGTTATTCTTTTTTACTTACGTACTATAATTGAGCATAGTTCCGAGAAAAGTGGGTTTTTAAGTTTCCTTAGAGGATTATGTTCTCTAGCAGTAAATTAAGAGAATCAAATGTTATTTTCAGAGATTCTTCTTGGCAAAGGATTTCTTTTCCAAAGTTGCACAATGAATGTTTCCTGAAGATCAGCCGGAGGATAGGATTATTGATTACGTACGATAAGAAGTAATTTTTTGCCTAAACAAATGAAGTTTTAAGATATTTAAGATAAAATATTGGTTTTTTATTTTGCTCACAATCTCTTCTTATCTCTTATTATAATAATCTCTTATTTCCGACGGGTCCTGTCCAACGGATAGGTAAATTTCACAGACCTGGACCAATCGCAATAGGCACATTTCTACAAGAAATTTACCTAAACGAAAATAATTCGTTGTAATTTGTTAGACGAAATTTGACATTTGAAATCGTCTTTTGTGTCTCCTTATGGTTACAGGTTAATGATCGATATGTCAAAGATGAACTTAACAACTCAAAAATATTTTTTACAAAAAATTGGACCCACTTCACAAGTACCAGCCTCAATAAAAGGATTGTTATCTTATACTTTTTCAGTGCACTAACTGATAACGTCGGTCCAATTATTTGTAAAAAAATATTTGTTTCACACTTTTGAGTGTAACATTAGTCACAAAAATCGTTAAACATTCACTCATACCAATGAAGATAGTACTTATCCTATTACCCACGTATATTCTTTGCTTGTAGTTGCTATTATTGAGATCTCAAAACATCGCTGCGGAAATACGCTTGAATATTTTAGTTGTTACCATTTTAAAACCGATTTAACTCGAAAACCGTAACTCTAAGGATAAAATGTTCGTTATAAATGTTACTACAAATAATTATGTCTTTCATGTGCTGATAACAGATTTTCGATTTTCGACATAAATCACCCTCTCCACATAGCGAAAATAGGTATATTTGAAAATTTAAAATGCCTTTATCTCGAAAACCGTTACTCTTTTGAAGAAAAATTCAATTTAAACGTTTCCGGATATTGTCCTATCTTTAATTATACCATCGTGGATTTTCAATTTTCAAGAAAATTTGCAACCTACACCCCCTTCGGGGGCGGTTTTCGGATGGAACGAAATGTCGGATTCCCATTTTTATGATTAAGGGACCATTTTCAAGCCTCCTCTTGTAAATGAATCAAAAATTATCAAAATCGGAGTAAGATTACTATATAAAAGGCACGCACAAACCAAAAAAAAAAAACACTCAGTCGAATTGTATGCCTCCTCCGTTTGGGGTTCGTCGGTCAAAAACTGATGGATATATAATGAGAGAACTATCCGTTAGCGGATATGAGTTTTTGGTAATGAAATAATCCAAACAATTATCTCCTTCCGGATTTATCATTATAAATGAACCACCCTTTAAAATTGTTATTTCCATATGTGGGTCCTCTAATAATAAAATCGACCAATAATAAATATTTTTTACAAAAACTTGAATCGAATTTATTAGTTGGTGTACTGAAAAATAAAAAGTAATAATTATTCTATTAGTACAGGTAGTTTGGAAATTGTGCAGTTGTAGTTAGACAGAAGACTTTTGGCACCAATTTCAAAAGCACCCGCACCAATAGACTTAATATTATTTTGTATTTTTCAGCACACCAGCTAATAACATCGGTCCAATCTTTTGTAAGAAATATTTATTCCATACTTTTGTGCGTTATATTTGTCATGCAAATCATTCAGCTTTCTCGAAAGAACCGTTGCTTATATATACCTATTCAGATATTTCAAAATATATTGGAAATATCTACAAATATTTCAGACTTTACCCTACTCTAACTCGGCAACCGTAATGTTTATGAAAGAATATCTAATTATATAATCTCTTCTTTAATTTGGCCGTTCTATATATTTTTTTTTTTCTAAAATGTACAGGATGTTTATAGTGAACCAACCAATTTCATCAAATTCAAAAACAAATAACTCGCTTATTTTAAATAGAACAACTTTTATAGCTTCATATTTGTATATTTTTTTAAAATTTTTATTAATTAATTTAATTTTTAGTTTTAGTTTGACTTTGTTTTGATTGTGTATAGTTAAATTTTGATATTTTTATTTTGCTTCGTCTACAAAATTCATATTTTTTTTTGACAATAAAGCATTTCTCTGTCTCTCTCTCTCTTATTTTTTCTTGTAAATCCATGTATTTCATTCAAAGATATTTGGAAATTACTTTATAGATTACAGATGACAATAATCGCTCAGTTACGCGACTGGCTCTGGAATGAAATAATGACATTATTTATACTTACAAAGTTATTGTTATTGTTTTAAAGCCTGTTGAGTTTCAATATAAGCAAGAATCACATCAAAAATAAACCCAACAAAATATATTCTTTTTTCTATATTTTGAATTAATTGACACATTTAATAAACATTTTTGGACCAACCTGTATAATTTTAGGTTATAAGCTATGTGATTCTGTTTTGTGCTAAGAATGGCATATTTGTCAAAATTGAATTTGGCCCCTTTCTGCTTCTATTTATTTAGAGTTTTGGAGAGATCGTTTTATTTTTACTGCAACCCCATTTTTTCAGAGCTTTTGTTTTTCAGACATTAGTGGAGGGGGAAAATTGAATGGAAAAAGCGAGTCTGTTAAATGTTCCATTTTTCACCTTGCAGGTAAGGAACCCTGATAATGTTAAGTTACAGTAACTTGGTCAACTAAGACATTTGTTGTTTATTAACTCAACAACAGAGTATTAGGTAGGTAAGAGTAACATATTACATATTTTCGGAAAAAATGAACGTACCAAATGGGTATTATGTTAACAAGTACACATCTAATTTCAAATAGAATATGTCAAGTTTTATATTTTCAGAAATCCGTGCGCTACAGTAATTTTGATAGCATTTTAACAAAATTTAGTCATAGTTGCGATATTTTATTCCTATCCGAGGACATAACGATGAAAAGCAGTTGGTAATTTATAAAGAATAAACTAGTACACACTAATTACGAACATCCTGTGTATAGAACCTAAGGAAAACTAGACGTATCGACATTCATTATGCTGACAATGTTCCATATTATTAAACTAGCAGAATGAGTGTGACCCTCGAGGTCCACACGACGAACTTCCCAGTAGATTTGAGAATATTCGGACGAACATACAAACACAATACGAATTTTCAGTAAGTTTTAGTTGTTATTATAGATTTTGATTTCCAAAATTTTATATAAAAATATTATACTGATTAGTAAATAAGCGAAAAAAATATCTGCCTGCGCGGATTTGATTGAACCCGTCTCTCCACTTTGCCGCTTGCCTATCAGTACAATAGGCTATCTGGCTTTCCGCTAGCTACAGGCTGTCGAAATTTTCTTAGTTTTTGAATTGCTGTTAAAAATCAGCCAATTTCACTAGGCTGGAAACTTTTTCAATTCTTAAATACTTAATTTCGCGTCGAATGAACCCACCCTCATATTAATATCGTCATTGGTTCACGAGATATGGGAGACGAAAACTTCTGAACGTACATACGCACATACGTAAACACAGACAACGTTGAATTCAGATTCTGGTGACCTTGAAATGTGGAGATATGCAAAAGCTGGGGATTCACAAAATCGGCCCCATTACATTAACTTCACTGCCAGTGAAAATCCTGTCGGAATCGGTTCAGCCGTTACGGAGATTCGCCAGAACAAACAGACAGACGAAAATTATAAAAATAGCTGTTTCGTAATTAGTGACACATAGGTATAGGTACTTATTTATTTGTATAGATTTTTTCTATAATAAAATCAGCCTAAGATATTATAACATTATAACATTAGCTACCTAGCAGTGAATATCCCGTCGCAATCGATTCAGCCGTTACGGAGATTAGCCAGAATAAACAGACAGACGGACCGTTATTATTTTCAAATGTAACCTGATATATTGATATTACTTCGATTTTATTTATTAGCATATAGATATGTATATACAAACGCACTTCTAGAAAAGCTAAAGGTAATTTGCTTACGTGTCGGATCGAGCTCTATCATCTCTCCAGGCCGAATATCGCCAGATGATGTAGCTGAAATCCATCCAAACATATCCCCTTTTCTGGCATAGGCATGAAGACTCCCTCTACCAATATTTTTTGCATAATAGAAAAAGTGCTTATAGTCCATAGGAAAATGTGCCTGGTCCAATGGATATATGCCATCATAAGGATAAACGGTAAAGATGTTGGCCGTGACCCATTGCTCATCCATCTACATCAAAGATAGATCTAGTTTATCAATAAATATTTCTTACAAAAAATTGGACCTACATTATTAGTTGGTGCACTGATAAGTATAAAATAATATTAATTCTATTGGTGCTGTTACTTTTGAAGTTGTGCAGTGGCAGTTAGATTGATAACTTTTGGCAAGAACTTCACAAGTAGCAGCACCAATAGAGTTAATGTTAATTTATACTTTTCAGTGCACCCACTAATAACATCGGTTCATTTTTTTGTAAAAAAAAACTATTTCACACTTTTGAGTGTAACATTTGTCACGAAAATCGTTAACGTTCACTAATACCAATGAAGATAGTACTTATCATATTACCCACGTATATTCTTTGCTTGTAGTTATCGTGATCTCAAAACATCGCTGCGGAAATACCCTTAAGTATTTTAGATGTTACCATTTTAACACCGATTTAACTCGAAAATTGTAACTTTAAGGAAAACATGTTCATTATAAATGTTGCTACAAAAATTATATATATCATGCAGTACCAACAGATTTTCAATTTTCAAAAGGAATCGTCCTCATATATTTGAGAATCAACATTGCTCTATCTCGAAAACCGTAACTCTTTTGAAGAAATATTCAATTCAAACTTTTCCGGATATTGTCCTATCTTTTATTATACCAGCTCAGATTTTCGATTTTCGAGAAAATTAGCCCCCTCCACCCCATTTGGGGGTTGTTTTCGGATGAAAGGAGATTTCGGATTTGCCTTTTTGTGAATATGGGACCATTTCTCAAGCCTCCTCTTTCAAAGGAATCAGAAATCACCAAAATCGGAGTTCGTATATAAAACGCGCAGTCAAACAAAAAAAAGCAAACAGTCAAATTGTATACCTCCTCCGTTCGGGGTTCGTCGGTCAAAAAATAAAGTAGTAGTAGCTCAAGAATCCAATTTTACATCGATGGCAATTATTGTTGATAAATAACTTTTCACACACACAAACTAGGTTCGACTTTGTTAGATAAGACACTGACAAACAGAAAATAGTATGTATTGGTTCTACTGGTAATGGAAACTTTGAAAGTATGAAAAAAAATATTATCAGCTATAGTTAGATAGAAGAGTCGGTGATTGTTTAGTTTAAATTGTGTTTTTCAATTATTGCCAGATTTTTTTACATATTTTTATCTACAATTGTTATTTGTGCCCTAAAATATGCATTGAATTCATGTTCAATATTACTATATTTATATACTGCTTTATTCAGATATATATATATATATATATATATATATATAGCCTAATTTATTCTAAATTCACGATTTTTGCCCTGAAGAAGAGAATAAACATTCTTGAAAGCTCGGCTTTAATCAAAGAATTTTATTTAATATATGACTGCATCCCCAAGAACATCTTTTTATTTATTATAAATCCAGTCAAGAATACAAAATCAAAATATATATATATATATACGTAGGTAATAGGATAAGTACGGTCTTCTTTGATATAAGTGAATGATCAACAATTTTTCATAACTAATGTTACAGTCAAAAGTCGGAAATAAATATTGTTTACCAAAAATAGTACTGGCTTTTTATATTGAAGCACTGTAGAATTAAAAATAATATTGTAACGTGGATAGGTAGTCATGTAGTTACGGTTATTACTCGTTTATTAGCTATTTATTTCTACTACCTTGTTTGCTATAGTTGTTGCTTGTATATTTCATTATGTAGTTCTAGAATTATGGTTGATTTATTCTCGATCCTTCCAGAAACTATATGTGAGGTACAATTTGTCATACTATTGTCAGTTTGACAAGGATCTAGAACACTATTATGTGCGTCTAGATAATCATAGAACATTTTCGATGAGTGTCATATCATGATTCAGATATATAAAGCCGTGATGAACACGAGACAGAGTCAGTCAGTCTTATGAAGTGAGTCTTAGAAAGTCAGTTGATAACAGTCAGTCTGTGGAATCAGGTGTTAATAGTAGTTCTGTCGGTGAAGACAGTGACAGTTTAGATTGTCAAGGTGACAAGTTGTGACAGTTGTACCACAACAAGAAGAAGAAGAAGATCGGTGTACAGAGTGTTTGAAAATAAACCATTGGAAGCAATCTGCGAACTTTTGATTGTTACGCAAGGGAACTCAACCCACAACGTTTAGCACAGGGTTAAACATTACAATATTAACTCTATTGGCGCTGGTACTTGTGAAGTTGGTGCCAAGAGTCTTCTATTTATCTACAATTGCATAACTTCAAAATTACCAGTACCAATAGAGTTAATATTATTTTGTATTAAAAATGAAATAGGCTGCCATAATGTTGATTGCATAAATAGACATCTCAATGAGGTGGTGGACTGCTTATTTTACACTTGAATATTCAAAGTCTTGATATGACTAGCTAGTTATACAATTGAAAGGTTTTACAACTAAACCTCAAATTATTGTGTATTCAGAGAGTAGCAGGCGTATTCATAATCGAAACTAAAGTACGCTACTAAATTAAATGCGGAGGTCTAACCTTAAAATAGGCTTATGACTCTCATGTCAGTGTTATGGTAGGATAGTGTTTTGTTTTAAGTATGGCTATAATTATTACGGCAATGTACGGAAATCACAGTGTAGATATTGGATATTTTTGAAATAGTATCCCGACTTATTTGAGTAACTGCCAATATTAAAGAACATGTCCTAATTGGAGATATTAAAATGGATGTTTTGTCTGATAATCAAATTACCCAAGAATATTGTGAGCTGCTGATGCACTATGGTTTTCTGTTCTACATCAATGGTAGTACAAGACCACCAAACAGAACTGGTCAGCCGAAGGGATAGTGTATAGAGCATATATTTGTGAAATCAGATCATTCAGAAGTTGTTTCATTTGTATTTTAAAGATCTTATCACGGATCATTTCCCTATTCTAGTGTAGATTAATAAACATTTCAAATGCATCAAAAAAGGTGTGTAAGTATGAGCTAATTAATTACAAGAAACTAAGTAGACTAAGAATTTTTTTATATATATAGAATGTAATGAGTAATAATGTAAATGAGATGATTGATTAAATAGTTGATCAAATTAAGTAACTTATCAAGATTGTGGTATTTGCAAATAAACCAGAAAAACGCTTGAAAAGTAGATTTGACTGTAACACCGGAATTAATAATTGCTTGTAATAAAAAAGTAATTTAAAAAAGATATTCCAAAAACGTTAGATATTAAAGAAGAATATAATAATTTTCTGAAAACTATTTATAATAAAACTAATTTCAAAAATACTGTAATAATGCAAAGTGTATTTGGAATTTTGTAAATAGTAAATTAAATGCAAAAATGAAAAAGGAGGGTTAATATAAATTAAATAGTTGATACTAAGAAAGAAGTATTGAAGGATGGATTTAGGATAGATCAGAATTTCAATGAGTATTTTACCACTATCGCTTAGTCTCTTTTGGATAAAATAGTGTCTGGTTCTATAAAATGTTCCAGTTAGAGTTTGGAATAATAAATCATAGTACTTAGAGGAGACAAACGCAGGGGAAATAAAGAATATTATTATGTCAATAAAAAATAGAAAGGTAGGTGGGATTGACGGAATTACCATCGCTGTTTTAAATGTTATTGCTTTGGACATAGCTGAACCATTGGCAATAATAACTAATAACGAAGGCAGTAAGCCTTCATGGATATATTCACACTAATTAGCATACGCCTTGTACTCGTACCAACAATTTCTGGGCGGACTTATTACAGTAGTATTCAGTGATTGGCAAATGTAAAAACACTTTGAGCATACTCATTGTACCAACAATTTTAAATTTTATCTGACAAAAATGTTATATTTAGTCTTATTTTGATATATTTAGCTAAACTATACCATTTTGACTTTAGTTTAGCCCAAAAAAGTGAAGAAATTTGAGATTTTCGTCGATTTATAATCAACTTGACAATAGTAGATCGGTAATAGCAGTATTTCTGGATCTAGCCAAGGCTTTTGACACGGCAGTACATTAACTTCTCCTGATTATATTGAGTGATATTGGTATAAAAGGGATTGATAATGATTTGATCTCTCAAATAGATTTCAGTGTGTTGTCATTTATGGTGTTGAAAGTTCTTTCAGCTTAGTCACTTGTGGAGTCCCTCAAGGTTTAATTTTGGGTCCATGTTTATTTAATGCCTATATTAATGGATTATTGCAACTTAATATACCGGGTATTATCATTTGCGGATGACACAGTCATTGTGTGTAGTGGTGACAGTTGTTATGAAGTTACAGCCAATGCTAGAAATTCCTTGAAATTATACGAAAATGTCTTAAATATGTCTCTATACGCGGATAAGCTGTTACATATGGACTGATAATACATGATGAAGTTTGTTATTATGATTTAAATCCGATAAAATAGAAAGAGTGAATGAAGTTAAATACCTTGATGTAGTAATGGATGAAAATTGGAATTGGGAGAAAAATATTTTTAGTACCTATTGTTAGAAAGCGAGATAAATGTATGTTCTAGGCATAAATTGCTTGCAGTGAAAAAAACTAAATTAAATATTGGTCATAAATCCTTTTTAGGTAGGTGTATCGATCCAAACGTATCTACAATAAATTAGATAATAATAAAAAAAAATATTTTTCTCTGGACATATTAAACTTTATATTAAGTGTGGGATTTCAAATAATTTGAAGTTATAATATATTGTTATATTACTTATAAAGTTTCTGTATTAATATTTATTATCTTTCTAAATCGTATGATAACCTTTACATATCTAGTTGTAGTTATAGTTCTGTTGTATTTTCATTTTATTATTTGTTTATTTGTAATTTATTACCTTGTACGTTTATTTAGATGATGTTAAGGTTGTAGATTTCAAATCATTATTGAATTCAGCTCTACACACAGATGCTATTTGCATTTCGGTAGGGGTTTGCAGGCCTTATAAGATGTCAGACAACCTATTAGCATACGATTTTTTTAATAAACATTTGTATGTTAACCTGAATAAAAATTCTGTGGAACATTAGTTATCAAAATTATTCGACGTTCACGAAAGAAGATAATGCATTACTCATATTTATTCATAGATTTCACAGTTTAGCAGTGCTGTAACTCGGAAATCAATGATTTTTCTGAAAAATGTCCATTTCAAATGTTGCTGGATATGATCACTTGTTTAATTTTCCAATCTCGAATTTTCGATTGTCGAGAAAATTTCCGTTTTCTTTAATTTGATCACATCGAACTTTTGATTTTCAAAAAAAAATGTTTCCACCACCCCATTTGGGGATGCTCTTCCTCTTATAATGATTCTTTATTCAATGTGACCAATTCTTAATACCCCTCTCTCAAATGAAAAAAAACTAATCAAAATCAGCAGCACGTTTACTATGCAAACGGCACGAATAAAACAAACAGTCGAATTGTATACCTCCTCCGTTGGGAAGACGATCAAAAATGAGAGATATCAGCTCAGGTATTATCTATTGATTTACCTTCTTTCTGCATAAATTATTCCAGCATAAATAAAATTGTATCATATATATATATATATATATATAGGTATAATATAATTACCGTATTTTTCGTTATGTTGTATCTGATCATATTAGATCCCGTACTCCTAGCCCATGATAGTTGCAGCAAGTTGTTTAACAGTACACAAGAAATCCATGGAATAATCATTACAGTTTTGGTTATACTTCAATGTATATTAAAAAGCATAATGAATTCATTATTATTTATAGACAAAAATTAATTGAATAAAAATTTAATAAACTCTTATCAAGTCCTATTATTCTTATCATTCAATTTTTTTTGATGCATTAGAAATAATTAATTATTAAAATATTCAAGGTCATTATAATAGCAACGTGCCTAGTTTCGACTTTATTCAGCATGGAAGATATTTTACATTTATTTCCAAAATGCAGCAATTCATTTTTAAAACGATTTTGTAAACATACTATTCATCCGACAGGCCATTGTCATTGTAGTCATCTTCAGCTATATCTACCCTTATGGCGTTTTCCTTGCAGTCTCTGCTATGTTACTTGTTTAGGTAACCTACTGTCTCCATTCTTTCTTACTTACCATTTTATTTGTACTTCTTTTATTCTTAGGTTCATAGAATATAAATATATTTAGTTCGGTTCTTATATTCTCGTTTCTTATTCGGTGTTTTTTGTTCTTCTTGAGAATTTTATGTTGTTGGTATTCTTTGTTCACCGGTTTTCTTCATGGTGAAGTTTTGCTTCCATAAGTTAAGACAGGTGTTGTTATTCCCTTGTATAATTTGATTTTAGTTTCTTTCTTTTTCTTGTTCCTGTGTGTACTCTGTATAGTACCTAAAATTCTTTGAAATCTATTCAGTTTTATGTTTAAGTCGTATGTAGACAATTAAAATTCTATACTTGTTCTATGGATTAATTGCTTATAGTTATCTTGGAACGTTGAAAAATTGCTACCTGTAGTTCTTCTTCTGTATTTTTTTTTCAAGAATAATCTGGTCATACACGGATAATGTATTCATTGATTGTATGCAGCTTAATTCCAGCGTTTATTTCTGTTTTCTAACTGCCTTACAGCCTCGCCTATATACTAAATGGCTTCGGACCTTCAGTAGATGAAATGCTATAATCACATGTAATGACAAATACCCAATGACGAAAACAACAACTCGTCGAGCAAATACTCCAACCCGGATAAGATTAAATCATCTCTGGCAGTTTTTTTTTTTGAAAATTTTTGGTAATTCCTTCTTTTTCCAGTTCTGACATAAGGCCCCCGTATTTGATAAGTTCTGTATGTGGGTATGTCTTCCTGACCTGCGAATTTTCTGTTTTTCATTTGTTTTAAATCTTTTTTTACTTCGTCTATTGTTATTTTATTTCTGTTGTGTTTGTTTTTTAAAAAGTTTTTATTACTTTCGGTTCTTATATCAATGGACTCCGCAGCGATTTCTCAGGCCCCATACGGTCTAGAGACTTGAAATTTCGAATTCGTACTTAGATCGCAGACATCTCGCCGCCTGTTAAGCTCCAATTGTGATCCAATATTGGTAATTATAATTATCTCATTCAATCTAATTCAACCAAGATTATTATTTTGTCGATATGGAACGACAATGGGATCCGTCACTGGAATTACGCACGAGCATGGAGCGTATATATACGTTTCGTTCTCTGGTATATAGGTACTTTCTGGAAAATCGTCTACGGTTATGTCGCAATTGTCAGACGTCAGACGTTATTGTTAATAAAGTTTAATTTTGTGTTGTGGTAGACAAACAGTAATTTGTTATGGAATTGCTGTTGCTAGCAAACACATATACATAAGTATAGTTAAAATCGAGAAAAGGATAGCAATAGTAGGTACTCATCGGTACGGTTTAAATCTTAAATGCCCAATAAAAACTATTTTTAATTTTTTTTCAAAAATTTCACTTGTTTAGAGATGACCTTAAATGAATTAAAGTGTTTGATAATAATCTAAAGGGGATTAAAATACCTAGATAGATTCAATTAAGGTTTACGTACGCGCAGAATATTTAGAATATCTAGAAAAACATTTTTATAACCTTCAGAACAAGTGTACCCAATACCCAAACGATTTAAACGAACTAAAATTGATAATAATTGAAGAATTGTTAAAAAAATTACTAATCCTTTCAATTAACTTCTTATTATTTATTTTATTTTAATTATTTATCGTCTAACAGAAAATCCCAAAATGAAGACTGTTATTGCATAAATGTAAACAAAACTCAATTATAGAGGCTAATCTTACAATATTCTTAGACTACAGAATTAAAAATATTACAAATGCTTTGACCAACAGGGTAAATTGACTGTCGCATTGCTTAAAATATAATAAATCAAAATGAACAATTGATAAGTATATGATAATTATATTGAAAAATGAGACGTACAATGAGAATTAATTTCTAGTTAAAATACTTAAAATACTTCAGCACGATGAAAAAGCTTAAATATAAGAGACACTTAAAGTTCTAGTATTATGGGAGTAATTTTTATCTTAAATAAATAAGTTGTGTATATATATGGCAAAAATGAAAGGAGCAAGATTGCTTCCCTGGGGGGGCACCGCTAGAGACTTTGTTGTCATAAGACTGAAAACCGTTCTACTGCACGATCTGCGGATCTACCACCCAAATAGAAGATGAACCGCCTAGTTCACAGGTTGATATGGAATCCCATTCTGTACATCTCTTGAGATATGCGACGATGATCCAATTTATCGAAGGCCTTCGTAAAGTCTGTGTATACCAGGTCAAGTTGTTTTCTAGTAATAATGGCTTGATAACCTTTCTGTAAGAAGTTAGTGAGGTTTGTGACAGTTGAACTTTTGGCGGAAAAGCCATGCTGTTTGATGGTTATTAAGTGTCTTAACTGATTAAATAGATTATTATAGATGCATATGTCAAAGGCCCTCGAAAAGTTGGATATTATAGAGATAGGTCTATAGTTGGTGATATAATAATTAATGTTACCACCTTTGGAGACTAGGCAGATTTTGCTCTTTTTCCATAGGTCGGGAAAAGTATTTGTTTCGATTGTCAGGTTAAATATTTTTTGCAGAGGGCCAGCATGGACACTGAGCGCAGTCACGCGAGAAAGGAGGGTATTTTATCGTGTCCAGACGTACTTGTATTTTCTCTCTCTCTCTCTCTCTCTCTCTATTTAAAGGAGTTTCTAGTGATGACTGCCCTAGAGTCATTGACTCTGGTATTCGTGTTTTGTTACGTTTTTGGCGGATGTACCTACTTCCAAAACTGTTCAGGATCATCTTTGATCAATGACTCCGCATTAGTGATATACTCTTTGTAGGCAACATTAGTATTAATTTTGATAGTGTGTATTTATTTAGAAAATGCGTCATAGTCTAATTTTACTCTACTTTTTATAAAATTATGTTATGGTATGTGAATTGAAAATTATTTAGATCAACAAATTATAAATACTTTCAATACATGTTAGCTATAATCATCACATAAATAAGTTCATTTGATGAATTGCTTTTAGTGTTGCTCAAGAAAATATTTTGTTTATCGAGATTTGAGAGTAAAACAAATTTTTAAAAAGTGTCAGCATTGAGTTTGAAATTTATAAAGAATAACCTAGTATTATAATTACAATATTTCATATAATGAATTAATATCGAGCAATTAGGACAAATATGTTATCTCACAATATGATATTTTGTCAATTATATTAATTATGTGTATTTTTTTTTATCTAAATGCACGTCTAGGAAAGCTTAAGGTAATTTGCTCATTTCTCCAGGCTGGATATCGCCAGATGATGTAACTTTAATCCATCGATATAAATCCCCACGCCTGGCGTAGGCATGAAGATTCCTTCTACCAACATTTTTTGCGTAATAGAACTCATGCATATAATCTGAAGGCCAATGTTGCTGCGGCAATGGAGCTTTTCAACTAATATCAATAAAATTTTGTGTTAATTCAGACATTAAATTACTAATATTTCAGGTCCTAATGCATTTTCCAACATTTAAAATAAGATCAATATAAGAAAGGCATGCATCGATACTTACCGTTTTGTTTTTTTGTTCTGATCATTGCATTAGTATAGGTATATTATTTTTAAGCAGGATCAAAAGTGCTCGTGAGAACGATTCTTCCCAAAAATGAAACTTCAAAGCATTAATTTTATTGAAGCAATAAATTCCATTAGCATAAAATACAATATTTGTAATTTGTAATTACTGCTGAGCAGGCCTCTGCTTATCAGCCTTGACGGTGTTGCCAATGACAAGGGAACCTAAATTTCCGAACCAGCGATATCTCTCTGATGAGGAAGCAATCTATCAAATTCAGGGGATTTAAGGCTACTATACTGCGTCGATTGCGGTTGGTAAGGTGCAAGTGATGTTGATCGTTGGTTTTTGCCATTTAATAGTGATTCTTGTAACACCGGATCCATACCAGGATGTTTTTATGATTTTCTCATCTCCTCTCCTCCCTAATTTTATATACATGTCTAATATAATCATTGAGAATATGGAAGATTGATTTCTTATTCCTAATTATTCAATATAATAAGGATCTACTGTTTTATCAAATATATGAATGAATCTGCAATATATATCTGTCAAAAATTATGTAAAGTGCAAGAGAAACACTTTGAAATAGGACAAGTGGTCTGTACGCTACTTTAATTCAATGTTAGCGAAATTGTTAATATGTTAAATTTTAGTTTTTAGCGTTTCATTCTATAGGTATTTATAATTTCAACAAAGACTTCATGGGTAGGTATTTCAAATCATTGTTAAGATAGTAGGTCGAAATAAATGTGAGAAAATATCATCAATAGTTACAAACATTTTTTTTATTTCAAGCAAAATACATTATGAGAAAACGTGCAATAACATTAGGTAGTTTTGAAATTCAATACATAGTTTCATTAGACTTCTAACAGAAATATGAACTTTTCAACTGAATAATCAGTTTTGACTCATTTCAAAGTTTTTGGCAAATTTATAGACGTCACTTAAATTCCATGTACCTACCACACTAAATTTGAGGTTGAGTGGAGATCAAGACTCAACTCGGGAGATATAGACATAAAAATCGTTGTTCCTCAATTTGTGAATATAGGAGGTTTAATGATGATAATGAGACACTATAACCTTTTAGTCATTCCTGTCTCATGATAGTTGTCAAACTTTGAATTGAAATCATTCGTGTATTTACATATACCTGAGTAACATTATTATTTAACTTAATCGGAATGTTTATATTCTTGGAAACATGTGTTATGGAGGGGTTTTAAATAACATACCTTATATTGAATTTATCATGAAGTTTGAAAGCTTATCCCCCGGATGAATTATTCTAAGAACTTCATATTTGAATTGTGGCTGAATCATTAAAAATATATGTGGACCAAGTAAAAAGTTCAATTGTTATTAGAAATAATTATGGATAATGAGTATATGGAAACAAGCATAATAACACCAAATATTAATTAAAGACTTACAGCTCGGCTGCAATTATTTGAGTTTGAACCAATACATGAGTATTTTCCATCATGAACGTGTTTTTCAATAAAATCAGACCGAATTGCATGTTCAAAAAACCTTTGAATTGCCCCCGTAAAATTCTTTAAAAAATGCTCCTCTACCACATAATCTAGTAGATACGTAGTAGCCTTTTTGTTATTTTGGTAATTCATTAATACATTGAGGCATCTAAATAAGCTTTTCCAGATTTCAAAAATATGAAAGTATCTATATTTATGTTCTACCTATACATAGAATGTTGGGATTGCGCATAGAGTATATATATCTCAACATACAAATATATCCGGAATCCAGGCTTCTAGCTTCATTTTCTCATCTTCCAAATAATTATTGAAACAAATAAACCATTGAAATTAATCTTTTTTATGAAAGTGTTTGGATATGTGACACTTGAATTTATAATCGATTTGAGAATCAATTGAGGAGCCGTTTGAACGTAATATCGATATTGATTTAAGGTGAAATTGAGGGCGAATGGAGATTTGAGTGACGTCATTGAATTCGGTTTTAAAAATGTGTAATACGTATCGAACATTTTATAGTATTAAATGATGAGATTTATAATTTCGTAGGGCGGCTTCATTTTTACACGCCAAAAACGCTGAAATGAACCAAACCTACTGCTTAATGATATTATTTCACTCGTGAAATATATTGTCAGGTTGAAATGATACAGCGACATTCCAGGCTTTAGATTTCTTAAGGGCCATATCGTTAGACATATGAATACCAGCAATGTGATGTCCCTTCATCTCAAAGGTGTAGATTGTGTTTGTGGTTTTACCAAATTGATATGTAGTATTGCCATCAGTGATGATTTTCAGGCCTGCAAATATTGTATATCATCTTGAATTTAATGCTATTTTAGATATTTTTATATCAGTTATAGAATAATTAAGGTAAAAGCTCCGCATCATTATTATGCTTCCGGTGATTTGACCATGGATCCTTTGTTTTAAGAAATTAATGGAATCTTCACATACAATATAGCTTGAATGGTTGAATTGTTCCAATTTCCAAAAAAATATGTTTACCTCTTATAATGCCATCTGGAAAATCTCCCCATACATCCAATTTGACAATATAATGTGGTTCAATAGTAAATTTATTTACTTGTGTGCCCTTCAGCAGCCCTGTGCTTATTATGGACTTATCATCGTAAATGACATCAATGCCTACAGCATTGGACATGTAAGTGTGACCATGGATCGTTACTATTCTCGCTCTTTTACCATCCACCTTTAAAGTTGGTGTCAAAGTTCTGAATACTGGTAGACGAGCACCAAGAGACAGCAGATCAGCGGTTTTTACTCCTTAATGAAATTATTATTATTAGTAAGTAACTGATTTGGATACATTTAATCGCTAGATCTCACCGATAGGAGTTGGATACGTGAGCACTGGGTTATTTGGTTTGCCCTTTGCTGGGCTACCATTTACCATGTCATTCCAAACTGCCAAATATTGTTCACCATTGAAATTTATATAATTCACCACGTTGGCCATTTCGTTGAAAAAGTTTTCAGGATCCGCATTGTTGTAAACATAATCCATTTTTTGCTGCGATATTTTTTTAAAATGTTTCTGGACTATTCCTTTTTGAGGGTCGAGGGTTCCAGAGGTGTATATCTTCAATTCTTGAATGTCATGCTCATCTAGACCTGTCAGATGCAAAAAGTCATGGGTAAATAATATAAAATACATACCTAAATACCACCATCTATACCGATACTTACCTAAGGCGTCCGGATTTTCAAAACCGCATCGATAAAACAGTACTTTCATTGATACAACCAAAGAGAAAAGTGGCAGAGTTGCATAATTCATCTTTAGAGAATCATAGGATGACGATCTGTGGAATATAAATTCTTCTTCTAGTCCTATCATATCTTGAGCAATGTTGAGATAATGATCCCCTATACGACGTTTTCTGATACCGACAGCTTGCTCCTCTGCAATGGTCTTAATAGAGATAGAATTATTATTGATAATAATACCTTTGTTATAACTGTTTTGTGTAATTATGAGCAGGTGACTTTCTGTATTATAAACCCTCAATTTAAGGTTCAACTGATTGATTGTGTTTTTCAAGAGAAGAAGAATGGAAATAAACATCCTAATGATCCCACCCTTAGATCTCAGCTTTTTATTAATTTGAATAATTTTACCTGTATCCGCTTCTTGAACATTCTGATTTTATTGTTGAGAATATCTTCAATCAAGTCAGAAATTGCTGAGTCAATTAGAATGGTCACCTTATTCTTTATCTCTTCCCATGCGTCAACGGCCGTTGCTGGCCAGAAAAAGTCGAGCACGTTGGAAATATATGGTCCAACGACAGGAATGTAGTCACTGCTAAATACTACCAACTTCTTCACCAACATATTCGTATCCAAATCAAAGTTCCAAGATATCTATATGCTTTTTGGCTCTACTGTACCCGCTTTCATAGAAGCATTGCACGTAACCTTTTATGGGCCCATAGTTACTTACAACCAATTCCGTAAAGAAACTTTTTTCTGCAGAAATGTAAACAAGCGTTTCAGAAATATTATGTACTGTGTCAACCAATAATCCGATCCTCCGGCTGTATTTGAAATTATTTAACCTACAACTTTGGAGCAAAGAAATAGCCAAAAAGGAAATGCCGGATATCACTTTCAAATCTATAATTAAATAGCACAAGTCTTAAAGAAAAAATAAAAAAATACATTTTTCTTTTCTTAATTATAGAAGATCTTGAAAAAGTAGTTTAGGATATGGCCAACATTTTGAGCAATGTTTCTCAAATACTCTAGTTCTATTTGTTTAAACTTAAATATGGGGGATAAGAATCGATTTCAATGGAATAAGCTCCATATGGAATAGCGTGCGTAGATCTGCCGATCAGACATTGTCAAGTTCATTCAGTTCTAATTGTAGTAAGTATTTTGGGTTTAACCAAATCTCATCTACCCACACTTCCCTTTTTTATGTAAAAAATGAAAAGGAAGGATTTCAACAAAATTTGTTCAGAACTTGTTTACTTATTTAAGACCTACTATGATTGAACACAGTTCGGAGAAAAATGGGTTTTCTATATTTCTTACGCTCTTTAGCGGTAAATTTAGAGAATCGAATATTATTTCCAACAATTTTTCTTTCTTCTTCTTTTCTTCGAGGATCTTCTTACCTTCCTACGCTACTATGTATAGTAGCTGTATAAGGAAAATATTGTATTCGTGTAAAGTACTCGGTATCGAGATTTTTATCAATTTTGACGTTTCAGAGTCTTATAACTCTAATAAACATATTTTCAGCCATTGGTCTGTCTGTCTGTCTGTCCATCTGTCTGTCTTTCTGTTATAGCATTATCTCGGAAACGGATCGGTGTATTTTGTTGCTTTCTGTTTTATTTTGTTTGGTACCAACACCACTCGCCGGTGGCATTGAAAGTATTCTTCTGAGAGCCTTTTACCACCCACATACAACGCCATCTATGAGAAAAACCACCAAAAAAATGTTATGCTTGAATAAAATTCCATATTTTCCACATGTTCTACATAGGTCTACAGATTCTGGCTAGGGGTTTATTTTGCAAAAAAAATCTTATATAACCATTGTTGTTCGTTTTGATGGAACGATTTTTTATTCACTGGAATTTCCCTGCGAGCGGTAGGAAAGTCGTGAAAGACCAGATTTTTTCAAATGTTGCACAATAAATGTTCCATGAAGTTAGCCTGAGGATCGGATTATTGATTACGTACGTAAGACGTAATTACTTGTCTAAACAGATGCAGTTTTTAGACTTTTAGCATTTAGCTCAGATATTTAAGATAAGAAATTCGTTGTTTATTTTGCTCAGAATAACTCTATTCTCTTGATTCTGACGGGTCATGTTCAACAGATAGGTAAATGTCACAGACCTGTACAATCCCGATAGGCAGAATTCTACGAGAAATTTACCTAAAATCAAAAATAATTCTTTATAATTAGAATAAAATATATCATTTTCTTGTATTTCTTGTAAACCCAAAGCTACTAAATTTTTAATAGCATTTCAACAACAGCTAGTCATAGTTACAACATTTTTATTCCTTTAGGAAAACATAACGATGATAAGTTGGTAATGTATAAAGAATAAATTTGTACATAGTAGTTAGGAACATCCTCTGTATAGTAGCTATGTATAGGTACTATAATGAAAATATTTCATATAATGAAATAAAATCGAACAATTAGCACAAATATGATATTTTGTCGATTATATTAATTATATGTATTTTTTTATCTAAATGTACGTCTAGGAAAGCTTAAGGTAATTTGCTCACGTGACGGATCGAGCCTTATCATATCTCCAGGCTGGATATTGCCAGATGATGTAACTTCAATCCATCGATATAAATCCCCACGTCTGGCATAGGCGTGAAGAGTCCCTCTACCAACATTTTTTGCGTAATAGAACTCATGCCTATAATCTGAAGGCCAATGTTGCTGCTGCAACGGATATCTGCTACCATGAGGATAAACGGTATAGATGTTGGTCGTGACCCATTGCTCATCCATCTACATCAAAGATAGATCTAGTTTATCATCAAATTGAGTATTAGTAGCCCAAGCACCCAATTTCATATCGATGGCAATTGTTGATAAATAACTTTTCACACACACAAACTAGGTTCGACTTAATGTTAATGTAATGAAACCCGGAAAAATAATTCCAACAAATAGTTTTATGTAAAAAAGATCATAAGGATGTTTAAAATCACAAATGGTAGATTCTAAAAGAGTTTTTACAATATTTGATTATATCTGGAAAAGATGTTCTAAAATAAGTATTCTTACAAGATATCGGACTGACTAACTCATAACTCAAAGTAAATGTTGTTAGAAATGATTTGGTCTTTAATGAATCCTCAGATTTTCAATTTTCGAAAAAAATTGCCCCTTCCACATAGCGAAAATAGGTAGATTCCAAATTTTAACATCGATGAAACTCGAAAACTATAAGTCTTTTTAAAAAATATGAAACGTTTCCGGATGTTTTCTTATCTTCAATTCTGCCCCTCTGTACTTTGTACTTGTACTTATAAAATTCAATCGAGATGATAATATTTTCAATCAGTACAGTTCACTGAACTAGCAGGTAGCGTAGCAGCCAAAATACGTCTCGTACGCATCTGAATTCTCAAGGTTTTACGATTAAAACATGGCAGAATTTCGATTTATAAGGTATTGTGTCATTTTATTATTTTTTTATATTTTCGTTTATTATGAAAATTTTGTATGGAGGTTGGAGGATTTTCAAAAGCACATTAAGGAAAATATACATCTGCTACCTATGTGATTTTTGATTTATCAAATCAGGGTACTATTTTCTTTAAAGCAGCAGGATGTTGATCAACTTGGCAAGCGATTTATAAGGTATTGTGTCATTTTATTATTTTTTTATATTTTCGTTTATTATGAAAATTTTGTATGGAGGTTGGAGGATTTTCAAAAGCACATTAAGGAAAATATACATCTGCTACCTATGTGATTTTTGATTTATCAAATCAGGGTACTATTTTCTTTAAAGCAGCAGGATGTTGATCAACTTGGCAAGCAGATAAATTCAAATAGAAAAGTAATAATGAATCCAGCGGATCGAACAATTTAGCTTTTGAGGTAATTCAAAGTGCTACATTTAAAATGAGGCAAATCCCGAAACGAAGCAGGTGACATTTCATGATTACCTACATCATTAATCTACTTAATAAACAGGTTTTATACTGCATGTTTAAGAAGGTGAAAAGGAGATTCTGTCAAGGAGTATGATCCAGAAAAAACATGGGATAATATCTGCATTGTGAGATGATATTTAATCAATAAAGGAAGAGTCGATACTGCAAGCCTATTTATATTTATTTATATTATGTGTTTCTAAGTTTGTTATAGATGTTTTTTTTAATTAATGGAATAATAACTTTTTTCGTTTTGTTAAACCTATATCTGCCTCAATATTTTCAAGATTAATGTGTGACTTATTCAAAAAAACTACAAACACAAAGATAATTCTTATAAGATCTTTTCTAAGAAAACTTGAATCTAGACACTTTCAATTCTAGATATACCGTTACCATGACATTTATAAATAACTAATGACATTTCTGATAGATGGGTTTGAAATCTTTCCTGTTTGTAGTTAATTTCTAAGTTATTAGTGGGTACAATGAAAAATACAAAATAATATTAATTCTATTGGTACTGGTACTTGTGAACTTGGTGACAAAAGTTTTCAATCTAGCTTCAACTGCACAACTTCAAAAGTAACAGCACCAATAGAATTAATATTATTTTGTATTTTTCGGTGCACCAACTAATAACGTCGGTGCAACTTTTGTAAAAAGTATTTATTTCTTAAATAATTTAATGTTTGAGCTCATCCATTCGAAATACCTCAAAAAATGTAACCATATGATATTAGAGATGTCAGCATAGGTACCTATGATCCCCCTTCTCTCTGTATAAATTATTATATAAATAGTATAATTACCATATTTTTCGTTATATTGTATCTGATCACACCAGATCCCGTACTCCTAGCCAATGATAGATCCAGAAAGTGGCATAAGACAAAACAGAAAATCAATGCAGTCATCATTCCAGTTCTAGAAATGCTTCAATGTAAATTAAAAACTATATTGGATTCAGTTATCATTCTAAAGAAAATATTGAATAATAATTTGATGAATACTTATCAATTCCGATTATTATTATCATTCTCATTGTTTTAATTAATGAGAAATACTTTTTAGCGATAACAAAATAAACTTCGTTATTACAGCAACGTAATTACTTTCGACTTATTTCTGCAGTGAAGATAATTAACATTTATCTAATTAATGTATACATTCATTTTTAAAACGAGTTTTTACAGGCTCTTCATTTGTCAAGCTATCTAAGAGATTCCCTTTCACCTTCTTCAATTCTAGGTATAGGCTTTCTGCCTGTTCTACATTCATTGTAGTCATCGTTTCCTAGGTCTACCCACATGTCGTTTACCTTGTGGTCTATACTTTATTTCTTGTTTAGGTAAGCTGCTGTCTGCTTCTTTTATTTTGTGGTTCATAGAACTTGTTACTTGTATTATTTGTATCGTTTTTATGGAAATATATTGTTATAAGTATGTACCTACCTACAATTGAAATAATGAAATATTTTTGAACGATACATAAATATTACAAGCCCACAAATCGAAAAAAAGATCGTCAGGATAATGTTATTTTTTATACTTCACCATTAGAAAATCCGACTTTCAATCAAATTCAGAGGGCTGAGAATGACTCCTTCCATACCTAAGGCTGAGAAGGAGTTTTCCTTTCGTCTTACTAGATGGAGCTCTCCAAATAATATCAATAAAATTTTAGATAGATATTAAATTACTTATATTTCAGGCAATAATGCATTTCCCAACATTTAAAATAAGATCAACTGTCTCTAGTCAATGAGGAAGTTTCCATTTTTTTATCAATTGATTATAAAAATTTAAGCAAAATGAAACAAAAATGTGAAAGAATCATTAATATATCTCTAAAAATGAAAAAGTTATGGGACTTTGAAGTTGCGCTTGCAAAAATAGTTTCATTACTCGATGAGCTCTATCGTGTGACGTCATTTGACCTAAAAGATAAAGTCCGTATTCGCTGAGTACGTACAGATCTATTAATTGAGTGGGCACTTGTACCGTTCAAGTCGTATTTTGGTTATTACTCGATGGCTAAATTGGACGTATCCAATAGCTTCTTCTTTCTACACTTTTGAATTTCGAAAAAATTTCAACGGCATGTTGTTATATGTCTATAAGTTAGTCCAAAAAAACATTTGGTTCAAAAGTTTATATATATATATGGGATATTACGAAATTTGTTAACACCGTAGAAGTTGCAGTTTTGAAGGTATCAAGTTCAAATTTGCTACAAAAATCAAACTCTCAAATATCTCGGTCGAGTTCGTTATTGGGCAATATCGGGTATGTAGTTTCAAAATGGCGACCTTTCAAACATTTAAAAAAAATATCAAAAAAGAGCCGTAGTGTAAATATTATTAAAGATAATTTTAGGTTATAGATATAATCAGTAACTACAACTTTTGTTCAAAGAAATTTTTCATAAAATACACAGAAAAAAAAATAAAAATTAATAAAGAAAAATAACAAATATTGATAAAACATGAACACTCAATATAAATTTGATGTAATTGTACATTTTCTGGAGATCTTAATATAGACCCTGATTAAAAAAATATATAGCATATTTATTGAAAAGAAATAGGCGTAAAAAAATCTGCCTTGAAGTGGACTCGAACCCTGTCTGCTTTATATTCAACAGCCAAAACAAAAACCTCTAACCGCAAGGCTATGACACATACGACAATTTTCTGTAATAACATGTAGGTATACCAATGAAAAGGTTGTTAAAATTTCAATTCAATGAATTTTGAAAAATTTACCTTTCCGCTGACTACAGGCCATCGGGATTTTTTTTTTGGTTCTGATCATTGCATTAGTTCAGGAATATTATTTCTAAGCAGGATCAAAATTGTAATTTGTAATTACTGCTGAACAGGCCTCTGCTTATCAGCCTTGACAGTGTTGCCAATGACAAGGGGACCTACATTTTAAACTGGACTCCGAACCACCGATATGTCTCTGATGAGAAACCAGTCTATCAAATTCAGGGGATTTAAGGCTACGCTGCGTCAATTCAGGTCGGTAAGGTGCAAGTGATGTTGATCGTTTGTTTGTTCCATATCAGGATTTTTTTATGATTAGAGAAATTCGTGGACCTAGGAATTCGAAGCAACGTCTTACCTACTAGACTACCCTGGGCTCTCCCTAAATTTATATAAGTATCTACCTAATATAATTGAGAATATGGAATTCTGAGATTGATTAATTCCTTCCTCGTAATACTTCAATATAATAAATTAATACATCTGCTGTTTTATCAAAGGTATGGATGAACCTGCAATATATCTGTCAGAAAGAATTTATAGTGCAAGAAAAAAACTTTGATATATGGCAAGTGGTATGGACGCTACTTTAATTCAATGTTAGCGAAATGTAAATATGTTCAATTCTAGTCTTTAGCGTTTTATACTATTGGTATCTCTAAGTTCAACAAAGTCTTCATGGTTAGATCTTTAAATTAATTGGTAAAATAGTAGGTCGAAATAAATGCAAGAAAGTATCATTAATAGCTACACATATTTCTATAATTCCAAACAGAATACATTTTGAGCAAACCTGCAATTACATTAGGTAGTTTTGAAATTCAATACATAGTTTTATAAGACTACTAACAGAAATATAAACTTTTCAAGTTTTGATTCATTTCAACGTTTTTGGCAAATTTATAGACATCACTTAAACTCAATGTAGCTACTACACTCAATTTGAGGTTAAGTGGAGATCAAAACTCAAATCGGGATACAGAGACATAAAAATCATTGCTCCTCAATTTAAAGGTCGGATCATGAGGCAACTCTGTGATTGTAGGGTGTGTTAATGATCATAATGAGCCACTATAACCTTTTGGTCATTCCTTTTTCATGATAGTCGTCAAACTTTGAATTGAAATCATTCGTGTATTTACATATATATATATATATATATATATATATATATATATATATATATATATATATATATATATATATATATATATATATATATATATATATATATATATATATATATATATATATATATATATATATATATATATATACCTGAGTAAGATTATTATTTAACTTAATCGGAATGTTTATATTCCTGGAAACATGTGTTATAGAGGGGTTTTAAATAACATACCGAATATTGAATTTATCATAAAGTTTCAAAGCTTATTCCCCGGAAGTATTATTCTAAGAACTCATATTTGAATTGTCGCAGAATCAGTAAAAATGTATGGGGACCAAGTAAAATAAATAAAATAATTATGGCTACAGAGTATATGGAAACAAACATAAAAACAACAAGAATTAATTAAATATTAACAGCTCAACTGCTGTTGTTTGAGTCTGAATGTAACAACACATGAATTCAATAAAATTATCCTGAATTCCATGTTCATTAAACCTTTGAGTTGCCCCCGTAGAATTCTCAATAAAATACTCCTCTCTTTCTACCACATAATCTAGTTGATACGTAGTAGCAGCTGTTATTTTTTCGTTATTTTGGCAATTCATTTATACATTGAGCCAGATATGGTATGTTACAATATAAAAATATTACCGGAATCCAAGTTTCTAGCTTAATTTTCTCATCACTGTCGTTGAGAATCTTCCAAATAATTATTGAAACAATTAAACCATTGAAATCAATCTTTTTATGAAAGTGTTTGGATATCTAAAATCAATTGAGGCGTTTCTTAAGTATAATATCGTTCTTGAATCCCAAATTTGAGTGTAGGTTGATTATTGAGCTTGAATTAAGATTTGTGTGACGTCAGTGAGTTTGGCACCAAGTATGTGATATACGTATCGAACAGTTTATAATATTATATGATTAGATTTACAAATCCCTAGGGCAGCTTTTGTATTACATGCCAAAAACGCTGAAATAAACCAAACCTACTGCCTAATGATATTATTTCACTCGTGAAATATATTGTCAGGTAAAAATGATACAGCGACATTCCACGCTTCAGATCTTTGAAGGGCCATGTCGTTAGACATATGGATTCCAGCAATGTGATGTCCCTTCATTTCAAAGGTGTAGATTGTGTTTGTGGTTTTACCAAATTGATATGTAGTATTGCCATCAGTGATGATTTTCAGGCCTGCAAATATTTTATATCATCTTTAATTCAATGATTCAGATATTTCAGATTCTGTATATCAGTTATTAATAAATATCAAAAATATCTGTGATAACAAACAATTCAGGAAAACTCTGAAAGCATCCTTGCTACTAAAGCATTCTATAATTTGAGGGAATTTTACTGTGATTGTTAATGGCTCCTAAATTTTATAAATTGTCCCTGTTGATTTGATATGATTTCTTACCTTATTTCAATTCATTTTATCCTAATGTTAATTCCTGGCCCTTCATTGGATTTTTTATGTAATTTGTATCGAACATAAGATTTATAAGTTCGTGACTATTTTATATTATGACTATATTATATACCTGTTTTTATTGTCTGACTAATCAATTTAATTATGACTATAAATGTAGAAAAGTTTCATATATTCTGTACTTATAGGTATGGGAATTATATAAGTTTATATTACACCAGCTTTGTCATTAATAATTATATTATTCGACAATAAAGCATATTTTGATTTGATTTGATTTTTCTTCACTGTTACTGGCGACTTGCCACTGAAAACCCTGTCAGAATCGGTTTAGCCGTTACGGAGATTGGCCGAAACAAACAGACAGACAAAAATTATAAAAACTGCTTTTTGGTATTAATGACACATATAATTCCATATGCAATTACTTAAAACCTGTTATTTTGAAATTACAAATAGGGCAAAACGCCAGTAATTGACCGGTTAAAGATTTTTTAAGGCCAGTGTTTGACCGAGCCATATTAATTTTCTTGTAGATAATTTAACATTTAAATAAAATAATCAAAAATACAATGAAACATACATGGCATCATTTTAAAAGTTAATCACAACACATTTAAATATACCATCATAAAGTAGTAGTTTTAAATAATAAAAAAGAAAACGGTGTTTGTCATTTAGTCTTTGACCACTTTGATAATATTAGTTGACTAAAGTTATCTAGTCTTTGACCTTAAAACTGTCAGTGTTTGACCGTTCTTAAAAAATATAGCAAGGAATACTTTTTTCATTTCACTTTGGTTTAAAAAAATATTTCCTCCTCCATTTTCCGCAAGAAATTGTTCCTTTTTTGGGTTAAAAAAACGCTTTCATCGGAGATGAAAACTCTTCTCGAATCATTTTATAGCTATGCTATGCTAGACGTTCATTTATTATAATGACAATATTTCACATTATGAAATAATATCGAGCAATTACGAAATTTTATCTCACAATATGATATTTTGTCTATTATATTAAATATATGTATTTTTTTATTTAAATGTACATCTAGGATAGCTTGAGAAGTTTGCTCACGTGACGGATTGAGCCCTATCATCTCTCCAGGCTGGACATTGCCAGATTCTGTTACTGAAATCCATCGATATGTATCCCCACGTCTGGCATAGGCATGAAGAATCCCTCTACCAATATTTTTTACGTAATAAAACTGATGCCTGCGAGATGAAGGCCAATGCTGCTGCTCCAATGGATATCTAGAACCATGAGGATAAACGGTATAGATGTTGGTCGTGACCCATTGCTCATCCATCTACATCAAAGATAGATCTAGTTTATCATCAAATTGAGTAGTAGTAGCTCAAGCACCCAATTTTACATCGATGGCAATTTGTTGATAAATAACTGTTCACACATACAAACTACCTAGGTTCGACTTTGTTAGAAAGAGAGACGGATAAATAGAAAATAATATGTACTGGTACTATTGGAAATGGCTTTTATTTCTCAGAATATTCACCTGAAAAAAAAAATGGAAATAGAAAACCTGAGTCAGATTCGAAGAACAACAATATATACAGTGCGTGGCTAAATTATGGAACAAACTCGATATTTCTTGTGGGGTTATTCGAAATCGAAGGTCAATGTAGATAGGCCGCAAAATCTACAGGAGTTGGAAAATCGAATAAGGCTCGAAATCAACAGAATTACTCCAGAATTTAATCGCAATGTGCAATAGGAATGTGTCCGTAGATTTGCTTATTGTTAAGAGACTGGTGGATGGCATTTTGAACATATCATTTAAATGTTGCATTTTGTTGGAAATAATTAAAGTTATAATCACCTCAGCTAAATAGCAAAGCTGAAAGAATAAATCTAACCATCATGAATAAGGTAAGAGCCATGCTCTATGATGCTAACTAAACTCAGCAATAAGATGTTGGGTTATGCTGCACTAACTGCAGCCTATCTAATCAATCGCAGTCCTTCATAAGCAGTAAATGTAACTCCTGCTGAAGAATGGTACATGAGGAAACCAAATGTATCTCATCTTGGAATATTTGGTTCTGTTGTGTATTCAAAGAATCTGGGACATCTGAAAAAAATTGATCCACGAGAAAGAAAAGGAATACTTGTGGGATATACTAGTTTGGGTGTTAGAATCTGGGATCCGAAGACAACAAAAACTTTTGAGGCACGAAATGTTGTTCAATCAAATGCTTTTGGTGAAGAATATCAAGAGAAAGAAGAAACTGGAATTTCAATCAAAATAATGGACTTGCCATTTAATGAATCAGAAGATGCAGATTCTGAAAATGATTTACAAAATCGAGAAGAAGAATTTGAAGAGCCTCGCCAGTCAGAGGATGAAAATGAGAATACAAGTGATGAATAAGAAGACCTTTTTTTCAAGAGGATCAATAAGACAAAGAACTATGCCAAAGAAATATGAAGACTACATATTGTTAACTGAGGGTATAAATTTGACTTATGAAGAGTGCATGAACAGTGACGACAAGTTATATTGGGAAGAAGCTATTCAAGCTGAAAAGGAAGAAGATGCTAAAGATAAAGAAATTGTAACTAGTCGTTGGGTTTTCAGAAAGAAAGATGATGGAACGCTTAAAGCTCGTCTTGTTGCTAGAGGCTTTCAGCAGAAACAAGAACTGAATTTTTAATACATCTTTAATTCCGTGGTGCAAGCCAACTCCCTGAGGATATTGTTGGCCTCTGCAGCTTCTGAAAATTTTGAAGTAATGACGATATTAAATCGGCCTTTTTGTATGGTGAACTGCAAGGAGAAATTTATATGAAGTTGCCTGAAGGATATGACCATCCAGGAAAAGTCTGCAAGTTAACAAGAGCACTATATGGATTAAAACCAGCACATCAGCAATGGAATAAAAGATTGACAGGTTTTCTTAAAACCTGTGGACTTCAACAATTGAAAACTAACTGACCAATGTGTTTTCAGGACACAAGATCCAAAGAAGAAATTATTTATTGCTGTCCATGTTGATGATGGACTTGTAGTTGGTGATGATAAGACTGAAATGAAAAAGATATTAAGTCTATTGAAAAAACAATTTGAAGTCAAGATTGATGAAAACCCTACTGCTTATTTGGAAATGCAAATTGAAAAAACAAATGATGGAACTTTCATAAATCAATCTAAGTATGATCAGAAGATTCTGGAAGATTATAGCATGAAAGCATCGAAACCAATGAGCACTCCAATAACAAATCAAGAAAATTCTCAAGATAAATCAGGAAGTACAAATCTCAGCTTTCTTTATCAAGAAGCCGTCGGCAGTCTGATGTACCTAGCTAGTTTTGCAGTGAATTTTGAAAGCAGACATGTCAATAATATCAGCAATCAATATATCACAAATATTAAAAGAACACTCAGATATATCAACCGTACCAAAGAAAATGGAACATTGTATTCAAACAAACCAGAAGATGTTAACATCTTAGAAGTTTTCTATGAGTCTGACTTTGCCGGAGATAAGGAAGACAGGAAGAGCACAAGTGGATTTGTAATCAAGTTTGCAAATGGACCTGTTGCCTGGAAATCTCAGAAGCAAGAGATTGTTGTGCAGTGCTGTAAGCATATGAAATATATCAAGAATGACATCGAAGAAATGCTAAGAAGGAAAATTGACGTTGGCCATTGTATCTAACCATCTTCTTCGCAGCGCAGATTTTTACCAAGTCCAGTGCCTCAGACTGCTATATTTAAAGTACCCAATCCGGAATAACTGTATCTTGTACAAGCCTGTACAATTCCTTTGCTGGGTATGATCTTAGAGATTCTGGGTCACCTTTTGGTAACCCAAATATTTGTTGTCTTTTGCGGTCTAGGGATCCGCAGAAAAGTATAAAAATCGAATTATTTCGCTTATTATTTTCGACTAGTTCCAATTTAAAACATTCCGATAAAACTTAGCGCAAGTTAATATATCTGGAACAGCAATCTAGCGTCATAATTTTACACTCTAAATGACAGAACACCAATTGCAAGCCAATACCTCTAAATAGTTCTTAATTGCCAGATATGTAATTCATAACAATGCATCACAAAATTTTAAATATTTTGCTTAACAGCGCCATTTAATCAGAATATTTAAAAATTTTCATAATTTCTTAATATACTTACCTGACAATTGAACGCGGGCATGTATTATTAATCAGAAACAATGTTTTAATATACAGGGTGTCCCAAGACGATTAAGACAGGGTGATTGTTGTAATCGTTGTCTCGGAAGGAACATAAAAATGCCAAAATATACAGGTTGTCCCATCAGTAATTTTGAATCTGATGTCACGTGACCGACAACAGAAAGCTCATTGGGTAATATAATATCAAAACCAGCTCTACCAATTGCTTTAATTTACAACCCCAAACAAAAATATGCAAAAAAGTTCTTATTAACTTATCCTCTAGCATGCACCATTTTCGAGATACAGGGTGTAGAAATTGAAAATTGAATATCTCCGGAACCGTTTATAGTACAAAAAACAGCTTTTGTAAGCATTTTCCACTCATAATAAGCTAAGTTTTGAGTTAGAAAAAAAATTCCTGCGCATATATTATGAAACACCCTGTATAAGTAAAATCAGTTTTCAGTCTGCTAATCAAATATCAGCAATGAAATTGTAGAGCTATGGAATTAAAGTTACATTGTTATTGACCGACTTCCCAAAAGGAGGAGGTATACAATTCGATTGTGTGCATTTTTTTTTTTTTTTGGTTTGTGCGCGCCTTTCATATAGTAAACGTACTCCGATTTTGATGATTTTTGATTCATTTGAAAGAGGAGGCTTGAGAAATGGTCCCATATTCATAAAAATGGGAATCCGACTTCTCGTTCCCTCCGAAAACCGCCCCCGAAGGGGGTGGAGGGGGCAAATTTTGTCGAAAATTGAAAATCTGCGTTGATATAATTACAGATAGGACAATATCCGGAAACGTTTAAATGGAACATTTTTTCAAAGGAGTAACGGTTTTCGACATAGAGACATTTTAAACTCTCAAATATACCTATTTTCGCTATGTGGAAAGGGCGATTACTGTCGAAAATTGAAAATCTGTTTGCAGTACATGAAAGACATAATTTGTAGCAACATTTATACTGAACATTTTCCCCTTAGAGTTACGGTTTTCGAGTAAAATCGGTGTTAAAATGGTAACAACTAAAATATTCAAGCGTATTTCCGCAGCGATGTACTGAGATCTCAATAATAACAACTACAAGCAAGGAATATACGTGGGTAATAGAATAAGTACCTACTATCTTCATTGGTATTAGTGAACGTTCAACGATTTTCGTGACTAATGTTACACTCAAAAGTGTGAAATAAATATTTTTTACAAAAAATTGGACCGACTTTATTAGTTGGTGCACTGAAAAGTATAAAATAATATTAATTCTATTGGGGCTGGTACTTGTGAAGTTGGTGCCAAAAGTTACCAATCTACCTGCAACTGCACAACTTCAAAAGTAACAGCACCAATAGAATTAATATTATTTTATACTTTTCAGTGCACCAACTAATAAAGTCGGTCCAATTTTTTGTAAAAAATATTTATTTATATTTATTGGTAATTATATTTAAATATATCGAAGATCACGAAATTATACTATCAATTAATGTGAAATCGCCAATTAAATAACTGTTAACATATATCATGAAGTTTTTCAAAATTTGAGGGAATCAAAATCCCAGCCTAATTAATATTCATGGATATTCAATGTTAGGCTAATGCGTATTTCAGTTAAAATTAATCACTGAATCTGTATTGGAGGAATTCCATTTTAATGCACAATTTATTATTTTCTGAATGAAACGTACCAACCTACATAATCCAGCTGTGTTTAAGCTCTAAGCTCGATACTCCATGGAGGTGCATACTGCTGCAAAATTAATTTATCCAAAGCCTCGCGGTTCGACTAGACTAAACATTAATAATTTAGGTGGAATGTTTGCCTATCAATCTAAAATTTTAATGAATAAGATGTAAAATGATAAAATATTTCAATGAAAATAAATGAAAGTACTGCATAATTGAGTTATAGATAACTGGTTAATTGCCTGCTTTCCATTTTCCAACAAGGCTATATAGTAAAGGCTGAATCATATACGAAATGCTACATGTTTAAAACTGTATGTTGCAATAGTTTTAAGCCCCTAGAGAAACAGAGGGGTGTTTTATGTTTTTGACCAACGAACCCAAAAAAAAGGGAGGAGGTATACAATTCGACTGTATATCTGAATGTTATTTTTTTATGGATGTTCAAGCCTTTTGCATAATAAACGTGCTCCGATTTTGATGATATTTTTTTCGTTTGAGAGATGAGTATGGAGAATTGATCCTATTGAGAAAACAAAAAACAATGCCCCTGCCCTCAAAAACATCCCCCAGAGGTGGTGGTGGGGGCAATTTTCCCGAAAATTGGCAGTCCGAGACGCTAAAATTAAAGAAAATTCCATATCCGGAAATGTTTAAATTGAACATTCTTAAAAATAATCATAGGTTTCGGCGTTAATGTCTGAAATATGGGTTTCAACTATGTAAAGAGGGCAAATTTTTTCGAAAACCAAAAATTCTAGATGACCAAATTAAAGAAGAGATCATATCGAGCAACATTTGATTTAGACATTTTTCAAAAAAAATCATGGTTTTCCATGAAATATGTGTATTTCTGCGATGTTTTAAAATCTCTAAATATAAATGAGTAACGCATTATCTTCTTTGGTGAACTTTGAATAATTTTGATGGCTAATGTTACACTCAAAAGGGTGAAATAAAAAAACTGGACCGTCCTTATTAGTTGATGCACTAAGAAATACGAAATAATATTAATTCGATTAGTTCTGGTAGGTACTTTTGAAGTTGTTGCCAAAAGTTTTCAATCAAACTACAACTGCACAACTTGATATCAATTATTTATTTCAAAGAAATATTGTGTCCTGTGCTTTACAATGCTTTCACATCTGGAATTACATTGCACAAGTATCTAAATGTAACATAAGACAACAACTGAATTTTCTTCATGATCTTTATAAAATAAATCCCTCATTATGGCTATTGAATCAAAATAATAAACTGAGAAATCAAGTATTAAACAAGCAAAACAAAATTATAACAACGAACTAATAATCAAATCCAAAAATCAGCCGAAAACTATATGGAATATTATTAACAATAACCGCGAGTCATCACAAAAAAGATACTTTACAAATGTTGCAAAAAATCTTTTTGATGGAGAAGAACCGAAAATTGAGGTTACAGCTCATCAGCATCTTGAACTAAACAAGGAGATAAGCTTTAACTTCAGGGAAGTAACTTTCAATGAAGTTAGGGATATCATAAGAAAAATAAAAAGCAAAGAATCCAAAGTCTGCTTTGGATTAAGTACCACTGTCATTATAATCATAAGGGAGCTGATTGTCGTGCCACTCAATAAATTAATTAATTCTATTTTTAAAGAACAAATATTTCCTGCGTGTTTGAAGGCAGCATTAGTTGTCCCAATCTTCAAAAAGGTGACAAAAACCTATCTAATACCTACAGACCGTTCTCCCTTCTACAAGTTTTCTCAAAAATTGTGGAGAAATGTATGACTAACAGAATGGTTAAGTATTTGGAGGATAACTCTTTACTGAATGAACCACAGTTTGGGTTTAGTGCGAAAAGAAATACACTTTCAGGAATTTCAAGCCTACTGTCTTACATAATGCTAGGATTTTATAATCAAAAATACACAGGTACTGTTTTTTCGCGACCTTAGTAAGGCTTTCGATTGTGTACCATACGATCATCTCATTGAAAAACTGATAGATTTTAATTTCAGTGTCAAATGTAAAGATCTTATAAAATCATACTTATCGGACAGAATACAAAAAGTACATGTACCTAAATGGCCTGTTGTCATCAGCTAACAGGATCATTAATATAGGCGTCCTACAGGGATCAATATTAGAACCCCTACTCTTTCTGTTATACGTCAACAACTTGCCTGAACAAGACTGGTAAAAAGTAGGTATGTTCTGTACGTCGATGACACTACTATATCGGCGCATAAATACTATATCGGTGCGTAATCAATCTGAATTGATAAGTGAGGTCAAGTTGATACATGCAAGAACTAAACATTGGTTTCTGAATTATAGGCTTATCATGAATAATGAAAAGACCATACATATGGTGTTCTCTTTGAGAGAGATTTCAGATCATTCGTTGTCTCAGTCACCAGTTAAATTTCTTGCAGTCTACCTCGATAGTGGATTGAGATGGGATGCTCATATTGAGTGTTACAAAAAAAATGAAAAGCAGAATATTTGTTCTACGTAGACTAGCAGGTTGTGTAGATGTTGAGGTTTTAAGATCAGCATATTTCGTCTTGTGTCTCTCTGTCATGTCTTATGCTATATTGGCCTGAGGTACTGGGGTCATGCTCCTCAATGGTGCAGCGTATTTTCAATGCAGAGGTCATCAGTATCAGGATACTTGGAGGCTTGGGATACAGGGATGATTGCAGTGAAATGATTAAGAGATTAAGAATTTTAACCTTTCCATCTTTATATGTCAACTTAGTTCATATAAAAAGCAACATACCCTTGTATCCTGCAAATGGCCAAGGGAGCAACTCACAATCCCAACACGCAGACTGAAAAGATGTCGTGATGGTGCAAACTATCTAGGCATCAAATTTTATAACAAACTGCCTGGTAAATATAAATAAATGCCTTTGCGAGGGTCCAAGTCTGGAATTCAAAAATGTTTGCTCGAAAATCCACTATATGACTGGAAATTGTCATTTTAACATGTGTAATTTTATTTTATTTTTTAGTTATTTTTTGTTTATTGACAAACTATTATTTGTTATTCATAGATTGTTAATAAACGTTATTATTATTAAAAAAAAATGACAAACTATATTTGTTTTTTCAATATTCTGTAAAACTATGTTATGTTTACTATATTTTACTGTTTACTAGACTATGTGACGAATGTACAACATTTGTAAATATCAGTAACATAAAAATATATCTATCCATCTATAAATATAAATGAACGCCACAGTCGTATTAAGAATATTGTGAATTTATTATTATTTATAATAATGATTTAATATTAAGTTAATATTTTTGTTAAAATTAATATATTATTATAAATTTATTCAGTGATTGAAATAATGAATCTATATACATTTGACTGTTCCACGTCATCTCAATAACTGGAAAAGAACGCATTACGAACAACTTTATACGGAGAAAATTCAATGTGTTCTGCAACAAGAGCAGCTAATTAACGGGAAAATATTTCCAAGATCTTTCTTTTTCCATTAGGTAGTTAGCTAGAGGCCTTGGAAAAAATATATCTCATGAAACTGGATAAAACTACTTTGTGGAACAAGCATCTGCAGAGAAGTGAAGTGCCCATGAGGCATAGGTACGAAAACATCATATTCCACTTATTTATTTTCGAAATGGAAGCTTTCCATCCCTTTCGCTCTTGCAATAATAACACATTCTCTGGCCGCACAAATGGCAAAAAATATAGGTTATTATTATATCCGAGAAGGCGCTTTATGGTGAATAATTAATATGCGATAACACACTGTATATTATGGTTGAGAATTGATATTTCATTATTCATCATGAAAGGTTTTGCACTAGGAAGCTTTTGCACATAAATGTTTATGAGTATTACCCAAATATCACAAGGCCGCAAATCCGAAAAAAGATCCTCGGGATAAAATTGTTTTTTTTATATTCAACTAATAGAAAAACCGACATTAGATAATGCTTAGAGTGCTGAAAATGACTATTTTCTTACGTAGGGCTGAAAAGAAGGTTTCGTTTTTTCCTATTAAATGGCGCCCTTCAATTAATAATAATAGTAAAATTTATACTTCTACAATCTATTACTTAGTAGAAACATCAGAAAATATTACATTTATCGTTATTTGTATTTATTGCACATGGTTGTGTTTATTCAGACATTAATTCACTAATATTTTCGAGCCGATAATGCAGTTTCCAATAAGATCAACGATCTCCTATCAATTGTCATATGTCTTACTGCTTAAGGCGGCTACACACTGGGCGCTACTTGTCAGCAGTTTTGTCAGCAAAGATTATCAAAGGACCTGGGTAACTGAGTACCCCTCTACGGAAAGAGATTATCATGCATCGATACTTACGTATACTGTAGATGCGTACTTTGACTTGTGATTGTCACTGGTCAAATGGTGCGTAATGTGCAACCGACTTTACTACCTTCTAAGATGGATGACATTACGTATTAACTGTAAGTAGACTACCTTTATATCGAGTGATCCAAAAAAAACTCATCCCCAGTAGGCCTTTGAAAATGAGAACTTGAGTCATTTGTAATTGCATTTATATTGATTGAAATATCACTTGTCACTTCTAGCTTCCTATTTGTGTTTAGCAAAGACCTGGGTCCTGATTTTGAAAGGCCTGGGGATGAGTTTTGTTTGAATCGCTCGATATTTATCTATAGATATACTTACTAATAAATAAAAAAATGTAAAAAAAGGTAACGCGGACGAAGCCGCGAATAACAGCTAGTATAATATTATATGACTGTGAAATTGTGAAAAATAACAAATTACTACATTGATTTCTTTTTTGGAAAAAAGGTTGGACTATGCAATAAATTGTTATTCATTTATCATGAAAATAAACGAGGTCATTTAGTAAGTAAGTAAATGTATTTGGATTAATCATTTAATAACTCGTGACAAATTTAGATCCTATATGAATGAATATCTGTTGAACAATGGTCACGATGATGGCTGAGTGGGCTAAGGCGCTGGAAGTGCGTTCGTAGCTTGCGACAGCTCATCGTATGCGCGGGTTCGAATCCCGCCTGAGCCATGGTTGTTTGTAAACTGGACCCGTGCACAGGTACCCTTTTAAGTAGCAGTCTTTGGCTGTGCCTTTACTTATATTAATGCTGATGAGATCTAACGGGTTCAAAATTGCAGCAATCCAGTTGTTAGTTCCATTATGAGTTGTTCCGTAGATTATGAACCATGATGGTTTTAGCAGTTATGTCGAGTAAAAACTCTAAAATATTGCGCAGCGATAATATAAATCAATGCGGATTGGGTAATTAGTTCTCTGAGTAGATGTTTTCATCGTTGCTAATATTTGTGGTTATTAAATAGTTTTTATTACTTTCGGTTCTTGTATCAATGGACTCCGCAGCGATTTCTCAGGCCCCATACGGTCTAGAGACTTGAAATTTCGAATTCGTACTTAGATCGCTGGCATCTCGCCGCCTGTTAAGCTCCAAGTGTGATCCAATATTGGTAATTATAATTATCTCATTCAATCTCATTCAAACAAGATCATTATTTTGTCGACATGGAACGACAATGGGATCCGTCACTGGAATTACGCACGAGCATGGACCGTATATATAGGTCTCGTTCTCTGGTATATAGGTACTTTCTGGAAGATCGTCTATGGTTATGTCGCAATTGTCAGACGTTATTGTTAATTTAAAGTTTAATTTTGTGTTGTGGTAGACAAACAGTAATTTGTTATGGAAACACATATTCATAAGTATAGTTAAAATCGAGAAAAGGATAGCATTAGTAGGTACTCATCGGTACGGTTTAAATCTTAAATGCCCAATAAAAACTATTTTTAATTTTTTTTTTTAAATTCACTTGTTTTGTTATCCATTTATCTACCAAATTGCAGATATATCTTATTAAAATATATATTCTTCAGTAGAGAGATCTTTCCATGTTTTTCACAACTTGATATAACAAATAAACAACTCTGCCTTTAGCATGAAAATTACAGCTTAGAGGCTTAGGTGTCCACAGTGATGGAGCCCATAACAGTTCCTCAGATATATGCATATGAGCCCTTAGGGTTCCATGTCCCAAAATAGTTATAAGGCAGATTGATGTCGACAATATTAATAAAATTTAATTGGATCAGGAAATGCAGTAGATAAAAGACTTAAGAAGCCCCGGAAACCCGTAAAATTAATTTTATTTTCTATTATTACTATTGTGCCAATGTTTATTTATTTATTTTATTTATTATCAAGATATTTTTAAGCAGGAATATTTCAAGAAATCATGGAATCTATATGATGAACGTCATTTTTTGAAAAACAATTTCACCATTCGAAATGCTTTTTCGAAGGGATAAACTTGATGAAACCCTGAAAATTTGAATATCGGACCATCTTCCAGCCATCCTCATTCAAATGAAAAAAATATTATCAAAATAGGTGCACGTCTACTGTGAGAAATATGGTTACATAAAAACATACCTACAGTCGAATTATACAGGGTGGTCCGAATTATAATGGAGAAACTTTAATAGCGTATTCAGCAGATAAAAATAATTAAAAAAGTTCATATAAACTTATCTTCAAAAACGCTTCGTTTTGGAGATACGGGGTGTTGAAATATTGCAAAAAATATTTTTTTCTTATTTTTAAAGAAATTCTTCTAGATTCTGCTTTCTAACTTAGTAGGTATTATTGCCACTAAAAACAAAATTTATAGCATGATAAACACTTGTTTTTGTTTTACCAGTGGCGTTCGTGAGACCATTTTAATTATTTTAAATATGTACGCCAATGATTTATCGATATATTGATAAAAAAATTTGATATTCTGATCAATTCTAAACAAAAATTGTCTTTATAGTCTTTTCGCTAAAATCAACCGTTTTCGAGAAAAAAATAATTTTTGTTTGCATATGCACCTAATTTCTTAGGTTTGCAAATATGATATAAACAAGTGGAATTTAAAAAAAAAAATTAAAAATACTTTTTATTAGGCGTCTAAGATTTGAACCGTTCCGATTAGTACCTACTATTGCTCTCCTTCTCTGGCTGGAGGTATGTTTTCTCTGTTCTCTCGATTTGAACTATATTTATGTATATCTGTTTGCCAGCAACAGCAATTCCATAACAAATTACTGTTTATCTACTACAACACACAAAACCAAAATGTAATATATACGACGATCTGCCAGAGAGGACCTATATACCAGAGAACAGAGACGTATATATATATATACACTCCATGCTCGTGCGTAATTCCAGTGACGGATCCCATTGTCAGACATTGTTGTTCCATGTCGAAGATAAAGTGATCTTGCTTGACTGAAATAATTATAATTAATAAATATTGGCCCATATTGGGTCACACTTGGAGCTTAACAGGCGGCGAGATGTCAGCGATCTGTTCGAATTCGAAATTTCAAGTCTCTAGACCGTATGGGGCCTGAGAAATCGCTGCGGAGTCCATTGATACAAGAACCGAAAGTAATAAAAACTATTTAATAAAAACGAATTGAAATAGCGCGAATTATCTTAATTTAATTTGCAAACCTAATATTAGGTGCCAGGTGTACATGCAAGAAAAAATATTTTTTCTCGAGAACGGTTCGTTTTAGCGAAAAAACTACAGTGACCATTGATCAATATATCCAAACTTATAAACAAAATTGCAATAAACCATTGGCGTACAATTTTTTTTATTATTTAAAATAAAACAAAAACAAGTGTTTATCATACTATAGATTTGTTTTTGAGTGGCAATAATACCTACTAAGTTTGAAAGCAAAATCTAGAAGAGTTTCTTAGAAAAAAAAGAACAAACTTTCTTTTCGCAATATTTCAACCCCCCGTATCTACAAAACGAAGCGTTTTTTGGAGATAAGCTTGTGTGAACTTTTTTAATTATTTTTATCTGCTGAATACGCTGTTAAATCTTCTCCATTATAATTCGCACCACCCTGTATATCATGCTATTTTGGGAAGTAGGTAAAAAAATAGCACATAGTCAAAACTTTTTCTACCAAAAATCACGACATCTCAATCTTGATAAATTTATTATGTGAAAACATAAGCCATTTCTTCAAACGTGACGCTCAATCGTTTTAGTGGAAATTGTCTGAAAAGCTGCGGCATTCTGGAGAGCTCTCTTTATGAGCCCTTTTTGGGTGTAAGTTACTGGCAAACTGTTGCTTTTCAGTATGTCGACGTCGTCTGCTCGATATGGATAAAGAAGATAGAGATAGCAGGTGGGCGTTCATAGCATGGATTCTTTCTTGCATTATGGTCAAAATGGGGAAAATCGGATACCCAGGTGAGAAATATCTAGTGGCACATAAAGCTCGTTAAGTATTTTCTTAGTGAATATACGAGTATTATACACGGAGATCAACTTATAATCCAGATACTGTAAGTAGAAGTCCATAATCTCGAAGTGGTGTGGTATATTAGTTTAAATGAAAATTCTCCACAGTTTATTGTTGATTTTTTTTAAATATGATGAGACATGTTTCGGGCTTGTACAAACCCATTATCAGTCATTAGGTTATGGAGGTGAAAGTTGTTATTATCACATACCAGAATAAAATAACAATTTGATTCTAACTAGAAAAATAAAAAATAAAAAAATGAAAATTAAAAATTAAAATTAAGCCGTTCCCATTATAAAACTGAAAAAAAAATTCTAAAAAGCAAAATAAAATAAAAATTCTCTTAAACGTCGATCGTGTCACGACTAGATTGTCGGTTTCTTTGGGCTTTTATCACATTAACTTAAGAGAACTTTTATTTTACTTTGCTTTATAGAGTTTTTATTTAAACTCATAATCCAGAGTTTGATATACCTATTGTCCTGTCAAAAACGAAAAAAAAAAATTTAAAGTTGTAGTATAGTAAGTCTTCATATCTTAAAATTAATTCGAACTATAAAGGGTGTTCCGTAGAGTCACACTATATTAAAGTCATGTTTTTTTATGGAATACTCTATCTAGAATTTTAATTATTGCACTCCATTCGAGCAATACAGTGTAACCTCTATAAACCGGATATTAATTTTTCAAATTCATAATCCGGACTTTACGCACTCTTACATCATTTACATTCGCTTCAATGTGTGGAAGGTGCTTATCGTTGAAAAAAATGTCGAAAAGAGAACATACAACGCTAAAATTGCAACAATAGCATGAAATAATTAGTTTGGTGAATTCCGGGATAAGTGTCAGTTTCCAGTAAATTTAGTATTGGAAAATCTACCGACATAGATATTTCAAGACTAAAGTCAACCTATTTTGATATGAAGCTGAGGATCGCAGTTTAGACAAAAGGAAGACCCGCAAATCCTGCAATGGAAAAAGCCTTGTACACTGGGTTTGTTTAAGAAAAGGAGGTAACTAGAAATCATCTAGGCAATTTAGTTGTTCAAAAATCATTTCTATTATTCTAATTCTATTTTCTTGTTACATGACTCCATAATTTGGTGAACTTATAAGTGAGAAGGTCAAGTTTTGTCATCACCAGCTAAATTTACATAAAAATTTCAGTTGGATGCAAAAATATAATGAGAGATATAACATAAGGCAGTTGTAATTCTTTCAAGCAATGTTGACGCAGTAGAACCATTTAAAGAAAACCTACATTCAAAAATCAGATAATAGGTCTTCAACATGATCAGATTTATAATGCCCACCAAAGTGATTTATTTTGGCGAGTTTTCCCAAATAAAACTCTAACTCATGGTTATGAAAATTCAGCGCTGAGCCGAAACATTATTAAAGAACGAACAACCTTCATGCCATGTGCTAATGCATCTGGGTCCCTCAAGTTAATATTGCTGGTTGTTGGAAAATCTGCAAGACCATGAGTTTTTAGGAATTCATTTATTCCTGCATCTTACAAAGTGCAGAAAAAGATTGGATAACAAAGGATTTATTTCATGAATGGTTCCATAAGGAATTCCTACCAGTGGTAGGAAAAAAATTAAAAGGAATAAATTTAGTACAAAAGGCTCTGTAATTATTAGACAATGCTCCAGGGCATCATTTGGATCTTAAAAGTGATGACTAACAAATTTATATTATGTACTTACAATCAAACGTTACACCCTTAATACAACCCATGGATCAGGATGTCATCCAAGCAGTAAAACTGTTTTACAAAAAGTACCTAATTTAAAAAAATGTGTCATCTGAATCTGACATTTCAACAACCTTAAAGAGGATTAATCTTAAAGAAGTAGTTCCTTCGTTACAAGAAGCATGGTACCAATTGCATCAGGACCTAATAAAAAATTCATGGAAGCCACTTTAGCTAGAGAATGTGAAAACTTGCAAGAAATTCAAAATGAATTAAATGAAGGTAGAGTTCTTGGTGAAAACTTATTAAGCGCAGATATTTCAGTGGATGATATATGAATAACAGGGAGTAGGTCTGAGAGTCATATGTTAATAACAGACCAAGATATTGTTGCCGAAGCAAATGACGAGATAAATGATGTAAATAACGATTCCTCTTCTAGCGACGACGACAAATTGTTGCGAATGTTAATCACCAAGATGCCGTAAATTCATTTAACAATTGTTTCATCCAATGAGCATCAGAAAACAATATAACAAACAATCAAATTTTAGTTAGTTTTTGAACAGTAAAATTTTGCTGTAAAAAACATATTGAATCAAGAAAACAAAAAAGTATTCCTTATTTTCTTAAGGCAGATCCAAAGTAAGTTACATTTGTTTGTTCAGTTTTTTTTATTATGTTAGTATATTTTGTAGGATAATATATATCTAAACTGTTTAAAGCTTTTGATATACTTTATTTTGAAGATTTATTACTTCTGTTAAATAATAAACGTCTTATGAATTATTCTGGGTTTTGTTGTATCGAATTATTATTCAATATTCCAGATAAATCACTTGTCCGGAAAATCTCCTTATCATTATTTGTTGTTTGGTTATACGGTATAGGTTTTCACTCGGAAATGTCTCAATATATGGCGAATCTTTTGAGAAAATAAATAATTCGTCACAATGTATTTATTAAAATCAACCACTGACAGTTATCCTCTCAAGGCCAAAATATTTCCATAATGGTCAATTCCAATTCATTCACATTTTTAAAAGCTTTCATTTTGGGTCTTGTTCCAACATCAAATCTCGAACTGATTTCCAAGAGTTTGCAAAAATCGTCACCAATGAGCATGTCTGTCAGATAAATGTCCATCTGACGAATATTGGCAGTAGTAGGAACGAACTGTTTATCCATTCTAACGTTTTATTTCATTTGCTTATATGTTTCATAGCAGCTTAGCAGTGACAATAAAAATTCAAGATACTCATGTACCTTCATGTTTAGGTGAGAAGTCATGAAAAATAATGAAAACCACTAACTACCACACAACAAAAAAAACTTTGCCGTATAATCTAGCTGGTGAATTAATTAAAATGTATTTTTACTGAATAAGAACACAATTCTGCGAAAAAGCTTCAGGGGAAATGCCGCAGGATGATAACCATCTCATATAATTGGCCCTAAACGTAAGTAACATGCAAAACTGTTGCTCATCTCTGTAATGTAATTACTGAACAAGGGAAGAAGTAGCAGCTGTATATATCTAAGCTAGATTGAATCGAATTGTGTTTTTATTTTTTACGTTGGAAGAGGAGTTTTTATGTTCTGAACTTTGAATAAATTAAAGAGGTAGGTAATATGTGCACGGTGGATTATTTTTTGACCGACTTCCCAGAAGGAGAAATATATACAATTCGAATGTTTCTTTTTTGACCGACCAACCCCGAACGGGCTAAGTATACAATTCGACTGTCTGCTTTTTTGGTTCTTGGCGTGTTTATATAGTAATCGTACTCCGATTTCAATGATTTTTGATTCATTCGAAAGAGGAAAACAGCCCCCGAAGGGGGTGGAGGTTGCAAATTTTCTAGAAAATCGAAAATCAATATCCGGAAACGTTTACATGGAACATTTTTTCAAAAAAGTTACGGTTCTCGAGTTAGAGGCATGTTAAATTTTCAAATATGTATATTTTGGATATGTGCATATGGCGATTTCATTCAAAAATTGAAAATCTGTTGGTACTACATGAAAGACCTAATTATTTGTAGCAACATTTATAATGAATATTTCTTACATGTTAGACCGTTTTCACGCCACAGTCTTGAGTGAAAATTGCATATGAACCAGAATGCTCAACCTGCGTCACCGATGAGCTTTATTGATACCTACCCTAAAAAACAAAAATTCCACTCGTTCCCGAGATAATTTTGGAAGACACAGACCGACAGACAGGCAGACATACAAACTAATCAATGACGGAATAGTTTTTTTTGGGCTCAGGAAACATTGAAACTTAAACCTCTGATGAAAACCGGAAACCGAATATTTAAAACAATTATAATACTTTTCTGTTTCACAATGAGAATGCAGTATGACCTGTTATAGGTCAATTTATTTAAAATAATTTGGAAAAACGGCCATATAGTTTTTCCGTTCATTAAATTTACCTGTAATATTTTCTTTTGTTTTTTGAAAGTCATAGTTTATCATTATTAATTATTGAATATAAAAATGCTGCTAATGTAGACAGGACCTGATGTTTGGTCGATCCCAGCACACGATAAAAAGTTAGCACAGTGCTGCTTCTATTTCATATTGTCACCAAGAAGCATCGCCTATAATCAGATCAAAATTTGTTCGCACTTTAACATCGTATTGTATTGTGCAAACTTATATATCTAACACACTGAACAACTGAAACTCCGCATTCGCATCCAAAATCTCGAACACCCCATTAATACTATATACTACAGCATTCGTATGTTTTTGATGAAATATAGGTATAAACCAGCTTAACATGAAAATCGATAACGCCTTCCTCTCCGTGCTTTATTTGCTTCCAAAGAGCCCAGGATAACGCGAGAAGAGGATCTCTTCTTCCCCTTTACTCCATATTCATTTTACATAATATTACCCCAGAGATGTTCTACACTGATTCCTCGAAATATATAAATCAATCATTTCCGATACCTAGATACAAGCTTGAGTCTTAGCATACGTCATCTGCTTTAAAGTGTCTCCCAGGATTCTCACACAACATGGTTGGTGACCTATCATCAGAATAATTTTATTTAGCTAGATGATATCTAGAAAAGCGTTTTAATATTAAGTGAGGTTACATTTGTGCTGTCTTTCACGGAAAATATAGCTGACATGACTTTCATATCGCTCTCAAAAGAATAATTCCATCCAATATAAAAATCGTCTGATCACGTCGTGAAAATCATTTTTTTGTACGTAACAAGGCAAACCGAAACAAAATGAAAAATACATAATAATAATAATTTTTATGAAGGCTAACATACAAATTTTGATTTTTAAAAAATAGTATGTCTGACTTACATAATCTAAATTTACATACTAATTCAATACAAATAAACTGAAAATACAACAGAACTATAAATACAACTACAAATCTGAAAATCAACATATGATATAAACAACTATTAAATATTAATACAGACATTTTAAAAGTAATATAACAATATTATGTATATTATAGCTTCAAATTATTTAAAATCAAACTCTTAAAATTAAGTTTTAATACGCCCTCTAGAAGAGTTTATTTTTCTAGATTATCATGTAATGTATTGTAGATAAGTTTGGATCAATGTAAACTAGTTTTTTGGACAATATTCAGTTTAGTATTTACTGCAAGCGATTTATGTCTAGAACATAAATATGCTTCAGCAATAGAATATCTTCCCCTAGAATATAAAAAGCATGGTATAATTTTAATTAATCATTTTTTTCAAGAATCTATCTTATTTTATAGAAAAGAAAAAGAATGAATTCTAATTTTTTAACAATACTAAAAATTTTTCTTCCAATTTCAATTTTCATCAAGTATAACACCAAGCTATTTAACTATTATAAAAACACAACATCATGTATTGTCAGTCCGTCTGTAACAGGGAAATATAAATATTAAAAAAATCTGAAAACACAAGAGCTAAAATGTATTTTTACATATTTCCAACAAAAACTTGAATTCTGGAGATGAAACGGATGTGATGTCAAACTTTCAAGCCTGTTAACATCAACTGAAATGACCAACGCATGGTCTCAGTAATCTCAATAACAAATCTGATCTCCCATTTTCCATCCATAACTTTCTAATGCCAATTTGGTTCATGACAGCACAAAGTTCGACACAACAAACTCTGATATTTGAGTAACAGTAGATAAAATAAAAAATTTCCTTCAGTAACAGCTGCGGTATTCTCAGAATTAAAATCGATGAAAGAAGCCCCAGTCAATTCGTAATTTCCTTCTGCACAGTATCAGTATATAGAAGTGTCTTATACGAGGAAAGTAATACATATTGACTTCCTGAATCGGGATTTGCGATGAAATTGAAAGTTGATCAGGATATTTGGAACAGGACGTATGTTGAGGATTGATAATAAAAACTCAATCTGGGTCAGAGCTTAATAAAAATATCAAAAGTTCTCTTTAAATTTATACTATTTTCTTTTCACTAGGTTCAAAATGATATAGAAACAAAGATTATTCAAAAAACAAAAATATGAGTAGAATCTCTACCCCTGAAAATATCTCTTCTAAATATCATGTAAATCATTATGAGTCTAAATTTTGTATAATTTTATTGGAAGGTCATTTGTAATACGACTGATTTCTGCAAATGATACTTTCAATATTTTTAATCATTCTTAAGAAAAAGTCTGTACGAATTTGAACAAAAAATTCCAAATAGCAATAAAATATGACAACTCCTTGGCTGGTAGAATTAAAGCTTAGCCATATGGGAATTTGGTACCATAACTGGGACCTGGACACTTGGACGCCCAATGGAAACTTCGCTCAAAATGATATATCGACCACTTCGCCCAAAAATGTTGTACTGAAAACAGTTCCCAGAGCCGCTTCACCCAATGTGATAAAAAGTCCATACAGTCCAAAATCCAATCCAGAAACATGCAGAATCTACTAATTTGGTCTATTCTAGATGAGAAGCTTCGAAATAGGAGGTTAAGTGGATGTAAACACACGGACCACGGAAGTAATTAGTTAGTGATAGATAGTCAGTTGGTCATAGATCATAGACAGTAGAAAAGTCGTATATAGTCCGAGAAATAAGTGTGAATATAAATGTGTATATAGTCGTGTAGTTATTGGTATAAATAAATAAGTGAAAATAAATCGAACCCAGTTTTAATATAAATTCCCGTAATTGTGCAAAATAAAAAAAATCAGTGGTGTGACGATATCGAGATAAGGTATGGTATATAATATACTTATTTATTTATTAGAAATATTGATCACTTACTTTCTGTATGCATTGTGTAGATTACATTTCGCACTTATTTCTAATTTCTATGTATTTATTTATAATTAAAATGGGTTTTAAGAGCAATGCCCTATCTTGGTATTGAAGGAGATAAGCTTGAAATACTGATGTCGTCGCATAGATCGACAATCGACAAACGTAGTAGAGAATTTCATGGTAATGAGATGCGATGAGACGTACAGCGTGATGTACGTAGCTCGTGATGATTAAAGGCAAGCGCCATCATTCATGAAACAAACTATAACAATATAATATTATTTTGTATTTTTCAGTATTCCATCGAATAAAGTCAGTCCCTGTGTCGAAAGTTATTTATAGCGACTGTATTTCCACTTGGAGCTATATCCAAATGCCACCCTTTACTCTCTTTACACTGTACGATCTCTATGATTCTGCAAGCCTCCCAAAATGTTTACGAGTGAATTTACGAGTGGGTTTACGATTGGGTTTACGATAGATTTTACGATTAAACTCCAAAAGTGGGCTCCTAGTACTAAGCTGGTATTTCTCTTCGAATATCATTTGAAATTTGTTTAACATTCTTGAAGTGCCTAGGAAAACATACAGGTACGAAGCGAATATTATAGCAATGATGTATGTGTGGATGTTCGAGAAAATTTTAAAGATGAAAGTTGCCCCGAAGATGACAAAAATTAAAAAGGAGACTAAATTTTCGTCTCATAGGGATTTCTATAAGGTAGACTTTTTTCTACGCGTTTACTACCACTCAAGCAGAACGCTGATAATTTCGAAGTAAAGAATCTTAGTAAAGTAAATATGTAATTATATAAATTTGTAGATGAACATTAACATTGATAAATATTTTTTACAAAAAATTGGACCGACGTCATCAGTTGGTGCAATGAAAAGTGCGCAATATTTTTAATTCTATTGAAGCTGGTACTTTTGAAGTTGTGCAGTTTCAGTTAGATTGAAAACTTTTGGCACCAATTTCACATGTACCAGCACCAATAGAATTGATATTATTTTGTAATTTTCATTGCACCAACTGATAAATTCGGTCCAATTTATTGTAAAAATATTTATTTCACACTTGTGAGTGTAACATTAGTCACGAAAATCGTTGAACATTCACTAATACCAAAGAAGATAGTACTTATCCTATTACCCGCGTATATTCTTTGCTTGTAGTTGTTATTATTGAGATCTCAAAACATGGCTGTGGAAATTAAGTATTTTAGATGTCCATTTTAACACCGATTTAACTCAAAAACCGTAACTCTAAGGAAAGAATGTTCAGTATAAATGTTGCTAAGAATAATTATGTCTTTCATGTAGTACCTACAAATTTTCAGTTTTCGAAAGAAATCGCCCTCTCCACATAGCAAAAATACATATATTTGAGAATTTAACATGCTTCTATTTCGAAAACCGTAACTCTTTTGAAAAAATGTTCAATTTAAACGTTTCCGGATATTGTCCTACCTTTAATTATACCACCTCAGATTTTCAATTTTCGAGAAAATTTGCCCCCTCCACCTCTTCGGTGGCAGTTTTCGGAGGAAATGAGATTTCGGATTGGCGTTTTTTTTATGAATATGGGACCATTTCTCAAGCCCCCCCTTTCAAATGAATCAAAAATCATCACAATCAGAGTACGATTACTATATAAAACGAAAGCAGACAGTCGAATTGTCCTATATCTCCTCCGTTCGGCGTTCGTCTGTCAAAAATGTTTGATGATTGACAAACAACTACATCCACTCCCTCGAAAGCTTTTGGGCGGACAGAGGATGAAAAAAAAATCATGAAAATTAGCAATCATAGGTACATAAACAAGCAAACATTGCTTCTATTCAAATTGCAAACCCCGGCTTCATATTTTTTTTTGGAGTTGTTGTATATCACATTGATTAGTTGCCTCAATATGTGACCGAAGGTGAGTTGTGTTTCATGAAGTCCTTTGATCTTCTCTACTAATAGTTCGATGCAATTTCAAATGTCAAAGTCGATATTGTAGTTTACAATTCAAAATAACGTGTTGTGTATAAATATATAAAGGGCTTTCTGTGCTAGCAATGGAGTTGAGCCAAGGCTATTTTACTCATACACATACAGTGCGTTGCAGAAGTGATGTCCAAAATCATTTAAAATTTAGATGTAGGTTTTTTTTAAAAAAAAAGCTCAGACACTTCTATTTCTATTTCTTATAATGGCAAATTCAAGTATAAGCGAGCCAAACAATAAGTTACGACAATAATTTTTATTTGCTCGGAAAGGAACACCTATGATTTATTTCATTTTTGAATCTTTCTTCAAATTTTAAGTATGTTTTAAATTTCATATTCAATGCCTTAACATTTATCAAAAGTGTAAATTTGTATGAATAGGGTATTTTAGCAATATTATTCAAAATAGTCTTTTATAGATGGTAAAACAACGATGAATTACTTGAGAAGGTAAGGTTAGATTATTATTTGAATTAATATTTATATTTATTTTAGTATATTTTATAGGATGCATTTTTTATTAGTTGGAAAGTAATTAGCAAAGTAGTTTAGTTAGTTACGTAATTTATTTTCTACAGGGTGGTCCGAATTATAATGGAGAAACTTTAACAGCATATTCAGCCGATAAAAATAATTTAAAAAGTAAAAAGTTAATTTAAACTTATGTCTATTGTGAAAAAAAATGTTTTTTCTCTCTTATTTTTAAACTTTTCTGGATTTTACTTTCAAATTTAGTAGGTGTTATTGCCTCTTAAAAACAAATTTATAGCATGATGAACTTGTTTTTGTTTCACCAGTGGCGTTCGTTAGACCGTTTTAATTATTGAAAATAATAAAAAAAAACTTGTACGCCAATGATGTATCGCAATTTTGATAATAAATTTAGACATCCTGATTAATTTTTAACAAAACTGATCTCTTTAGTCTAAAGCGTACTGTTTGTTTGCATGTGCACCTAATATCTGAGGTTTACAAATTAAATTAAGATAATTCGCGCTATTTCAATTCGTTTTTATTTACATGACATATCCAGAAATTTTTAATACCTAATAACTTGTATCTTTAATTTAAAATAATACGAACAACTAAACAAAATTAAAAATTAAATATATTAATAAAAACATTAATACTTAGCAGGAGCTGTGTTGGAAGAACTTGTGGTTAGAATTCAAAATGCTTGTCAGATTCTTGAAATAATCAACATCAAAACAGGGCGGCCGTGAATTCGGTACATGGAAGATGTAGTAAATGCATAGAAGCCAATAGCATGAGTTTTGAACAGCTCCTGTAGTTTTAATCATGTTTTTATTTTCAGTTGTTAGTAGTTGGTATAATTATTCCTTAATATAAAAATAGTTTCTAGAATAGTTTAGCAATATGTTTTTCTAATAATAATAATCATTATATTATAATTTCTGGAAATGTGACTTAAATAAAACCGAAACGAAATAGCGCGAATTATCTTAATTTAATCTGCAAACCTCAGATATTAGGTGCACATGCAAACGAAAATTATTTTTTTCTCAAAAATGGTTAAAAGACTAGAAAAACCAATTTTGATTAGAATTGATCAGGATTTTTAAATTTATTAACTAAATTACGATATACCATTAGCGTACAACTTTTTTAATATTTTAAATAATTAAAACGGTCACACGAACGCTACTGGTAAAACAAAAACAAGTTTGTCAAGATATAAATTTGTTTTTAAGTGGCAATAATACCTACTAAGTTTGAAAGCAAAATCTAGAATATATTATCCAGTAATGGATCTGTAATAAACATAACTTGCATTAGTTGTTTGAACATAATTTAACCAAGGTCGATGATCAGTTAACGTGTGGTGTTGGAATTTAGCTGGCAAAGTTATATTTAATGAAAATTTAAATGGCAAGCGGTAGTTGAGATTCCTGAGAGATAAATTACCTATATATTATTAAAAGATGTTCCGTTAGTAATACGCCCAAGTATGTAGATTTAACAGCTTGGCTACCAGGCTCATTTTACTAATGAAGTAATGCAATATTGAAACCAAAATTATCAGTACGAGTGGATTGGAAGAGGTAGCATATACCCATGGCCACCAATATCTCCCGAAATTACTATGTTAGATATCTACTTTTGGGTCAGACTGAAAAATTTAGTTTTTCATTCGATACCTGCAAGTAGAGAAGATCCAATTCTAATAGGTACATAACGTTAACATAGTTTATTGGTGATATGTATAACGCATAAAACTACTACATATTTCGATATGACGACCAATTCCTCGATCTTGTCTCAACAACTTCTTATCAAATAAATTAAGTTACTTTACATTCAAGTATTTACTGTATAAGATTATGCAAAAATTTCTATTTAGTCAAGTCAAAATCTATAAGGTGGTACGAAACTTACAAGGATTTTATTGAGTTGGCTTTCCCACTTACCCCTACCTGTTATTTTACATGATAGAGTAAAAATTATTGCAGGTCACTGAAATGATCTGTGAATTACAAATATTTCCATTTTATGGTACTATTACACGGCAATTTCTATAGAAAAAAAAATGTTTTGTGTTACTTTATAAATTACGCCCCCTTGCGGTAGAGAAGGAAGCTTGAAAATAATTTCCAGCACTTTCTCTTATGCGAATTTGTTATAAAAAAAATTCTCCCTAAGTTGTAGGATGTATAATTTCGGAAATTCAAACGGGTATCTCTATTAGACAATCGGTACATCCTTATTCAGATATACCTATACTGAACGGAGCGAGAAGCGAGCCGCTAGCTGAATCGTCAATGCCAGAAGCGAAGGAAGTTCGACTGGTTCGACTACCTCTCTTTCTAGCTCACTGTAAAACCCACAACACTCTACGCCAAAGTCTCAGTCGGATATCAATTCGCGTCTAGCTCCCATTGTGCAATAAAGAACTGCGTTTTAAAAATTGTATTATCTTTAAAACAAACTAAGTTTATGGTCGTAACTTATTTTTTGGACTACCTTGTATACATGAATTGATCATAAAAACGCATTAAAAATAGAAATCGACAGGTCCAAGCTTTTCAACGAAGACCATATGGCTGAGTTCTGAACGAATTTAGACATTACTTCAGTGACACACTCTATACCGCTTCTATGCTGCCGATATTGATAAACACACACAACAGGCCATTGAATTTCCGGAATAAATCAGCACACAGATGAAATTACAACTCAGCAACCACAATTAGTTTTCTCTAAATTGGACTGAAATAACACACACGTTTATTGATTTGAAAGTTAGCAAATTTCAATCACTCGACAACAATCATTAAACATTAATTGGATTAACCTTATGTAATTCAGTATAACATACATAAATAGCATCATCGAATAGAATGGTATAACGATATGTTGATACAAAAGGGGTTATCGTTTTCGAGCTGACCACTTGGCAACACAGGCGAATGAATTCCTGTCACTATCGTTGTCAAAAGTATTAGATTAGGTTAGGTTTATATTTATAAATAACACTGCGTTCATATCCATTTCAATTTTGACTACTGCCAATGACATTGAAGCCAATGTTGTTTTGATTTATATATCTTCATGTCAGAAACGTTGTCACTATGACGTTCACGTAAATGCAGCCTGTAGTTCAGTGACATTTCGACCATACTAAAGCTTTAGAAAGAAGTAGGTACTATCAACCTTAATTTTTACACCCATCTCTCCTCCCTGTGCTATCAACAAAAAAGCTGATAAAACAATTGTTGAATCAGTTTTGTGGGCATAAATGGTGGTCAAGAATACTCGTATATTCTAATGTATTTATCTTACTCTGTATACTCTATATATCTATATCTATATCTGTATCTATGTCTATATCTATATCTATATATATATATATATATATATATATATATATATATATATATATATATATATATATATATATCTATATTTATATCTATATCTATATCTATATCTATATCTATATCTATATCTATATCTATATCTATATCTATATATATATCTATATCTATATCTATATCTATATCCATATCTGGGGAGCGCCTAGCTGCGGGTTAACACTGACCGACTTCGATCAACGATTTTAAGCAGCACGATACGTTGGGAACGGTTTGGACGAGTGACTGTTGATACAGGCGCGCGTTCAAATCTCTGACTGTCGTATTGCATTCTCCTGGTCTGCCTTGAGATTTATCTTGAGACATATTGGTGGTTCGGAATCCCCTTGTCTGTGGTAACACTTTCAAGTCAGAGAAGCTTCCAACGCTCGAACACGAGTACGGTACTCAAATGTGAAGAAGATACCTATATCTATATTTATATATCAACATCAATATCAATATCTATATCTGTATGTAGATAACAGGTTTTAACTAATTGCATATAGAAGTATATTATTAATTGCATCTGGAAGTACCGATACCTATGTGTCACTCATAGCAAAAATGCAATTTTTATCATTTTTGTTTGTTACGGCGAATCTCCGTAAAGGCTAAACGGATTCCGATAGGATTTTCACTGGTAGTTAGCGCGGACGAAGCCGCGAGCCGAGAGTAAGAGCTGGCTTACGTATAAATATAAATACAACTGACTGGATAATATCACTTAAATATTACATCCTGGTAAACAATAAACCTGCTTCATTATGTATCACTATTAGTTACGTATAACGTAAGCCAGTCCTCTATCTAAACATGGAGCAGAACATAATATATAGATATATAGATAGATACATGTAACGCGAGCGCAAGTTCATCATAATATTATATAGCTTCAGCACTTTGGTTTATCTCCATCGTGCACATCGCATTCTACACGCATCCAACAGGATTGTTGAACCAAAATGGAATTCGATATTCAGTTACCCTTCCCGAGCCACAGATAAGCCAGTTGTAATGATTTAGTTTGGCTTATATACAGGGTGGTATTCCATTGATCGATATTAGGAATACTATAGGTATCTAAAGGCTTTTTCAAATTGGGAATGCAGGCTACTTAAATAGTAAGAATTGTTAACATAAAGGGATGAAAATATTTACGTTCACATTTTTTGTAACAATTTTTTTCTAATCATGCCCTGCTTTTATTAGTTATCAAGAAATTATACAAATACTACTCAAGCCGATCTTCTACAAAAAAAAACTACATTGATAATTATGTTTGGGCTTTCATATAATATTTTAACATTATATATTATATCCAAAAATATGAAAAAATGTTTTTATTAACTTAGCCTATAAAATGCACCATTTTCGAGAGTGTTGAAATTGAAAAAAAAATCGTTTCTTGTGAATATATCCGGAAACGTTTATCTTGTAGAAAACCGCTTTTGAAAACATTTTCCACTCATAATAAGCTAAGTTTTGAATCTGAATTATTTTTTTGTTAAGTCATAATCGGTGAAGATTTTGAAGGACTAATGGGTGTTTTTCTTCCCAATTTCTACGCCAATGGAAAAAGTACGGTTTCTGAGAGACCCATAAGAGCCGCCAATGACTTATATACAAAAAAGGCACTGTTGGTCGTGAGCTCTGAAGTCGGCCGTTTTCGAGAAAAATCAACTTTTATGTTGAAAAAACACGGAGAGCTCACGGCCAACAATACCTTTTTTTGTGTAGAGATTTTTTCCATTGGCATAGAAAATGGGGAAAAAAACACCCACTTCTCCTTCAAAATCTTCACCAATTAGTTTTCTCTCATTCAATCGATGGAGTTTCCGGAGGACGACTCTGTATAGAGGATTCAGATATTCCTTGTTGGCAATAATGTAAGTATCTCTAATACCTTCTTTTTATTGGGTACTCAGTACTCGTGGTAACATAATGTGCTATGTATGTGTTGCGGTCAATGTCAAATGTCAAATCCCTGGCCCATTGGCCGGGCTTTCATGTCATTGACCGACGAACCCCGAACGGAGGAGATATACAATTCGACTGTCTGCTTTATTATTTTTTTTTTTGGTTCGTGCGCGCCTTTTATATAGTAGACGATCTCCAATTTTGATGATTTTGGATTCATTTGAAAGAAGGGGATTGAGAAATGGTCCCATATTCATAAAAACGGAAATCCGAAATCTCCTTCCCTCTGAAAACCGCCCCCGAAGGGGTGGTGGGGGCGAATTTTCTCGAAAATCGAAAATCTCAGTTGGTATAATTAAAGATAGGACAATATCCGGAAACGTTTAAATTGAACATTTTTTCAAAAGTGTTACGGTTTTCGAGATAGACGCATGTTAAATATGTATTTTTGCTATGTGGAGAGGACAATTTCTTTCGAAAATGGAAAATTTTTCGATACTACATGAAGGATATAATTATTTGTAGCAACATTTATAATGAACATTTTTTCCTTAGAATTACGGTTTTCGAGTTAAATCGGTGTTAAATGGTAACAACTAAAATATTCAAGCGTATTTCCGCCGCGATGTTCTGAGATCTCAATAATAACCACTACAAGCAAGGAATATACGTGGGTAATAGGATAAGTATTATCTTCATTGATATGGTATAGTGAACGTTCAACGATTTTCGGGACTAATGTTACACTCAAAAGTGTGAAATAAATATTTTTTACAAAAAATTGGACCGACGTTATAGTTGATGCACTGAAAAGTATAAAATAATATTACTTCTATTGGTGATGGTACTTGTGAAGTTGGTGCCAAAAGCTATCAATCTAACTGCAACTGCACAACTTCAAAAGTACCATCACCAATAGAAGTAATATTATTTTATACTTTTCAGTGCATCAACTATAACGTCGGTCCAATTTTTTGTAAAAAATATTTATTTATTAACACCACTCGATATGGCCAAAGATGATAACATTGTTTTGGAGCGGACATTCTGGATGAATGAATAGGCCAATGTTGAAGATTTAGGTTTGGTTAGTTGATGCTGAAAACATGTGTGTGTAAATAAAGTGAGTGAGTTTCTTGTACGTGTTTCATTCAAGTGTCATTTAGTTCTGGTGTTGGTTTTAAATATGGAACAAACCAGAGAATGCTTTGAGCAGTAGTATCTACATTTATAGTAAAGGGGGATGACAATAGATTTTTGCTCAAGGAAAATATTAATTGGAGATTCAAACAGTTAACAGGAAATAGCAAATATCTTTCGATACACACATATTTTACACTCGACTTATGCTGGAATAAGCCAAGGAGGGCGACAAAGTTATATTTGCTTATTAGATTGGAATTGTTTCAAAAGATACTTTATATTTTATATATAGGAATAAATCTGTTTTACTACAATAGTGATATTATCCCTAATACATTTAATATATATATATATATATTCTTTCGTATAATTCGTTAAATATTATAAGCAACAATGAGCAAATAAGTCTAACTCAAGTGAACTGTAACAACAATGTACAAATAAAATAGGTCTCTCATAACAATGGCAGGTCAACTTTAAAAATAAGCCATCGAAAAATTAATAAAATTAAACATTGGTCGAGTGAAAATGGAATTCTTGCCATAGACTGGCTAAAGATGTGAATAACGATAAAATTTGGAAATTACATCATTGGCCAGCAATTCACGTGCTTGCACAATTAATTAACATCTTTCAGTAACATATAGTTTGTTTCACGGATGATGGCGTCCCGGAAAACACGAGAAATGGATCAATTCAGCAGAGGGCAGAAAATCAGTGGCGTGACGATTTTGAAAAAATGGATCGGTTATTAGTTGGTGAATTAAAAATACAAAATAATGTTAATTCTATTGGTGCTGGTACTTGTGAAGCTGGTGCAAAAAGTTTTCAATCTAACTGCAACTGCACAACTTCAAAAGTACCAACACCAACAGAATTAATATTATTTTGTATTTTTCAGTGTATCAACTAATAACGTCGGACCAATTTTATGTAAAAATCTTATTTTTTTTCCTTAATTCATCGAAATATTATTTTAGATTTCTCAAATTCTTCTGATTAAGTAGTCGTCTCATTGTTGAAACTAAATGTTCATGAAATTAAGCTGAAGCAGCTGAACTGTTGGAATAATTGGATTTTAGAGAAGCAATAGACATTTAACAGCTCTAAGTTACCAACTCTAAATAATGGATCTAAGTCTAAAGTCTACCAGAATAATAATAATAATAATAATAATAATAATAATAATCTTTATTCAGGTTAACATACAAATCTTGATTAAAAAATAGTATGCTAATAGATTGTCTGACTTATAAAGTCCAACAATCCCCTACCGAGATGCAAATAGCATCTGTGTGTAGACCTGAACTTAATAATGTATTAAAATCTACAAGCTTAACATAATCTAAATATACATATTAATATACAATAAATAAACAAATAATAAAATTAAAATGCAACAAAACTATAAATAAAACTACAAATGTAAAGAAAGACACATGATATACGAAGTATTAAATATTAAAACAGATTTTTTAAGTAATATAACAATATCTATGTATGTTATAACTTCAAATTATTTAAAATCCAACTCTTAATATGAAATTTAATACGCCCTCTAGAGAAGTTTAATTTTTTTAGATTGTTATCTAATCTATTGTAGACAAGTTTGGATCGATATAAACTAGTTTTTTGACCAATATTTAATTTAGTTTTACTTACTGTAAGCGATTTGTGTCTAGAAAATAAACATGCTTCAGCAATAGTATACTCTTCCAGTAGATTACAATAATTATAAATAACTGTTAAATATTTTATAGTATGCAAAAAAATGACTGAATATCATCTCTCTCCTAAAAGTACACAGAGCCGTTGATGTTTTCATATCGACTTTTCTCGCTTTTGTCTTTGGAATGGTGAATCTATCTCTCGAAAGAAAAGGAAGGGGACTGATTCTAAAATAGTTGTTTCAGTTGAATACTTGACATCCTCGCTGGGAATCAGTTACTATACAGGTACTGGTCGACTGCTCCGAGTTGGTACCTGTGTTGCTAATTCAATTTTAAAAAACTACTTTGCGAAAATTTAATTCCCAATCTAAAGGAACTTTTAACAATAGAGTTTTGTATGAATCGACCAAAATTGTTTTATTCGGATTCGGAAAAGACAAGACAGCCTGCCTGTTCTTGGACCATATCAGCACTATTATTAAAAATTTCATCACATTACTTCAATTCAATATTACAGCTGAAGTAACCAAGCGAGAAGTTTTCGAGAAAACTCAGTTTCAATGTGGATAATTGCAACTGAGCAGGGCTTCTATGTGTTCTAATCATTTATTCCTTGTGGGCGCGGTGAGCACTAATGAAAAAATAACACCACGAACGTGTTATATTGTTGGATCTCTGATCTCTCTCACTTTTATCTGTTTATATTTTCTTTGGCAAATGACAACATGATTGTCAATTTCCTTTATCTATATGTATAAGGATATATTGTGTTCCAGTTACATTTGCAACAGGGTTAAGTAGTCCATAGTGCGACATATTCATATTCACACCGTTTCAGGATGTGAATATATTACTTTTGGTTTTTTGAAAAGTCAGTTCTACAGAATTTTGACCCACAAAAACACTCCAATCAAAAACTGTTGAATATACCCAATGCTGTGTCTGCGATTTGTAAAAAACCCAAAAAAACTCACGTCATTCTCACTCGAGATATTCGCAAAAAACATGAGTATAGATATAGATTTTTTGTTGTTGGTTGGTATCGGCCCAAGGAAGAGCCCTATAGTTTTTGGAGAAGTTTAGATACTCCAGTGTTGAGTTATGGCCGGAAAACCCTGATTTTAGAACATTTTCTAAGGAAAATTGTCGAAAATCTCAAATTTCTTCACTTTTTTGGGCTAAACTAAAGTTATAATGGTATAGTTTAGCTAAATATATCAAAATAAGACAAAATATAACTTTTCGTCAGATAATATTTAAAATTGTTGGTACAGGTAGTATGCTAATCGGTGTAAATATGTCCATGAAGGCTTACTGCCTTCGTTACTACTTAATTTTTCACTGTCAGCTGAAGAAGGGTAGTAATAGTATCTTTTCACTCTAGGTGCGGAAGTGGATCTTTTCCGGGCTGAACGAAGAGTTGATCCACTGGCGAGGCATGTATATATAAAGATAGTTGTTATGCATATATGCTCATAATATGTCCATCTGTCTTTCAACGTTGTAAAGCCGGCCATAACTCCTCCGTTGTCGGTCAAAACTGATCATTTCTGCAACAACTAACATGACAGGTTAAATCTTGATGCACTGAGAGTTGTGTCGAAAGTGTTCAATATCCAAAACCTTGACAATACCTTCATACTTTACCGCACGAGTAAGTAAAGTAAATAATTCTTCCATACCATGGGTTAATTGACGGCTCTATTCTTTCAGTGAATTTGACACATAGGTTCATAGGCTCTCATTAAAAAGAAGAAAGTATATATACTTTATACAGGGTGTCAGCGTTTTTTGAAGCAGGACTTTCGCAAATTGTCCTTTTGGATTTACCTATCGCTTTCAAATTTAAAATGAAATTGTATTTGGTATTTTCATCTTTGTTATGATTTTGTTGAGATTGCAGTTGGTTGATGAACATTCATAAATACTACTTTTTAATTTATCAATCGAATAAATAAATCATTGGGTTATTTGCTGTATATAGAAATCCATGAACATTAAAAAAAAATTATTGAAAAGAAAAAGACGCTTCAACTGTGTGATTAGATAAAGTCAATTGGAAACAATATCATCGACCCGAAAATATCACGGATCATATCTGAATAAACATAATATATTCTTAATAATTACAAATAACCATAAATATATTATTTTACTATATTTCTACCATTTATGGAAGAACTGATTGTGGAGTACCATCCAGTGGAACAAAACGTTGGCTATTTTTCAACCCTATATATAAGAAGACTCATGTTAACTGGCTCAAAAATCGAGCATTCTCATAATGAATAGAGAAAAAAAAAAATATTTTTTTTCGTATGAATGGGTAAATTTTAATCGATAAATCCCTCTTATCATTATCCTTATTATAATATGTTTATCTATACATTCTTCGAAAGGGTAAATGGATGAGAAAATTGCCTTATAATTAAGGTATCATTTCAGAAACAATTACGATGAAACGTTTGAATCATTTCAGTACCACACAGGGGCTGATTTTATTGTTGGGGGAGCCCTTTCGCTCATTCTCCGTCTCTCCCTTCGAAAAAACAGCAGGTACAACAGGTAGGTATATCAAGCACAGAGAGCGTGAGCTTCTCATGAGCTTTTTCCTTTTGCTCCTGCGACGACGAAAGGATCAACCTGCTGTCGTCCTCTATGGATTCTATCTATTTTCCTTCTATATATTTATATATATATATATATAGGACGACAAAATCCGGGGTATTGTTCGTTTCTGCGCTGTCAATACTACCTACTACAACAACTTGGGAAGAAGAGTTTTTTTCTGAAATTGCTCATTTGATAAATTGCGGACTTTTAGATATAAGCTTCTCGTATATATTGGCTTATAATTTGATAGCTTCATTTCAGGCATTTTTATTAATCATTGAAATTTGTATGCAGTAAAGTTATTACAAAGCTCAACAGTCTCAGCAGTGAATATGACAAGTACGAGTAGGACTCCTTTCTGAGGGTTGCGTAAGTATAAAGTACTGTTCGTTTTTTTGAGAAAAGAAGTCAACCTCAGGGGAAGGTTATATTTTTTTAATCAATTATATGCTCTTTTGTTATCATCCATCATTTTCCTGCAACCTAGGCGTCAAACTATACTACGTCATTTTTTCTCATATTTTGAGTTGAAAAAAATACTGTCTCCAACCACTTTTAGGTAATTCATTGGATATTAAAAAGCAATGATTTTATAAATGAATCAGAATAAAAAATATGGGGCCAGTGTATTCTAAATGGGGCCCTATTGTTCAGCGGGAGCTTAAATGGGACCCTAACTCCAGCAAAGCCCTGAATGGGGCTAGATTCACGTACCAATCGAGAATGGCCGTGTTCGCTTTTTTGAGTTTTTGAGTTCAGCTTTAGCCAGATTCTTTTCTAGTGTTGTTAAAAGCTATTTATCAACAAACTCTCCAATTGTTTAAGTATAGAACTTAGACAGAAACACGCACAATGTACCCAGAATTACTATTGATGTTTGACATAACGACTCAAAACCTATGTATTTATCGTTTAGTTAAAGCTTAGAGGTTTAGAGGGATTAGCTGTCCAAATGTCTTGTCTTGTCAGAACGCATAGATGTTCTCTGCATAAATGTATGTGAGTCTCTATAGTTCCATGTCACAATAACAATCAATTCGAGCTGACAATAAGATAATATGAATAAATCTCTTTTATATCAATATTAAACTTGATTAGCACAACAAGATGCTTCCGATCTAGATATGAATCGAAAATTTCAAGTCTCTAGTCCGCAGGGGGGATGGAGAAATCATTTTAAAATACTTTAAGATGCATGCCACAATATATTAGTAATTCAATAATCACATTTTTCAAAATTTAGACTTTTCAGAAAGTAAAAATCTATGAACTTATGTTTTTCCTTGACAATCACGCTAGCTGTTTAAAACATTTCATCAAAACTTGTCAGTATCTAAACTTGATGATGTAACACAGAAACAAGAAGATGAAAATAAAAATCCTATTGGAAAAGTTTTCATATACATCAAGCCAGAACGACTTCAATGAGCTTAATTGAAGTTCTCATTCTTACAAAAAAAAAACAGTTTTCTTCCTTATTCGTTATTATTTATTCTTAGGTCTTTAGTATGACAGTTATTTTACTGTCTGCATTGAATTTTTCTGATGGGTTTCAATTTAAGCGGGACCCTTCCTTGGTAATTGGCGATTTTCTTTTTCATAACTGTAATCTAAAGGTTCTTGCGGAGAAAAACGATACAAAATCCGTTGATATCTTCTATCAGACTTTTGAATACCGATACAAAGAAACATTTGCCGAATATCTGCCGAAAGAGCGACCGAAAATAAACGAAAGTTAACTATTATTTCAAACAAGTTACCCTGCAGATTTTGGCCACCATGCAAGATATCATTTAGAGAAACTGAAGAGCTTGTCTTAGCGCTACCATCCAAAACTATACGTAACTTCGTGGTGAGTTTATCTCCCCTAATCACTCCATGATGTGGTATTATATACGCAGGAGTGTTCTTTGACTCTTCAGTCTCTGCAGGCGCTAGAGAGAGATACCCTTTACTTAGATACTCCCTTATAACATCATCGTAAGCCTGCTTGAAACTAGGGGACGTTTGCATTTTTCGTTCCAAGCAAAGAAAACGTTTTTCAGCTAATTGACGGGAACTGCCAAGAGAATTAACATCGCCCTTGAAGGGAAGTGCGACATTGTATCTACCAGTATGATCACGAGTAGTGGTATGACGGAAAATATCTTCGCAGACTCTATCGTCTGGACTAATTATAGGCAAATTGACTTCTTCGATTTCCCAAAATTTCTCAATTGCAGAATTTAAAGAGTCATCAATACAACAATACGACATATTCGTGTAGCTATCTAAACGAATGGCTGCGGTACCAACTATAACAAATCCAAGAGTTGTTTCCAAAGCGTGCGGTGCGATTTGTGAGGGATTCCCATGGACTTTACGCGATAACAAAATATGTGGAAAAACTGAGGCTCCCACTAACATCTCTATCCCCCCTGGAACTGCGTAATAATCATCGGCTAGAGGCAAGTCATTAAATTTCGAAAGTACTGAAGTATCTATGGCAACGGTAGGCATAGGTTCGGTTATTTTATCTACAACCAATGAATCCACTTCATAAGTTATCCCAGCATTGAAGCGCGAGCAAAATTTCAGTTTCACAGAACCTTGAACAGCCTTAGTTGAGCCTCCAATACCCTTGACTACGTTACACCTGGAGTCATTTGTTATATTCCAACCTAAACGTCTACAACAATCCAGAGTAATAAAGTTACTTTGAGAAGCGCTATCCAACAAAACACGAATTAAATGTTCATTTCCACGTGAATCAAATACCTTTACACGAGCAGTTGCCAAAAGTACTGTGGTAGGAGATCGCGATGCTGACAATGAACATAATGCGACACCATCAGTGCGATTCACCTCCGGCGAATTATCGTTATCCCTTTTGCCGCTACCTATAATATCTGTATCTACCTCGGAAGTATTGGTATGCTTTTCAAAATGAAGTAATGTGTGATGTTTAGCTTGACATTTACGACATCTAGAATCTGATTTACAAATTAAAACACGGTGTTGGTCACTAAGGCAATTAATACAAAGGTTATTCGACCGAACGTATTTATAACGATCGCTAGGCTTAAGTTGTATGAACTTCGGGCATTTATACATCTGAAGATGATGTGTACGACACAGCGAACAGATGAATTGCGATGTGATGTTCACATAAGAATGCATCGGTTTATTTGTACTCCATTCGTTTGGTTTTGCGAACTTGTGTTTCGGCGTCGTAGAAGTGCGTTGCAAAATTTTGATATGATCACGTATAAATGTTTCTAAATCGTCGAATTTAGGCATTTCATCCCTACCACTTCTGTTCATTTCAAATAATCGAACAGTTTCCAAATCTAATTTCTTCAAACCAATATAAAGGAACATTAGGTCACTTATGTCATTGAGCTTAAGGTTCTTTATTGCGCGAACTGATGATGCGAACGTATCAAGAAACTTCTCTAAGCTAGACTCGTTGCTAGAAGTAATATTTTTCAAGTCAAATATCTGATCCAAGTATGCTGTTGCTACCATGCGTTTATCCTCATATTTTGCCTTTAGAATATTCAAAATCAGCTCATAATTCTCAGCACAAAGCGTAATTCCGGCAAAAACTGATTTGGCCTTACCAGCCAGTTTATTTTCCAAATAATGTAGTTTTTCATGGTCAGTTAAGCTTTCGTTTTTATGAATGGTATTTTCGAAACTATTGAAAAATGAAGGCCAATTTCTAATATCGCCATTGAATTCTGGAATCTGAATAGGTGGCAATTTTGGTCTTTCACGTTGTAACTGACTTCGAACGCCTGGAGTTTGTTCTGATCCTGTAGGTTGCTGCAATAATCTAGCGGTTCTTTTGACGCGACAAAACAAATCTTCGAATGCTGACAAACTCTGATAACTGACTATATAGTTTTCATCTAGTTCTAATTCAATTGTGTTAATTTGATCTAAAGTACTTTGAAATTCAGTGCGAATACTATCTACTGTTTCGATCTTACATAAGAATATGTCCCTTGTTGCCTCCGAGATCCCTGTGGCATTGTCGGATAATAATTGTATACGCGCGAAAAGGTTATCCCTTTGAGCGTACAACAATTTTAGTTTATTTACCTTGCTATTTCCCATACTAAAGATTCAGAAGAATTCAGTAAAAAGAGTGTAAATATTATCAAGAAATAAATTTGGAATGCTAAGACTGCAAAATGCAGATGTTCGATGTACGCCACGCGGACAAATAAATCTTACAAATTCCTACTACTATATATTAATATAATTTACAAATTATTGCAGATATTCTATTCCAAAAATAAAATGCTATTCTAATCTAAAATATTTACTAAAAGAGAGATGCGACGATTAAAGAGCCTAACATGGTTGTACAAGGTATGATAGATAAGAAAATTGCGATTATGGTTCAAATTGATGATACAACAATCATCCGGCTCGATATGGGCCAATTTAATGTTTCTGCGATGTGGACTGTATGGTAATGAGACAAATAGAGTAATGAGAAGGGTTAAAGGATATAAGCGACGTACCTTTTCGGCTTCGGGTAACCTTCTGGTGATTGCAACCACTCGATTTCACTTCCCGAAAAAGATTGTAAAATTAAACTATATTAATTTTGCGATGCGAATTCTTCTGCTTTCTCGACTAATCAGGCACTGATCGACTTCGCGTTGGAGACCCTCCTTTTTTCCAAAATTCACTCGCGAATTTTTCCTGAGCGGCTTTCTCCCACCTTAGTTCGTGGCTCAGGGTGTGCGCAATGAATTCGCTGAGGCTCTCGCAAGGAAAGGAAAATTTGGGAAGGAAAATGGACAAAAATAAACTGAAGGCGAGTACAACCATATTACCCAATTTAAGCGGCGCATCCACTGAGAACATTGTGTTCCGGTATAGGTGTGATTAAATTTCAGACAAAGCATCAATAGAATAAAGGACGGATCGGTTTTGTGAAGAGAAAGAAAACTAAAAATGGCTTCGGTGGAGCATCGTCCTTCAATAGATTCTGAAATTCTTCACATAAAAGACACAGCTTACTGCTGGTTATTATAATTAAGGACAATTGAATAACTGAAACTGAAAAAGAAGCCTGAATAATATTTTTTTGTCTCATTTCATCTCCCTTTACGATAGACGCAAAGTGTTACAAGTGTCTCATAATGTTCTTCCCCCAGAGGTTTATCAAGTTTCGAGTAGAAAGTTACCATTGATTTTTTTCCCATTGGCGGTAAAGTAAATAAATAATTCATACATGCTTAGATGAATTTTCCATAACACCTTCCTGTTCTAATTATTCTTCTGATTTCTTCTCAAACATGGCTTTGATGATTTCTATTAATTCCGAAAGCCTTTGGAAAAATCCTGTTTGAAGTGAAATAGACATTTCCACAAAATATTAATACAACGACAGCGGAGAATATATATCGACATCCTCGGCAAGTGACAAGCCTCGGCTCGTACTTACTTGCCTTGAATGTTAACATGTTTTTACATTCCTTGTTACTTAAACAAATATTATTAAAAATTGGACCAACTTTATTAGTTCGAGTACTGAAAAATAAATATTTTTTACAAAAAATTGGACCGACGTTATTAGCTGGTGCACTGAAAAGTATAAAATAATATTAATTCTATTGCTGCTGTTACTTTTGAAGTTGTGCAGTTGCAGATAAATTGATAACTTTTGGCACCAACTTCACAAGTACCAGCACCAATAGAATTAATATTATTTTCTACTTTTCAGTGCACCAACTAATAACGTCGGTCCAATTTTTTTTAAAAAATATTTATTTCACACTTTTGAGTGTAACATTAGTCACGAAAATCGTTGAACGTTCACTAATAGCAATATACTTATCCTATTACCCACGTATATTATTTGCTTGTGGTTGTTTTCATTGAGACCTCAAAGCATCGCTGCGGAAATACGCTTAAGAATTTTATGTTACCATTTTAACACCGATTTAACTCGAAAACTGTAACTTTAAGGAAAAATGTTCATTATAAATGTTGCTACAAATAATTAGGTATGTCTTTCATGCGGTATCGAAAGATTTTCAATTTTCTAAAAAAATCGCCCACTCTACATAGCAAAAATGAGAAACTTACATGCCTCTATCTCAAAACGTTTCCGAATATTGTCCTGTCTTTAATTATACCAACTCAGATTTTCGATTTTCGACAAAATTTGCCCCCTCCACCTCTTCGGGGGTGGTTTTCGAAGAGAAGGAGATTTCGGATCTGCATTTTTGTGAATATGGGACCATTTCTCAATTCTCCTCTTTCAAATGAATCAAAAATCATCAAAATCGGAGTTTGTTTATTATATAAACAAACAAAAAAAAATATTAGGCTCAGTGCTCAAGACTTAAACTTTCAAGCTTGGTGTGTGTTGAATGAATAATTAACTACATTCAATATTAGAGACGCAAGCTCAGCTCAAAAAATGCTATTCATTGCCCATGACTGCGGCCTAGTGCTAGTATAAATTTTAGAGCATGTAAATACTGAGCTCGCAATAATTTTGGACAAAATAGCCCAGCGTGGTGGTGGTAGGTAGTAGTCCCTGGTCTCGACCGCCTCTCCCATCATCATGACCTGCTATCATCAGCGATACGATACGAAACGCAACAGATCGGCGTGCGTATATGCAGCAGGTACATACCAAATACAAGCCGGTTGGCGGCGGCCAGCGCGCTGCGTCCGCCCCCGCTTACGTCTCGATGGCCGAGTGACGTCACGACGGCGGCGGCGGCCGCCTCCGAGAGCATCGAGAAGCTCTCGACGAAGCGGGTCCCGGCGGCGGCCGCCGCTCTGTATGCCCAGTAACAACCCGATCGTCAGCGGCGCCGGAGCATCCCACACACACACAACTCCTAACTTGGGGCGCGAAACACGCGAGCGAGAGAGAGAGAGAGAGAGAGAAAAGAGCTACTGCTGAAGGCCGATCGTATGGTGTGTGGAAGCTATGCCGTCCGTCGAGGGTAAAAATTATTATTATTCGAGCGTGGTGGATAGTTTTTCCCGCGCTTTTTCCGCTTGGAACGACGACGAGTGAAGAGGCCTGACTTCACACACAAGTAGAGAACTGGCAGCCAAAGCAACATGTAAGTGTTGGTCCACATCACTACAACTTGTTTGTAGCATATTATTATTGGTACACAAACCACCTGTTACTGTTACTTTATAAACTCTCAAACTATCAACACACTCATCTTGAAAACACATTCAAAGAGGATCAATAGAGTATTTATAATTGATATCCTGTAAAGCGTGAGCTGTAGAATTATTGGTTGGATACAATTTAATGCAAAATCTAAAAAATTCCGACGGCTTGTAGCCAGCGGAAAGATAAATTTCTCAAAATTCATTGAATTGAAATTTGAACATTATTTCATTATTTTTTTTCTTTCTTAATGTATTTTTTCTGTGCATTTTTTTCGAAAAATAGTTGTAGGTACTGATTATATCTATAAGCCAAAATTATTTTTGGTGATATTTATAGATCCGCCCTTTTTTGATATATTTTTTTAAATGTTTGAACGGTCACCATTTTGAAACTACTTATCTGATAATGCCCAATGACAAACTCGGCCGAGATATTCAAGAGATTGATTTTTCTAGCAAATTTGAACTTGATACTTCCAGAACTGCGACCTCTATCATGATAACAAATTTCGTAAGATCCCATATATATATAACTATTGAATAAAACTTTTCTTTGGACTTACTTATAGACATATAACAACATGGCGTTGGCCTTTTTTTGAATTTCAAAAGTGTGAACGATCGCTTTAAGTACCTACATTTCTATAAGAAATTTACCAAACAATTAAATGAGTTCTTACTCCTTTTCCTTATATCAAAAGTATATAATAATGTTTTTGTAAAACTTTCCTTGAAAATTCATTTTATGCGAGCACTGAGTTTTTTGACGAAAAGGCTCAAAGCATATCCACAGCCTTGTGGCGTAAGTAAAGTAGCCAATCATTCCGCACTAGTTCGAAATGAAATTGACTTTACGCACGCTCTGATTCAGTTTTCATTCAGAGATAGAACCAATTCGGACGCTTTCTATCCTAAGATAACGTTCCATTCAGATGGAATCTTAAAATTTTCATGGACAACAATGACAATAATATTATTAGAAGAAATTACAATTATGACTTGTCATATTCTATGACTTCTATACGTAACAACTGCAGGCTCCATTGAGTTCAATTTTTTTTTTGAAATTGGACCGACTTTATTGTTTAGGATAATTAATATTATTCTGTATTTTTTAGTGCACCAACTAATAACGTCGTTCCATTTTTTTGTATTTATTTCACACTTTTGACTGTAACATTAGTTATTAAATGTTGCTTATGCGTATCCAGAGATTTCAAAACATCGCGTAAATATACATGTTTCAGACTTTCCCATTGCTTTAACTTTGATTTTTGTCCAATTCAAATGTTGCTACGTATAATCTCTTCCTTAATTCGGTAGTCACATATTTTAAATTTTCGAAAAACAATGCCTCCACCACACATATTTCGGATTTTACTACTGCTGGAACATGGAAATCTATGTTTTTTTAATGTCCATTGCCTGTTATGATCTCTTCTTTAATTTTCTTGTCTCAAATTTTCGATTGTAGAAAAAAATTGTCCACTCTACCTCTTTTGGGAGAAGTTTTCGAGGGGAAGAAGATGTTTAATCTCGACTGGTTAAATGAAAACGTTCACTATTTATAAGGCGCGAACATCCATAAAAAACATGCAGACAAACAGTCGAATTGTGTATACCTCCTCCGTTTGGTTTGTCTGTCAAAAAACATTTCTATTAACTTGTATTCGATGGTATGAACAATTTTATATTTCTCTCGTCTCATTTTTTTTCTTTCGAAGCAGGTGTCGTATTATTCTAGAAGTGAACTTACAATCGTGATACAATATTCGCTTCTTAGGCGCGCGTGTGGCTGTTATTACTCGCCCTAGGCTCGTGATCGCATACTAGTCCTTTAGTGAATTTGTCCTATACCTAAGCTCATGGTACATTATCAAAATTGTCTTATATTCACCACTTAACACACTTGAGGCATAGACTACTAATATCATCTAAATATACATTTTACTCTCTAAACTTATCAACATAATTACTATTTGTCGCTATAAGTTCAAAAGACTATCAGTTTTAATCTTGAAATTTCACTTCGATATTTTTTTAACTTTAATATATTGTAATTTTTTTTGACCGACCAACCCCGAACGGTGGAGGTATACAATTCGTTTGTCTGCTTTTTTTTTGGTTCTTTCGCGAGTTTTATATAGTAATCGTACTCTGATTTTGATGATTTTTGATTCATTTGAAAGAGGAGGCTTGAGAAATGGTCCCATATTCATAAAAACGCAAATCCGAAATCCCCTTCCCTCCGAAAACCGCCCCCAAAAGGGGTATGGGGGAAAATTTTCTCGAAAATCGAAAATCTGAGTTGGTATAATTAAAGATAGGACAATATCCGAAAACGTTTATATTGAACATTTCTTCAAAAGAGTTTCGAGTAAGATGCATGTTAAATTCTCAAATATGTGCATTTTTGGTATGTGGAGAGGACGATTTCTTTCAAGAATTGAAAATTTGTGGACACTACATGAAAGTCAATAGTATTTGTAACAATAGTTATAATGAACATTTTTTCCTTAGAGTTACGGATTTCGACTAAAATCGGTGTTAAAATGGTAACAACTAAATTATTCAAGCGTATTTCGGCAGCGATGTTCTGAGATCTCTACATATAAAAATAACAAGAACAAGCAAAGAATATACGTGCGTTATAGGATATTACTGGTATTAGCGACGTTCAATGATTTTCGTGACTAATATTACACTCAAAAGTTTAAAATAAGTTTTTTTTACAAAAAATTGGACCGACGTTATTAGTTGGTGCGCTGAAAAGTACGAAATAATATTAATTCTATTGGTGCTGGTGCTTGTGAAGTTGGTGCCAAAAGTTGTCAATCCAACTGCAACTGCACAACTTCAAAAGTACCAGCACCAATAGAATTACCATTATTTCGCACTTTTCAGTGCACCAACTAATAACGTCGGTCCAATTTTTTGTAAAAAAAAATTATCATTATTCATTTTTCGCGTTACAGAAAAGATGGTGCACTTTTTAAACGAGAAGAATATTAAATTTTAGCCTCGACCTAAAATCTAATACTTTTTTCCTTTGTATATTAAATAACTATTGTTCTATAAGAAGATCTTCTTTAAAAGTTTCCCCCTATAAATGATGATTGATCTCGAACACGAAATTCGCGATGAATTAATCTTGCTGCTGCTAACTTTAATGGACATTAAAGATAGAATCATTTTCTGACAGTTTAATTTGATTGATAAATTCATCCGTATCAGGGGCAAGTGATAAATTGAGCTTCCAACATTTGGAAAGTAACAACTCGTTGAATCTTATACAGGATACCATTCTCTAAATTTACACAATATTCAGATAAATTAATGATCCTTGGACTAAAGAATATTCCTTTATGTGTATATTTAAGAGTGCTAATGAACCTTATTTACCTTAAACAAGTCAAACAAAAGCATTTGAAGGGCCAGCTTATTTTGTTTAATGTTCATTTTTAATATTTCACGCAAACAGAGCGATGTTATTAATTTGAGGTCTGTATCTGTGGGGAGTATGTGGCTTCATAGCTCCCAAATAGTATGCTTATAGGTTGTATGACTTATTATGAGCCCTACAAACTTATCTGCAACCTTAATATCATCTAAATATATATAGGTACTCATACAAAACAAGTAAACAAATAATAAGATGAAAATACAATACATAACTTTTAATACAACTACAAATGTAAAGATGATATAAAAAATATTAAATATTAATTCAGAAATTTTATAAGTACTATAACAATATAGTATAACTTCAAATTATTTAAAAACCAACTCTTAATATGAATAATACGCCCTCTAAATAAGTTTATTTAAATGATTATCTAATATATTGTAGATAAGTTTGGATTGATATAAACTTTTGGTAATAGTCTAGTTTAGCGGCTTTTGCTATAAAAGCCCTAAAAAATCAAATGTTAGTAAAAATACATATATGGTAACATAACTTTTAATAAGATTGAGGCGGAAGACGCTATTTTTAATGATTTATTAGTAAAAAAAGCAAAAAATGGTGTTTTTGGTACTTACGATTATTAGCAGAAATTTTCGATTTGGAAGTTTCTTTTCAATCCCAAATAGTATATAACTATCCTTGTATTCTATTGAACATTAACATTGTTCAAAATATGCAAAAGTATGCGTGAAAATTGTGAATATAAGTTCTCAAAAAAGTCAGGTCAAACGAATTGACGGATGATTTATGTAGTACATCCTGAACAACCAAGTGCAATTAATATCAATGTTGCCAACTCTATCAGTATAACTTTCGTTCTATGAAATTATTTTACAAATCTGTATTTTATGAATGCAATTTCATTTCCAAGGATACTTGCTTTAGAAAAAATTAAGAACAATAACAACAGAATTTAGTATATTATACGAATTTGTCTTGTACAGTTTAATGTTTTCTAAAATGACAAGTATTGAGCTCTTCTTTCTCTATTGTTTTTCTCAATATTTTCTCGTAAAGCAATCAATTAATTTATATTTTCAAAAGTCTTAAGACAAAACTCGTCACCTTCAGCATCAAAAGTTGCCATAATATGTATCGTATTTTTGCTCTAAAGCAAGTATTTATAAAAAATATTTTTTATTAAATTTTAAACATAGAACTAAACCTTTAGACATTTAAAATCTTACTACTTAGTTTATGCTTTCGTTATCGAATATTTTTAAAGATGTTCAATCATAAACATTAGTTTTGGCAATGTTGGAATTGTCGTATGTCAATGCTGTCAACGTCAAGTCGTGTCGTCAAACATACTACATAAATCAACCGTCAATCCGTTTTTTGTGAACTTATATTTACTATTTTCACGCATATTTTTGCTTATTTTGAAAATTTTTAGTATTCAATAGAATACAAGGATGGTTATATACTATTTGGGATTGAAAAGAAATTCCCCAATCGAAAATTTCTGTTAAAAGCCGTAAGTACCAAAAACACCATTTTTTGCTTTTTTTAGTAACAAATCATTAAAAATAGCGTCTTCCGCCTCAATTTTAATAAAAGTTATGTTACCTTATATGTATTTTTACCAACATTTGATTTTTTAGGGCTTTTATAGCAAAAGCTGCAAAACTAGACTATTACCAAACTTTTGCCCAATATTTAATGTAGTTTTATTTACTGCAAGAGATTTATGTCGAGAACATACAGATGCTTCCCATTATCTTTGGCAATAGTATGCTGTTTTCGTAGAATACAATAATTGTTTATCAGTGCTTCCAGAATATATTTCTGAATGATAATAAACTATCGTTTCTCACTAAAAATGTTGTTTTACTTAGGTAATGTTAAAAATTTGATAGCACGCTTTTGTATTCTGGCTACCGGCCCTAATGCATTTGAATAAGCTGAACCCTAACAAATAATCCCATAAAATAGGACGCTACAGAAGAAACCATGGTATGATTCTAATAAATCATTTTTGTCAAGAATATATCCTATTCTTTAGAAAACACAAAGAAGGTATCTTATTTTTTTAACAATACTAAGAATGATTTTCTTCCAATACCAATTTTTATCCAGTGTAACACTAAGGTATTCAACTTCTTTAAATCTTTTTATTCTATCACATTTATAATTTAAATAATTATAACAATTATCTTTATTTATTATCAGTCCGTCTAAAACAGGGAGCTTATCCGCGTATAGAGACACATATTTGAAAACACTCGATTTGAACATATTTAAAATCACTGTGATATTTGAACCACTTTCTTATAATTTTGATTATTTTTTTTTTATTTGAAAAGTAAGTTGTTCCAGAGCGTTCGTAGTTCTCACTCTTTCTTGGATAGGTTTAACAAGTGTATCTGTATTATGTCTGTTAAAGGCAATGCAGCTTACAAACGGATGAACCAATTTTCATTTAGATATTTATTATTAACTACCTGTCCATAAAAATTGTAAACTTAATCTCGAAAATCATCTGAGTAGTGCAACAAGTTGAAATGTGATGACAACCCATTACATTGTGAAAATTTCCAAATGGAACACGACCTCTTTTCTCTTGTTTATTATCGTCTGAGCCTCTGAAACATACCGTAGTTTATTTTCCAAGACAGTTTTTTTGCCATCAAAGAAGTTTTGATTGAAAAAGTTTTCGTTTGAAATGACTGAAGCCCTCTCATTTGGAATTCAAATGTTAGCCTTGCATCACTCAGTAAGTTACCTAAAGTGGAATAGTTGTTCATTGTGTTAAAGGATATTTGTTTTACCAAATAGGTCGAATATGTAATAAATAATCTGTGATACAAAGTCTAATGAAATTAACATTATTTACACATATACACACATTTGAAAGGTATCTTTAACGGTATTGGACTCTTCCTAATGAAATGAAATTATAATTAAGTAAAACGGTTAAAGAAGGGCAGTTTTTTTCAAAAATGAACTTTACTCAAAAACTATTCGGCAGAGCCACCTTTACAGGGTTTTCTCTAAAGTCGTGAATTTAATTTTTTTTTAGTAGATAAACTATTCGAAATTGAGAAACTGACAGACATTTTGGAATTTGGAAAATTTGATTTTATTTCACATTTCTGGAAATAATAAACTAAAAATAAGAGTAAGGAACTAGTACCAACAAAGAAAGAATTTCTGGAACTTGACAGTATTACAAAAATATAGATAGTAGCAATGCATAATTTTTACAAAAAATTTGACCGACTTTATTAGTTGGTGCACTGAAAAATTCAACATAATATTAATTCTATTGGTACTGGTAATTTTGAAGTTGTGCAGTTGTAGTTATTTTGAAAACTTTTGACGAAAACTTTAAAAGTACCTACCAGAACCAATAGAGTTAATATTATTTTGCACCAACTAGTAAAGTAGGTCCAATTTCTAGTAGGAAATATCTATTTCACACTTTTGAGTGTAACATTAGCCATCAAAATCATTTAACGGTAAATAAAGAAAATAATACGTTGCCTATACTTATTCATAGATTTCAAAACATCGCGTAAATACATTTATTTCTGACTTTCTAATGCTGTAACGCGAAATCCTATGATTTTTTTTAAAGATGCCCAAATTAAACGTTGCCGGATATGGTATCTTTTTAAATGTTGTTGTCTAAACTTATTAATATCCAAATAAAAATCTGGCAGATTCGAGAATAAATCTAATAATTCTACAACTAATTAATGAAGCAACAACTATAGTAAACAAGGTAGTAGAACAAATAGATACCAAAAAGAATAATAACCGTAAGTACATAAGAAACTATCCACGTTACAATACTAACTCAATGGTTATCGATATCAGTTGACACATAAGTACATATTTCAATATACAGGGTGAGTTTTTAGTGTGTCAACGGTCGATAGCATCGTTATTATAGGAGATATCAAAAAATATATATATAAAAACCTTTGGTATTTTTTAATTAAATTATAATGTACAGGATGTTCCCGAACATGGTGACTGATCAATCTTATAGTTTTTTTTTATTCATAATCTACACTTTCATACGATTCCAGGTTGTACAGGGTATTTCAAAATATATTTTTAAGACTTCATCAGAAGATTTACATGTGTTGATTTTGTTCAGTTATGTAGTGTTGGAGCAATGACCTATTTTTACATTATTATGTAAATTGTTACAAGAAAAGTAGAAACTAAAATACAATACTTTCTCGATTTTTTCAAATGGATCAACCTTTTTTTTTTTTCTTAGACAGAAGTACCATCATTGATGATCAATGATTAATTTTAGATATTTAAAATTTTCTTAAAATTTTATGTTTACCGTAAATTTGTGAAATTGTAAATAACACACTGTATAATAACTCTTAACAATCCATTGAAGAATCACTTAGAATCAACTATCAACTGCAAACCACGACAGTCTGATGTCAAGTGTTTCCTAAATAAAATAACTTGTACATTGTTCAAATAGTTAAAGAGAGAAGATTCTGAATTTATAATAAAATATAGGGTGTCCAATTAAAATATATTGTTCTTTCACCATGTTGAAGAACATTCTGTAGGTACAATCATAGTTAAACTCAAAATACAAATAGTTAGGAGTGCCTACAGTTTTTGAATATATTTTTCTTGATATCTCCTATACAAATGGAGTTATCGATCGTGAACACTCTAAAAGCACACCTTGTATACTCACACATAATATCTAACATGAAAGTGAAGTTTCTGAACCTTTATATACATAGGTAGGTTCATACATACATAAATACACAAGATGACAACTTGTAAAATGTTCCAAAATACCTGGTACTCTGAATTATTAATAGAGCACTCTATTTGATTGCTTTTCGCCAACCGATCCACCTGAAACTTTTGCAATTAATTTGAAGCTATATGGATAAATTCATAAATTTAATTAGAGTAGTCCGATGGAATATTCCGTAAGAATAAATATTGAGACTCAATATCAATAAAAAATATTTTCATAAACGTATAATCCTACTAGATATTTATTCTGATTACTTTTTATTATTTTCAATTAAGTGGATAAAGTTTGTCCACAGCGATTAATCAGGCTCCATAATTGATATAGAGACTTGGACTTTCTTAATCGTACCTAGACCAGAGGTAGCTCCATGTCTGTAAACATTAATACTAATCCAATAAAGATTAATTGACATTATCCAAAAAAATTTATAAGAAATTTTTATTGGGTCATTGGAAACTAGGTACGAATGGGATGGAACAGTTACCCCCCGTTCCCTTAACCGCAGAGCTCTGTCTACACGATAAGGCAAAATCTGTTGATACGTTATATCAAGTAAACTAACATGTCAAACGTCAATTACATCCTTTGATTATGTACATATGCGTGTTTGATCAATCTTTAGTTGGAAAATTAATGTATAATAAAAACTTTTTTTTTATTTTGTCTTCAAAAACTTCCCTTTTTTGTATTGGGTGATATGATTAAGTCAGTGAGTGGTTTTTGCTTTTATATACCTATATAGATTCTCTATAGTACAGGGTGGGACATAGGAATCAATTGTTTTTAGATTAGGTGGTTGCTGACATTAGAAATGACATAACCTTGCAATGGTTTCAAAATCTTCGTAGGAGGGTCAATAATGAAAAAGTCCTACTGTGCGTAACGTTGGAAGGGTTGAACAAGCGATACTGCGATATTCACGCAGCTCTGCTCGTCGCCCTTCAGTTTCACCAAAATGGGGTCACGGCGTAAGCCACCATAGAAAAAATTGAATATTGGTATATAAATCAGGAAGGCGAGAAGGCCATTCTCGCTAAATTTGCTGTTTTCTTGAAAAAAAGGTACGGATGAACATTGCAGAAAATATTATCTAAAAAAGAATATCCGTTAAAAGAAACAGATCGAATTCATGAGAAACTAATATTACCAAAAACTACTTGTCATATGCGGATTTCCCTCCATTGTTTACAGTATATCTAACTTTTTCCTCATCCAATTTAACATTTCGACCTGGTTTTTTGAGTAGTTTTTACTTGTCTAGTTTCACGATTTTTTTTATATTTTGCTGACTGTTTATTCAGAGACCAGGGTATTTATTATTGAATATTTCACAAACTTCCTTTTGAGATCTTCTTCTCTTACCGCATCCAATCATAATTAAAATGTCTATTAATTGAGTTTCGGATAAATGAGCAATAGTTAAATCATATACACACATAAATATTTTTCAATACATCGACGTATGTCAGCAACTTACAAATATCAAGTAGCCTACTAGATGACAAAATGTTGTAAAAGAATTCCAAGACCGCCTTGCTTATTGTCAAGAAGTGACAGCAAAACTACCACCGATTCGTGCCATAAAAAGAACAATTCATTGAGCGAGAGCGCAATCTAGCGGAGCTCTTCCATCGCCAAATTCTGTTTAGCATCTAAATATACCTGAACAGTAAGAGCCAACATTTTCTGGTGAAACCTTTGTTCTGTATGACAGTGGCAAAACAGAAAACCGTATGATACTATTTGTAACCCGAAAGCGTCGGCAACATTTAAAGAAATGTGATCACTTGTTTGCTGATGGTACTTTGAATGTAACGTCACCATTATTTAGTATAGTAGTAGTATTTAGTAAATTTTAGTTTCTTAAGGTAGGTATACAAAATTAATCTTTATTCAAGACATACAATCTGACGTAAATAAAATAATATTTTGAATATGAGACTATTTAAAACATAATTTTCAATATTCTCATTATATTTAGAAGAAGAAGTAAAGTAAAAGATAATAAGACAAACAAAAATGAAACATCTCATGCCGGTTTATAGCTGACTGATATGGCGAAATTTTTGTATGGGACATTTTTGTACGGTGACTTTTTTTGTCGCGATGTTATTGACGGCAACTTTTTGCTACGACGACAATTTATTCCGCAACGTTTTGACGCGGTGACAATTTTTACCGTGATATTTTGGTCGTGGCCTTGTTGCGACGACTTTTTTCTCATTTACTCGTAAATAGATATAGATACAGTTACAATACAAATAAATTAACTCAAAAATAGGATACAGTATTGTATACAACCGCAATCGTATATCATTATAACATAATCCTCTTGATTCAAACTCCCAGATTCTATCCGTTTTAATACAGATTACATTGCCCTAATCCCTATACACAACCGGAAATTTTGGGACTCTATACTAACTTTTGTGTATATTATATATATATATATATATATATATATATATATATATAATCAAATCAAAAGTGATGCAATAAGCTGGGTCTTTTGGAATTTGGTCAAATTATTCGAGTAAGTAATTGAAGTTGGTTGATCCAATCAAGATTTTCCGCATGCCGGAGAATGGTCTAAGCGTATCTACACTATTTTATCATCAATTAGTTTAAGCGAAAACAATCATGCAGTTGAGAAGAATGTTAGAATTGTGTAAATGTGGATTTATAACACATACATATCTGACAATAGTGATTTTGCAATAAGAGCCTATTTGTAATTTGTCAAAATGGTATATGTCAGGAAGAACCCATTTGATATATACCTAGAACAAATGTTATTTCACGTTCGTCAGTTTCGTCCCTTTGCGCACGTTTAGGATACATTATTTTTAGACCAACGAACCTCGAACGGAGGAGGTTTACAATTCGACTGTCTGTTTTGTTCTCGTTCGTTCGGGCGTTTTATACAGGGTGTTTCATAATATATGCGCAGGACTTGAGGATGTGATAGCTTGTCCAAAAATATATAAAAAAAAGTTCTTATTAACTTACGTTTTAAAATGCACCATTTTCGAGATACAGGGTGTTGAAATAAAAAAAAAAAAACGTTTTTTGTGAATATATCTGAAACCGTTTATAGTACAGAAAAAAGCTTTTGTAAGCATTTTCCACTCATAATAAGTTAAATTTTGAGTTAGAATTATTTTTTTTGGTTGGTGAAGATTCTGAAGGAGTAGTGGATGTTTTTCTCTACAATTTCTACGCCAATAGAAAAAGTACGCTTTTGAGGCGCCCATTTGAACCGCCAATGTTTTCTACACATAAAAGGTACTGTTGATCATGAGCTCTAAAGATGACCATTTTCTAGAAAAATCAACTTTTATGTTGAAAAAACACAGTAAATTTTTTGAAATACAATTTTTGTATTTATTAATCAAATAAAATTTATTTCATATCTAAATATGTCAGAATCGACCTGTGAGAAACGCATGAAAAAGTCATGTATTCTTCAAAAAAGTTTCACTCAATATCATTCAAAATAGTAATGAACAACTTTTATAATGGAAATCAATCAATGAACTAGACGGGCTACGAATTCTTAGTACCCTTTTGGCTGCAGTAAAAAGTAAAAACAAATTTAATTTTACCTCAGCTTCGGCAGGAATGCGTGTTTATGAATTATTCTACGGATCCTTTCTTTTATTGAAAATTGAGTTCAATAATGGGCACGTAAGAAACCCAACAAACAAAAACAGAATCATTCAGAAATGTCGTTCATATTGCCATTGTTGGTATCAAAATATCATAAGAATACTGATAAAGTAGATCTTCTTCTACAAGAAAATCAACCGAAATTAAATATGAAAGGTATCCCCATAGGAAAGATTGATAATTATGTTTTGGTCTGCAAACTCAATATTTGACATAAAATTTGAAATATGTTAAAAACATTACCTATACATAAAATCTAAAGATGCGGTAATATACAGGGTATTCTATTTCAAGTAACAAAGTTGGCATCTACTTCCGGTATAACCGGAAATGCGACAAACTTGAAAATATTTTAGACGTATGACCCCCAGTAACATTAGTATGTCACCATATTTTCAGATTGTTTTGTAGTTCTAATTTGCTTTTAATCGATCGATGTCTTTCCCGGAGAACCACCCTGTATAATTGGTCCTATTACCATACTACATATTTAAAGTACCACACCACACATTAAGACATTTTCGTCGCTGTTGTGAAAGACGCCTTATTCGTAAATATTATTTTATTGAAAAAATCGCCATATTCTCAATATATCCCGAAAATTTCAGCACAATATGTAAGCCTCAGTCTTCTATATTCTTCGTTTAAACTTTGCACAGAAATAAATCTATAGGGGTTATATTTATAACGTTTTAGCGTTCGCCTAATTTAGCTTTATAACTTTCCAATTTGAGACGAAAAATTAAAGAAGAGACTATATCCGGCAAAAAAAATCGTACAGCAGTAGAAAAGTCTGAAATATTTGTGTCTGAGATTTGTGGTAGGGACATTTTTTTCGAAAATTGAAAATATGAGGCGGCCAAATTAAAGAAGAGATTATATGTAGCAACAATTAAGAAGGACATTTTAAAAAAATACGAATTCCGAGTAAAGTCTGAAATACGTATTTCCGCGAAGTTTTGAAATCTGTGAATAAGTATAAGCAAAATATTATCTTCTTGGGTAAACGGTGAATCATTGTGATGACTATTGTTATACTCAAAAGTGTGAAATAAATATTTTTGACAAAAAAATTGGAGCGACTTTATTAGTTGGTGCACTGGAAAATTCAAAATAATATTAATTCTATTGTTTCTGGTACTTTTGAATTTGGCGCCAAGAGATTTCAATATAACTATAACTATTGCACAGCTTAACAATTATTACCAGTAGGTACAATTAGAACTAATATTAGTTTGTGTTTTTCAGTGCACCAACTAATAAAGTCGGTCGGTTTTCTAAATGATACATGTATTTATTTACATACTTAATCTGAAACATGACTTTTCATATTACAACAGTTTGTATCACTTAATTTAGGAATAGTTTCTAATTGGTTTCTCTCATACTTTTAATGCAGATTTCATTTTATTCTTGCAAATCTTGCACCATCGACGTCGAGCATCCTTCAGAACTTGATTGGATCACAATACTTGAAATTGCATTGCATCGATGGCATTCTTTTCTCGATAGAAAACTCTATTTCGCAGAAGTTGTTTGATTTGAATAAACAGAAGTTTTAATTAAAATAGAGTGTCAAAGTTTGCGACAAAGTATAAAAGATTGTATATAAAATGTATTGAGTACCTAACTCGAGAGTGAGCTATGTGGGTATTGGTTTCAAAAACAATTTGATCGATGTTATCAGAACATTTCAATGATTTTATCTACTGGAAAACTTACCTAATCAAATAATAAGCTATGATTGAATACCATATATTTTATTTGATAGATAATAAATATCGTTATCCTATTTTCATTTCTCATAAATATTTTCTATACTTGAATGATTAGTTTTGGAGATATTTCAAATTTTCCATAGCTATTCGCCTGACTTCTTCAACAATTAGGACATTGACCTCTTGGATGTTTTCTGAACCAGTTGCAAAAACCCTTGCCTTTCAATAGCCCCACAGAAAAAGTATGAGTCCGGGTACCTAGAAGACCAAGAAAAATCCTCTAATCGTAAAATGAGTTTCTACCCATATGCGCTGTTGTTCCATCTTGCTAAAATAATAATGCCTTACTTGGTAATCCCCTTCGTTCTAAATCAGGAATCTAGCATATTTACGTAACGCGCGGACCTTTCTGTTAGAGGACGGTTAATTTTATCTTGAAAAAATATGTACCAATAATGCCAAAAGATCCTATCACACACCAAGCAATAACTTTTTGATTATGGAGATTATTTTTAATAATTTCTTGAGTTTTTTTCCCAGACTAACACTTGAAATTATGTTTATTAACCATGCCATTCAAATGACAATTTTCTTAGTCACTCACTAAAAAAAATGAGAATATCTACTCGATGTAAACTCAAAAATTATTGGCAAAATGCTCATCTGGCTTGTTTCTTGTGATGGCTAAGATGCTGCGGCATTTGGAATTTATTTGGATGAAATTTTAATTCCTTATGAAGAATTCGATGATGGTTCCCTTTTGATATTCCCAAAATAAGGAATTGACAATTAGCAGACCTTGTGGAACTTCGCGTTAAAGCAGTTCTGACTGAATCCATAGTTCCAAGATTAGGTACGAATTGGTCTTCGACGTCCAGGTTTCTTCATATTTTCCACAAAACCCTTTTCAAGACACTGCTGAATTAATTATATAACAACAGGCTTGAGTTGCGTTGTATAACAATTTTCTGTTTTGTTATGACCTACGGAAATCACATACCATGAACTTACGGTAAAACCTAGTGGACTTTCTACACAGAAGTATTGTCTTTTCTCAAAAAACTGAACCGAATCTATTAGATAGTGCACTAGAAAATACAAAATAATATTAATTCTGTTAGTACTGGCTTAAAGTTGTGCTGCTGTACTTTTGGCACCAAATTCAAAAGTACAGGAACCAATGAATTAACATTATTTTGTATTCTACTAATAAAGTCAGTCCAATTTTTTGCAAGAAATATTTATTTTACACTTTTGAGTGTAACATTAGTCATCAGAATCATTCAACATTCACCAAAGAGGATAATACGCTTTTTATATTTATTCAAAGATTTCAAAACATCCCGGAAATACACATATTTCAGATTTTCTCACTGCTGCTAATCGGAAACCGTATTTTTTTGTGGAAAATGTCTAATCTATTTTTGTAGTCTGAAATTTTCAATTTTCGGAAAACATTGCCCCCTCCAACCTCTTTGCGAGAAGTTTTTGTCGGGAAGGACATGTTGAGTGGATTCTTTTTTCAATGGGACCAATTCTCAATAGTACTCTTTCAAATAAAAAAAGAATCCTGAAAAATCGGAGCACCTTTACTGTTTATAAGACGGGAACACCCACAAAAAAAAAAAGACAAACAGTCGGATTGTATACCTCCTCCGGTTGGGTCTTCGGTCACAAACAGGGGTCATCCTAGTTTAGTGACAGGCGTCTCCTCGATTAATAACGTGTTGAATGAAATTTCAAAGGCCATAGAAGATAATGATATAAAGAAAAACTTACTGATTCATCTCACAGTTTATATTATATTATATCTAGTGATCCAGAAAACTCATCCTCAGTAAGAAGGCCTTTGGAAATGAGAACAAGTCTTTGCTAAACACAGATAGGAAGATAAAAGTGACAAGTGATGTTTCAATCAATATAAATGTGATTCAAGTAGACATGTTATCGTTTTGAAAAGCTTACTGGGATGATTCTTTTTTTGGATCGCTCGATAAAATATAATTTTCTGATAAAATCGATTATGTATTTTAAACCCAATATAAATTTACAATATTGTAATAGTAAATAAGTCTACATTCTGAATTTTATATGTACAGGCGTTCCATTTACAATATTAGATTGATAGATTACTATGTTACATCCTGATATATTTAATAAATGTATGTGCCTACATTTTTTTTGATATCATCTTTAATAATGGAGTTATTGATCGTGAATAAACTTAGAACACACCCCGTATATATACGCAAAGAAGATGGATACTACATATCTTCTTTGATATAGGTAAATATATATTATATGCAAGAATTATTCGCTTAATATACCTAAAAGATGAGTTGTTCTGTCTCCCACATCGTATAATATTCATACCAACATCTAGTGGGCTCTTTCTGGCGCACAGAACATTCACTCCGGTAAACTTTGACGGCTTTTTCAGTAAATTAATTCACCTACGTTTGATAAACGCTATCTGCACGCAAACCATGAGCATTTCGGATCGCTAGATCCTCCTTTATGGCTACTACACATTTCATCCGTCCAACGGACTGTACGTTTTCCAGCTCGAAGACTCTTTTGACATAGTAATTAACTCGAGAAAAATTGTTAGTCAAGTAATAAAGAAAGAAAAAACAATAATTTAAGCGTTGTTGTATGTGGAAGCCTCTGGTTATCTTGTGGAGGAAGCAGATAAATGATGATTTAGATGATACCTATGTTCTCTCTCTAAGATATATCGTGCCCAAAATGTCGATCGGTAATATAAATTTCTATATAAGCTACAACATAAAGCTGACACACTGAGTACCCTCTGAAGCCTCGTCAAGTACATACATCCATATAAGGTCACAGGTTCTCTTCACTTCATGAACAAAAGACTTTATACGGTCCGTCAAATCGAACGTAATAGAGAAGGCCATCACATCACACACCACTCTCCTCCATGTTCCTCACATTCCATTTCAGGTAGAGAGAATGAAAACTGGAATAGGTAGAAGGTTGTTACTCTTGAAGTGAGAACTTGAACATCAGAAGTTGAAAAGGTAAGTACCTACACGGTAGGTAGGTATGTGGAAGAGAGGAGTCATTAAGACTACTCGAGAGAGGCTGGGTGCCCTTTCGGACCCTTTTCCATAATGCTCGATTAAGCATGCCGAAGCGGCGATTTTCCATGGTAGAACTCTAGTCGAGCAGGTAAATTAGAGTTTCATTGTGTGGATTACATGAACTGATAATTGGGAAACATTATTTTATAATAATGAAGTGAAAACTTCCTTAGGCACATATATTGCATTGGCAGTGAATTGAAATACTCCATAAAGCTGTCATCGCATGATTGATCCAGTCAATTGCAACCACTTTCCCGGTGTAGTTGTTGGAGAATAGATTGTAATAATTTATGGAAATATTCAATTCAAACGGGACTTTCTCTTTATCAAATCCTCGACAATATTAGGGATGAACTATTTATGAATCGCTGGATATATATAAAGAATGAATTTTGTGCTTTATTGGTTTTATCAGTCCTTAATTCAGAGTTGCCTTCCAGCGCACATGTTTTAAATGTGTGTTAAATAGAGAACATTCTAGTTTTTATTAGCTGAAAGCTATCGAACTCAATTATATCTTATATCTTGATGTAAAATAGTTCAATAAAAATTTGTTACTTTTCATAGACAACAATAACTTGCCTGTAGCTTGACATCTATTATTGTGTCTTTTTAATGCTCCAATTCCGCAAGTATATGAATTTTGAATTCATCACAGACTTGTGTAACCGGAAGCTTGTAGCTCTATATAGCAGACGAGGATCACCATTAAAAATTTACGGTCTCCTATACCTCAAGTATTGCTTCTATATTAAAGGATTGCTTCAAGAATTCACTAGACTTTTATGAGCCAAAGCTACATTGACGTTGAAATTAAGCAGGAAATATATCACAGGTCATTTATTTCCAGTTTTGAAAGTTCTATTCAATTATTGTATGATTTCATCATGAATTATGGGTGTAGTTCAAAGTCTTATATAATTAAAAAACAAGATCCCTTGCAACTCAGGGGGCTTGTTACAAGTGAAATGTCTTTACCAATTCCTGTTTCCATCAGAAATATAATAATAAAATAAGAATGAGGTGTGGAATGGAAATTTAACGTTTTTTTACTTTATTTCTTCAATTTTTACATAAATTAACAATTAACAGGGTGTTTTGTAATTGGAAATAGGTTAGCCGTATCTTCGACTCAAAATTTGGAGATTTACCTAAATCACCTAGAGATTATAGGAACCAAGAATATATAAAGGGAGAATGGGTAACTCGGTATCCTGTTCTATAAGCAGCAGTGGCTAAAATAGAGTCCTGTGATTTGTCGAAAATATCCGAAAATATGAAAACCTCACAAACAACTATGCATTAATTTATTTGTTTCCGAAATTGCTTTCGACATTATTGAGGATATTTTGCAAGTATTTAATATAGGTATCTACTTGTTAATGAAAATGCGCTGTTGCCATATCTTAGTAACTAGTGGAAATAGACATTTGGAAATCGAGATCTTAGATACTGAATTTAATATCTACCCCGAATGCATTGCGATAAAAATGGATGGTACAATTCTATTTTAGATAACAAAGTTACTAGGTGTAGCAGTGTCGATATGACTATTGAATTCCGTAATTTGGAAAATGTAAGTTTGGCCGATTTGAAGATATTTGGGTGTAACGGTTCATTATACTAAACATATAGGTATGTTTTTGTATGCTATAAAAAAAACGACGCCGTGTCAAAACGTCGCGGGATAAAATTTCATCATAACAGAAAGTCGCCGTCAATAACGACGCGACCAAAAGAGTCGCCATACAAAAATGTTCCATACAAAAATGTTGCCATATCAGTAAGCTATATACTCGCATGGGATGTTTCATTTTTATCTTACTTTACTTCTTTTGATAATTATAGTGAAAATATCGAAAATTATATTTTAAATATACTCATATTCAAAATATTATTTAACTTACGTCACATTGACGTGAATGCAGATTAAATTTGTAATTAAATATTATTTTTGGCATAATTTATCAAGAAAGTAAACATCAAAATAATGCAAGTATTCCTGAGGTAGTCAAAGTCAACAAATATATAATAAAAAACATTAAGATTACTACAATATATATTATTAGATTACAAAAATACAGACAACCAAAAATTAGTGCAACAACTACTTACATGTCGAAGTTTAAGGGAATGCCCCTAAGGTAATCTGTCAGGTCCCTAGTTCTATACTCTTCCATTACCTTCTTGATGTTATTTGCAGTGTTGGTATACCTATCGTCGTCGTTTTAAAGGTACTGGACGTCAGACTACTTGATCTTCTTCTAAGCTTTTATGTGTCTCTTGCGCATCCTTTCTCAACGCTTCGACAAATGTCCATATGGATGGGTGGTATGAGGATAGTAGGCTGGAAAATTTTCTATGCCAACCTTCAAGTGCATTGTTTGTTCTTGGTAAATCGTTTTCAATGCTGTTATAGCAGTTCGACATTGAAATCAAATACATTGGAGGTCGTCTTCCTTTTCTTCACCCGACATATCGTTCAGATGTCCTCAAAATAGTCTGGCCTCTATATTTTCTTGCAAAAAGTCGAACTCCTGTAGTGCTTTGTAATTTCTATTTGTACCAAATTTATCTTTTTGTAAAGAAACCATTCATCAACAAGAAGATCCTTCCCTTTTTGCCTATTTACAAAACTTAAAATGTTTACTTATTAAAATTTCGTAGCTAACTGATTCCGATTTGTAAGACCTGGTATTCATATAGGTAACAGAAAAAAGTATGCATACAGAAGGGGGCTAAATTATCTGATGATATTTCTTTATCATAAATTTATACCTATTTATTTACCGGGACATTTTGCTGGCGACGTTTTGACGTGATTACATTCTAAAATACTCTCAAAATTGGTCGGTCCTTGTGAACGTTACGATGTTCATGGAACACAGTCGATTTTATTAAGTGACATCAGCTTAAACGCATTTTGCTTTATTTACCTACCTTTCATTTACATTTCTAGAAAACGGACAATAGCTTAATTATATCCCATCATTCAATTCAAAATAATTTACTAGAAATATAGAAAGAGAATAATTATGTAGACTAATGAAGTTTTTCATCAACAAAAACTAATCTCAATGTCGTGGACAATTTATTCTTTTCCGTCTGTCATTTAAGAGAAGAAAAAACCACTTAGCATTCGATTCCAAGTTATTATTTGGATTAAGTCTAGATGCAGAAAAACGTGGAGCACGTCCATGCCTCGCAATTACCAAAAAAAAAATGTATACTTTTCCTCTGAAGAACTCACCGAGAACTTAATTGGATCTCCATCGGAAACAGACTTTTAACAAGCAATTAAATATTTCGGCATCAACTGATTATATACAACGAGGAAATAATTTAGAAAATATGGACCAAAGAAAAAAGTAATTTCAATTCGATATGTCGAGTTGCCTCAATAGAGTTTTAAGAGAAGGCGGGAATCAATCGAACTTAGGATTTAGAGGTAATACTCGTAGATCAAGAACGTGTAATAAGTAACTTTGATAGAATTTGAGTTTTTAAGAACTAAATCGAAAAACACGGTAATCTATTCTTAGTTTGTCGTATTGGATCTATCTTTAGTGATAGAAATCAAAACTGATATCAAAAACTCCATGTTTTTCTTACATTTACTTTAGGTATTCTCATTGCAAATTTCTATACCTATGGTTGATATTATAACAAAAAATTGGTTGGCTCTACCGATAACACGGCCGGGGGGTGTTGGGCACGATAACGTCTATGATATGTGGACACTGAAAATTCGTAGTAGGTATATTATTCCAAACTGATCAATTTATTCATATCGTTCATTCTATCTAGGCAAGTTTGTCAAAGAATAAGTTTGAATTATTTTTTAGATAGTAGAGTGGGTTCGAGCTCTGCTAAATCTTGATTCAAATTCTCTATAGATGAGGAATCATTTAGGTAAGTATCTCAAATCTGGTTGGATAGTTTCACAATGGTATGTCAAAAATCAAATAATACATTTGAGTATTCAAAATAATATTAATTCCACTGGTGCTGATAATTTATAAGTTTTAAAGTTTGTTAAATCTAGGTAGAAGACAATTGGCACCTATAACTTCAAAAGTACCAACACCAATAGAATTAAAATTATTTTGTATTTTTCAATGCACCAACTAATAAAGTCAATCCAAGTTTTACTGTGATTCTGTGATGTTATGTTGTTTTGAAGTGACAAGATTAAGGCAATGAGGCTGCCATTTCCATTTCAGCTATTCTGCGTTATGCATATATAACAATATCTAATTATCGTTTGATGTGAGATTAATATCAGATCTACACTGACTACATGTGATATCAATTGTCGTTGATGCATTATTCAATCGAGCCATCCGCCCATGATATAGGTATCTTAATCGTGCACACCATCAGAATGAAGACTTCAATCAAATCTGCCATAGATATAACAGCCCTGTGAAGTTGGCGACGGAATTTTTGAAAATTATATATTTCATCGGAGATATTAGATAGTTCTAGAGTACTTTTCATGATTTTTAAATAGTTTTATTCAATTACGTAAAAAAAACGAAAAATATCAAAATGGGGGTAGCATCCACTTTTGCAAAAATTAAATATTTCATCGGAGTTCCTGGTAGATATAGAATAGTTATAGAGTGTTTTGTAAAAAAAATTTAATAGCTTTATGGAATTTCGTGAAAACAATTAAAATACTAAAATAAAGATAACGACCACTTTTGCGAAAAACATTGGAAAAACAAAAAATCTCATATACAGTTTGTTTCATGAATTATGGCTATTGTGTGTAATCATTCACGGGCTATATGTGCTATACGTCTCATCGCATCTCATTTATCATGAAATTCTCTACTACGTTTGTCGATCTAAGCTACGACATCAGTATGTCAAGCCTATGTCCTTTTATACAATGATAGGGCGCTGCACGTATGTCCGAAGGCAACGCAATCTTTATTTCATAGGCGTCACAAAGTCATTGTGACATTTCAGATAATTCAGGTGCATAAATTTATATTTCATAACTCAAGCATTAAATTTGTATTTTGTGTGTCTGCATTATTGTTTATAATAAATCTTTTTATTATGTTTGCTTATTTAATCAATCGTTATTTTTTCCTCTAATTATATGAACTTGCTTAATTGCCATATTTTAGCTCGAAATCGTTACGCCACTGATTTACTCCCGTCAGTTGGATTGATCCATTTTTCGTGTTCGCCAACATTCGTGAAACAAACTGTATGTCGAATATCCTCATAACAAAAACTTTCATAGAGTTTTAAAGAGAACTATTGTTTTTTTCAATAATTTAGATTTTTTCGAATATTTTGTGAATTACTAAATCTACAGAAAAATGTTATCTGAATTTTCGATAGAACTCTTCCTTGAATAATGGAATAAGCTCAGGCAGGAATGCGTGTTTACGAACTATTATACGGATCTCTTATTAATAATATTCAACTGATATATTACCAGGAGCGCGTAGCTGCGGGTTAACACTGACCGACGTCGATCATCGAAGTTAAGCAGCGCAATACGATGGAAACGGCTTGGACGAGTGACCGTTGATGCGGGTGCGCGTTCGAGTCTCTGTCGCATTGCATTCTCCTCCTGTCGCAAGGCAACGGGAAACTAGTGAGAATATATATTCCCTAGTACAGCTCTCTGGAAGGGTGTGCCCTTAAGATTTATCTTGGGACACATCGGTGATTCGGAATTCACGTTAAACTGTAGGTCCCCTTGTCTGTGGTAACACTTTCAAGGCAGAGAAGCCACCAATGCTCAAATACGAGTACGGCACTCAAAGAAGTATATTACCATGATGGGGACATACGAACAAAACAAACAAAAACTGTAGCTGTAACTCGAAAACCGTAACTCTTTTGAAAAAATGTTCAATTTAAGCGTTCCCGGATATTATCTCATCTTTAACATCTGTGATGTTCAATGTTCAAGCAAAATTGCCCACTTATGAGCCGTTTTTGGAAGGCAGGGGATTTCGGAATTGAAATAAATAAACCAAAAAAGCAGACAGTCGAATTGGCTACTTCCTTCCTTTGGGAAGTAATCTATACTTTTTATGAAAATTGAAATTATGAACTTACTTATTGTGATTTTTTGTAATAGTCTCAAATCCATTTAGGCAGATAGCTTTGCTCATGATGACGTCACATCAAAACTACCAATTTCACGCGTAGTTCCAGCCAATCAATCATGCTTCCCCGAAACAGCTGACTTTCAATAATGCGAATTTTATCTTATTACACCATTAATGCTATCATTTTTTACATAACCCATATGACGCAAGATGATATAATTTTGTCCGGGTATGGAATGTGCGTGACTATCCCTCCCAAAAAGCTTTCATCCCTTGATATTTATGCCGACCTTACGCATTCACAGTACACAGTACCTACCTATTTCTACGTATACATGATAGCAGGAATACAAATATAATATGCTTCATATGCTCGTTATGCTTGCCTTTGTATATTATGAATAAATCATGAAAACGTTATCCTCCGTATAAGTCGCGTCCTGCATAGGCGCGTGGATACAGAGATTAAGGCCTATATGGGAACATGAAATAGTTTATTTTGTAATACAATTCATTAAATCAAATGGAAATACAAAAACAGGCGAATTCATAATCCAATCTTAATTCGGTACTAGCTAGTACCATATTAAAATAAAAAACAAAACACTCTCCTATCATTACACTGACATAAAGGCATAAAACTAATTATTTAAGGTGAGGTTTGTTAGATTGCAGCACAGTCCTCATTTACGACCGTGGATAGAATGTTCTGTCAGTTGTGTGTTCCAGTAGTCATAAACCTCCGCACTTAATTAAGGAGCTTACTAATTTTCGATTACGAATACGCCTGATCTCTTCGAAAACTCCTATAAAATGCATGCATATGTTTCATCCTGTGATGGGAATAAGCAAGCCATTCAACCAATCGTCATCAAACAGAAAATCCACTGTTTGATTCCATATTTAAAATTTCGTACACCCGTACACTTTGGGTGAGTTTGACCCGTTTGATATATTTTTTTGCACATCAATACAAACTAGCTATACAGAAATTAAATTAAATCAAGGTCTTGATGAGGCCTATATTAATTACCATAAATCTAAGATGGATAAGAACCTCTCAAAGCCAAAATGTGAAAAAAAGCTTTAAATAAACAAGAAAGAAATAGAGCAAATTGTTCAGAACTCGAGAAGGATGGTAAACCTATTTCAAATGAATACAATATAACAGAATATTTCAATCAAGATCTTAGTACCGTCGGTAAAATCAAGGCCGAAAAAAAACACCAGATAAAAACATGATATTTGACATGCCCATTAGTGAACATAGTTCCTTTTTGGCACCTCCAGATACCTACTTACGAGGTAAAAGAAACTATCAGTTCCTTAAGAAATAGCAAGTGTCCTGGAGTTGATGGATTAAATAGCGAAACTTTCAAACAGTTGAAGCATTTCCTCGCACCACCCAGCGTTCATTTAATTTTTTAAGTGTTTTGAAACGGAAACTTTCCCCAAAATTTTTTCTAGATACCCATTTCTAAAATGAATAAAAAAAGCAAAATACTTGAAAAAAACAGGTTAACCAAGTTTCTAAAAATACAAAATCCTTTCCAAAATCAGTTCAGTTTTCAAGTTAATGTATCAACTGAAAATGCGTTCATTAAACTTACATCCACTATAAACAATTCTTTAGATAATGGAGAAAAGGCAATGTGTGTATTTCTGAATTTCAGTCATAAAAAACTATTCCAAATCTTAGGAAATTCTTGTATAAGAGATGTAGCATATAATTGTCTACTCAATTACCTAACTGAAAATACACAAAGTGTACAAATCGGATTATTGTTTTTAGTGGTGAAGCCTATGTAGGTTATGGTGTACCACAAGGAACTGTCTTGGAGCCGCTATTATTCACACTATATATCAACAATGTCTTCAACATTGAGTCACTTGGAAAAATAACATGTTTCGCTGATGATAATATATAAAGATAAAAACTGGCAATCTCTTAAACATACATCTGAATTGGATTTTCCAAATATCTTTAAATGGTTCAATAATCCACTAATTTAAAAAAAACACATTTTATGCCATATGGATGTTACTCTGACTACCAAATTATTATGATCTCAATATTAAAGTAAATACTAATAAAGTTTCCATAAAATCAAAATTAAAACTTAAAAAAAATACCTTGTTTTATTTGATGCATATCTTAAGTCGACTAAACATGTTAACCAATAGTAATAGATTGAGGTGTCTCATAAGAACATTTAAAGAACTAGAAAAATATTTCGAGACATCTTATCCAAAAACTCGATATTTTGCACTTGTCCAACCACATTTATCTTATGGGATAATATCTGAAAATTTTGGGATATTTTCAAAAATTGATTTTGGAAATTTATCTATAAGAAAAATAAATTGTTCTGAAGAGACATATTATTTGATGAATCCAAAGTTTTGGATATTCGACCACTGTATTTATAAAGTATAGGTCTAAGACAATACAGTAAAAGGATATATTGAAAACCATAGAACATGAGCACCAAACAAGGCTTAAAAATGAGCTGGCTGCCTTCCAAGAACCCGAACTTTGCAAGCAAAAATATATTTCTCATACTTAAGTCCAAATATCCATAGGGAACTACCAAGCATATTCTTTGAGTGCCGTACTCGTATTCGAGCATTGGAAGCTTCTCTGCCTTGAAAATGTTACCACAGACAAGGGGACCTACAGTTAAACGTGGATTCCGAGCCACCAATATGTCTCAAGATAAATCTCAAGGCACACCATTCCAGAGAGCTGTACTAGGGAAATATATTCTCGCTGGTTTTCCATTGCCTTGCCAAACATATTAAGAACATTAAACTCAATCAATTTATTCAAAAAACGGTTGCGGAAATTGATACTGGATTTAGGAAGAGTCATAATTCAAACTTTTAAGGATCTAAATTATAAATATTTTTTATACATATTTTAGTTCATACTAAATCGCTAAGAGGTCTTATTTTACACATTTTACAAAATTCAAACAAAATCACATTGGCCGCTTAAACTTTACAGAAGAAAGTAAGACTCGGGCTTGCATTGAAAAGGTTCATAATTTAGGATTTTTGAACAAGTTTTCCTTTAAACGAAAGACGAAAGTATAAAAATGTTTTTTTAAATTGCGACGTTTGGACCATAAAAGGTTCAAACTACGGGAATTTGATCACTAATTATGCCAATTATTTGATTATCTAAAAGAAATTTCTTAAAGATTATTTCATAAATGGAATTTTCTTCACAATCTTCTAATAACATACCAGAAAAATGCGTAACTTGACTTATAAGTTTTGTGTAAGAAGCCACGAAATGTAATTTTCATATACAAGAATTTCAGCTCAATAAATTCTTATCCGTCTTGGGCGGAAACCTATTTATCAACACAAAAACCGCTTCTGCTTCAGCCGCAGAATTTTCCTATTGTCATCGCGAGTTTGGAATTTTGAAATCTAGACACATTATTGAGCATCAGCAGATAGATATCCGACATTTTTCAGCATATCGACGTGGAAGAAGAATTCCTCCCGATATTCCTGTAATGTCATCAATCTGCTGGCTCTTGCTTATAGTTTGGCTTGAGTCTCGTTGTAGTTGGTATGCTATCCAGAATTTCCTTACCGACGACTTGCTGTTTCGATAATACCTACGTGGGGTTTAAGATAATTTGAAGGATTCCGTAAAGAGTGCTTTGTAGTATTTTCAAGATGAAATATGTGAAATAGTTTTTGTTGGAACGAAGTTTCTTGAAGCGGCTTGCGATAGGAGAGTTTCTCTTCCAGTTCTCTCTTTTTTTCTCTTTCTCTCTTTAATAATGTATGAGTGTTTGCGTTCAAGTATATAGTTTTGAATAGCCAAGCATCGCTCACAGCCGGTTGTATAACCTTAATATTAGATCTCTCAATAAAAATTTAAGAAACTATAATACATTTTCACTAATATATTGTTAAAACATGATAATAGTTTCGGTAAACTGTACCTATCTCAAATGTGAGTAATAACTAAATTTTAAGAGGATAAGTGCCTACTTAAAAAGTGAGGATGGTTAACATTCTATATATAGGGTGGCCAATTAGAGCGACAAAGTAGAATAGCTTCTCTATCTACATTTATTTTAAGATGATGTAAATATAAAAGTTGTTACAATATAAAATTAGTTGGGACTATGCAGGGTGTCCCAAAAAAACACAACAGCACAAAGTTGCGTTTTTTTAGAAGAATCACCTTATATATTTTTAATATTTTTGAATTCCACATAAAATAACGAGTACAATGATGTATCACTTGTCAACTTTCAATTGTTTGTTTAGGAGCTATAAGCAAATGAAAATCGACATTTTAGCCTGTTTGACAGATATTTGAGCCAAAACGTAAAATAAAAATATATTTCACATTCCTAATTTAGTTTTTCAGGACCTACCTGAAAATGAAAAATGAAAAAATATATAGGGTGATTCATTAAAAAAACGCAACTTTGTGCCGTTCTGGTTTTTTTGGATTACAACTAATTTTAATTATTAATATTTAAACAATATTAAAATAATTGAAAATAGAGAAGTTATTTTACTTTGTCGCACTAATTGGCCACCCTGTATATATAGTGTATATTTAGTCAAAATTGTTCAAAGTAACACACATACTTCAGATTTTACTATTGCTGTAACTCGGAAATTGCAAATTTTTATTGAAAATGTCCAATTTGACTAAATAAGATATCATTTTGATTTAAAAAAGCTTGGGGTGCTTGATGTAAATATTTTATGTTGATAGATATTGATATAAGTAGAGTCATTATAAAATTAACTTAGAAAGCACCCCACCCTTTTTTAAATCAATATGACATCTTATTTATTTTCTAATTTTTAGTTCGGTTTGCTATTAAGGCGATGCACGAATATAGGGAGTGAGATATAAACAATCATATAGACGAGGAACCCTCCACTGAATAGTCCCATTTGCACTTACACTTATACACATATCCTACCAACACACAGACATATCGAAAATTTCACGAGAATCCATCCATATAGTTAAGATATATAGGTATGGAATATGGAACCCCCGTCAAGGAGTCGCACTCGCACCTACACATGAAATTATTGCATTGTCTTCAGTCATTGAAAGGAGTGCAAAGTTTAAAGAAAATCGGATCGCTCAAAGTAGGGCAAAATCGAGACTTTGATTACATGCAAACAATCAAACAAGCAAACAAACATACAAGTGAAGCTAATAAAAGCGTGTTAAAAAATGACACAGTCGAAATAGTGAAAGAAAGAAAGGTTCACGTATCTCATTATCTTTCAGGAAGAGATATATTAATACTAGACCGCTTTAAAAAAACTAGGTTATGAAACCTAACCTAACCTCACTAACCTAACCTTACTAATCTCGAAAGCTGGTTGGGTCATTCCAACAAGCTGCTAGTAAACTAGCTCAGTGTCATCAAGGCTAAAGATACGATAATCTTATGACGATCATTTCTTGTGACAGTAACGTACAATTTCTCGCCCATGAACTACCTCTTCATGTAAGTGAATCTAAATAAAACATTCCACAAAATACTTATCCTACCACCCAGGTATCGGATGAATTTCCTGTCCTCCTACCCCCTCCCCCACCACACTTGTAACTGCTGCATGGTATGGCTATTATTAGCAGGATAATTCATCCTCGTCTCCGGGATCGGAGCAGAAACGTTGCAGAGAACTATCATAGCACTCTCTGTTCTTGTATTTGCTCGCGCAATTGTTGGCGTATATTAATCAAGACAGCACAGCTCTGAAAGGAGGAGGTATTTCGAGGGATGGATGATGGGATGTATGTGTATTCTATTGTGGACTATTTGGGTAGTTATGCGAGAGAGGAATGTTGTTTGTATTTGTAGGAAGAAGAATGTGACAAGGGAATAATATAATTATTGTACTTAATTTCGTGAGGGAGGTGTCAATTTGATTGAGACAACAAACTCGATGAGATGATGCATGACGGAATATGTTTGATTTCAAGCCTGTATTCCTAGATTCGATCCAGTATGCTTGGTCAGTGTTGGGTGAGGTAATCATTTGACACATTTTAGGTGGTTTCTTATGCATTAACGAAAATATTAAAACAAAAATTATTCGAATTGGTCAAGCCGTCCTCGAGTTTTCTTCATTCTTATAGAGATGATAACCTTTTATCAACTTACCTTCATCAATTGTTATATATCTTCTGTATTCTTTAATTTGTATCTCTCTTTTTTTTTCTATATTTTAGCTGACGATAAACTGAAGGGTTGAACCATGTACTAACCTTTCAATATTAAATAACCTTTTGTGGAAATTCGACTTAGTTTTTCTCCAATTTGCCTTCCTCACCCTTTCTTCTACTTTGAGCTATGGATCTCTCTTCTTATTTATCCATCCATCTCTGTAACGCCAGGTTTTACTCCTGTCTTCGTCACATCATGCTACTGCATATTTCAACCTCAAAAACTCAATGGGAATCAACCTCTTCTGAAAAACAACCCCATTGTCTACACTCGGTTATCACGGCAGATACGTCCCTATCGACCTCGGGGGCCCGGCACTCAGGCGTGTTTATATTTTGTGAGGCAATCAATCTCAGATGACGTTTATTGACAACAATATTTTATAAATAGCGCCAATACATCAGAGCGACCAATGAAATAGATGGACTGAAAGGGAGTCACTTGTGGATAGGTCTCCCTTCCTCCAACAGAAAATCCTGTACTCTTCCGTTCCTAAATAAAACCAACAAATTGGGCAGAAGCTTGTTAATCACACTTTGAAATTTGTTTTGGAGTATCTGGATGTACCACTTTAACTATCAATAGCTTCAATTAGTGACGTATCTCCATACTGGTCAGTACGCAAGATTGAATTTAGGAACAAAGGCAATATAGTTTGTTTAACGAATGGATGCTATTGCCTGTAATCTCTCATCTCATTATCTTGAAATTCTCTACAATGTTTGTCGATCTAAACGATGACATCAGTATTTCAAGCTTAATATCATGCTAGGGTCACACCATAAGAAAAATAGGGTGCTGCTCGTATGTCCGAAGGCAACGCAATCATTATTTCATAGGGGTCACAAAGTCAAAGTGACATTTCAGATAATTCAGATTAATAAATTTATATTTTATAGCTCAAGCAATAAATTGGAATTTTATATTTCTGCATCATTGTTAATAATTGATCTTTCATATAATTACTAATTTAATCAATCGGTATTTTTTCTCCCTAATTACTTCTTATATGAATTTCCTTGAAGCGTATAAAAAAATCTGGTCAGCCACTCACACGACTTTCCTATCGCATGCAGGCGAATTCCACTAAATAAAAAAAATTACACTATTACAATACTGTAAAAATCCTCTGGTGAAATCGTGCTACCACTCAAACAACAATGGTTAGGTAACACTTTTTCGCAAGATGAAACGTTTATCCAGAATCTGAAGAAACATATGGAAAATATGGAATTTATTCAAGCATAACTTCTTTTGTGATTTATCTCAGAGATGGCGCTGTATGTTGATGGTAAAGTGTTCTTAGAAGAATACTTTAGGCAAGTTTAATCAAAATAGTTGCAGCCGTTTTCGCGCTACAGTCTTGACCAAATCACGTTTTTGACTAGCTCAGCACCCAGTATTTACAGGATTCTCATTCAGTGCCACCGGCGACGAGTGGTACTGGTACCAAACAAAATAAAAAAGAAAGCAACAAAATCCACCGATCCGTGCCCGAGATAATGCGGTTACAGACTGACAAACGGACATACAGACAGGCAGACCAATGACTGAAAATATGTTTATTAAACTCTATTAAAACTGTGAAACGTCAACATTTGTAAAAATCTCGATACCGAAAATTTCACAGGATTACAATACTTTCCTTATACAGCTACTATAATAACGTAGGAAAGTAAAAATATTGAAATACCATATCTTATATCAAAATCGTCACACCACTTGATCTACTCCTATCGGTTGAATTGATTTTTTTCTCATGTTTTCAAGGCAGACGCTATCATTCATGAAACAAATATGGGTACGTCAATCTACTCTACTCTTTATTTACTTTAGGAACAAAGGCCAAATTTTATTTGATGTCAGTTTCAAATGGGACTCATTATGCTATAATTATGTTGATGTGCTTAAAAATTTGGATGAAATGCAAGATTTTCCGGTTACAATTTATTATATATAAAGACTTACTCGCTTACCTATCCACGGCTTGTTCAAATACCTTGGCCTTTAGAAAGCTGAAATTTTGATGTTTTTATTTGAAATATTTACGTAAGCAACAAGTGACCGTGCTGTTGATTCGCTTGTAACGAGAACTCGACTGATTCCCCTTCATTAAAAAAATACATTTAAGCAACATTTTCCAATTGGCTGTCGCAGCTTTCCCTCATCTTCCATCACAACAAAAAGAGAGTAGGTACCTACCAAACTCTATTACCAACCTCGGAAGGGAATTTTCCAGCCGACATTACACTCTTCAAAATGCATCCCGGATGAGATTCTCCATGCGCCAGGAAATTTAATCTGACACTCTTCAACGAGAAAAGTGATTACATCAGCATAATTATAATTGAGATGATTTGCAGCATAATTTTCAGATGAATTTTTTTTAGGTTTCATATATATGACATTGAAATTGATTAGTTTTTGAGTCGAGTCATCGTCAATGAGACATTTCATAATCAAGTATATTCCATTGGAATAGACTCTAATATTATGAAATATAAAATATTTCTATATAAATAAATCTATTGGTGCTGTTATTTTTGAAGTTGTGCAGTTGCAGTTAGATTGATAACTTTTGCCACCAATTTCACAAGTACCAGCATCAATAGAATTAATATTATTTCGTATTAATCAGTGCACCAACTAATAACGTCAGTCCAATTTTTTGCAAAAAAATATTTATTTCGCAATTTTGAGTGTAACATTAGTCATTAAAATTTTTGAACGATCACTAATATCAAAGATGATAGTATTACCATCTATAATATATATATAGGTACATATTTCCGAGTTTAGTGCTGTAACTCTAAAACCGTAACTATTTGAAAAAAATGTTCATTTTGAATCTTGATAACTACATATAATCTCTTGTTTAATTTGGCGGTCCCATATTTTCAATTTAAAAAAAAAAATTGAAAAATTATAAATAGGTAAACAAAGTTTGTTTTAAATTGTATCAGTTTTATTGAGTTGTCCAATTGACTCGTCTACTACGACATTTTCCATAAAGATGGGCAGGGATGTGTGGAGGAAATGATATGAAACTCCCAAAGAGGAAGTGACGTTGACATATTTGGCTGGATATTCGGCTGGGGGGATGAACAGCTACTGAAAAATCTGTGAATAAACAAAATAACAATGCCATATAGGCCAAGAGCCTGCAACTACTTAGAAATATACAAATAACAGTTAGTTATACACTTAAAATTCAACCAATAACGCATAACCAATTAATTGAAACTACAAACTACATATTTGGTGCACATTAGCTGCCAATTAAGTTCTGTATTCTGTACACAGCAACCTTTAGGGCTAATTGAGTGCTGCATTCCGAAATTAATTGTATTTGCTTTTGGAAATCATTTTTTAAATCAATTTTAGTGCTTGTCGAACTAATTAAGTTCTGTATTCCCAAATTAATTGCTCTTATAGTTTTTTTTAAATGGCTGCTTTGCTAGCTTGGGATCTAAAGCCAGCACAGCAACCTTTTTTTGAGAACTTCCTTTTTAGTGCTTGTAGAGATAATTAAATGCCAATTAAGTGTCCCGTTCTGAAATTAATTGATCTTTTTTGACCGACGATTCCCAAACGGAGGAGGTATACAATTCGACTGTGTGCATTTTTTTTGGTTTATGCGCGCCTTTCATATAGTAATCGTAGTCCGATTTTGATGATTTTTTGAAAGAGGAGCCTTGAGAAATGGTTCCATAATTATAAAAACGGGAATCCGACATCTCCTTCCCTCCGAAAACCGCCCCCGAACGGGGTGGAGTGGGCAAATTTTCTCAAAAATTGAAAATCTGAGGTGGTATAATTAAAGATAGGACAATATCCGAAACGTTTAAATTGAACATTTTTTTCAAACGCATGTTAAATTCTCAAATGTGCAATGTGGAGAGGACGATTTCTGTGGAAAATTGAAAATCTGTGGGCAGTACATGAAGGACATAATTATTTGTAGCAAAATTTATACTGAACATTTTTCCCTTAGAGTTACGGTTTTTGAGTAAAATCGATGTTAAAAAGTTAACAACTAAAATATTCAAGCGTATTTCCGCAGCGATGTTCTGAGATCTCAATAATAACAACTACAAGCAAGGAATATACGTGGGTAATAGGATAAGTACTATCTTCATTGGTATTAGTGAACGTTCAACGATTTTCGTGACTAATGTTGCACTCAAAAGTGTAAAATAAATATTTTTTACAAAAAATTGAACCGACGTTATTAGTTGGTGCACTGAAAAGTATAAAATAATATTAATTCTACTGGTGGTGGTACTTGTGAAGTTGGTGCCAAAAGTTATCAATCTACCTGCAACTTCACAACTTCAAAAGTAACAGCACCAATAGAATTAATATTATTTTATACTTTTCAGTGCACCGACTAATAACGTCGGTCCAATTTTTTGTAAAAAATACTTATTTAAAGTGCTGCTTTGCTAGCTTTAGACCAAAAACTAACACAGCAACCTTTAGAAATCATCCGTTTCTGAGTACCTCTTTTTTAGTACTTGTAGAGCTAATTAAGTGCTAGGGAAGTTCTCTATTCCGAAATTGATTGCTCTTATAGTTTTTTTGAGAAATGGCTGTTTCGCTAGCTCCAGATGCACAGCAACCTTTATAAATCAATTTTTTGGGAATTTCTTTTTTATGCTTGTAGAGCTACTTGAGTGCTAATTAAGTGCTGTATTCCTAAATTAATTGCTCTCATAGTTTTTTGAAAAATGGCTATATTGCTAGCTTTAGATCTGAAAACATTAATTTCGTAATATAGCACTTAACTAGCTCTACACTCAAAAATGAGTTATCAAAAAAAGTAAATTTTTAAGGGTTACTGTGCTAGCCTTAGATCTAATGTAGCAAAGCAGCCATTTTTTAGAGAACTATAAGAGAAATGAATTTCGGAGTACAGCACCTAATTGGCACCTAATGTGCGCTAAAAGCACCAAATATGTCTTTTGGATTCTGCTCACTTTGCTCTGCCAGCTTTAGGGACGTACCATTTTAAAAACATTGCTGACTCTTGATAGAACAGCAGCAGCAGACAACGGATTCGAGCCCAAACCCCACTCTATGAGTTTACTATCCCTCTTTTTACACATTCTGGGTTATCGGTTAGGAGTAAAACGTTCATGTCAAATATGAAGATAGTTGTTAAATAATTTCTAGATAGGAGCTGTTTATTAGGATGGGAATTGTTTGGATGAAATTCAACCTAAGAATTTATCGAAGAATGTAACAAGCTATAATATCTCTCCGGAATAGCAAAAGTTAAACGAATTTATTGTTTAGATAATATATTACATATTTGTAAGGAATCTAAAATTAATGACGAATAATTTACGCAATGAAGCTACACTGATAATGTCCGTAAAACATTCTTGATAATAAGATTGTAAGAATAATACATTTTTTGATCGATTTACCAAACGGAATACGTATACAATTCGACTGTGTTTTTGTTTTGGTTTGTACGCGCGCTTCGTATTCAAAATCTTTATCCCTCCAAAAAACGCCCCCGAATAGGGTGGGGGGCAATTTCTCCCGAAAATTGAAAATCTCAGATGACATAATTAAAGATAAGACAATATCCGGAAACGTTTAAAATGAACAATTTTCAAAAATAGTCAAGGTTTTCGAGTTACAGCGATGTTTAAATTTCAAATATTTGTTTTTTGGCTATGTGGAGGGGGAAATTTCTTTCCAGAATCGAAAATCTGAGGCAACCAAATTAAATACCAGATTATTTGTAGCAACATTTATATTGAACATTTTTTCCATAGAGAAACGGTTTTCGAGTCACAGCGGTGGTAAAGTCTAAAAAATGCGTATATCCACGACAAAGTTTTCAGATTTCTGCATAATAACAAGTACAAGCAAAGAATACACATGGGTATTAGTGAACGTTCAACGATTCTCTTGACTAATGCTAATATCTGAAATAAATATTTATTTACAAAAAATGGACCCATGTTATAAGCTGGTGCACTGAAAAATACAAAATAATATTAATTCTATTGTTGCTGGTACATGCAAAGTTAGTGCCAAAAGTTTTCAATCTAACTGCAACTGCACAACTTTAAATGTACCAACAGCAATAGAATTAATATTATTTTGTATTTTTTTGTGCACCAACTAACGTCGGTCCAATTTTTTGTACGAAATATTTATTTTTGTTTTTTCAAACTATTAGGATGGGCTCTTTGGTTTTATTTCAATCGACAAAATAAGTTTTTATATTATTTATTTATTTAAATTCATCCTGTAAAAATAAAACATACATAGGTACTCTGGACATTCACAACGAGTAATGTTTTCTATCCGTTTGTTTTGAGTGGAAGGCCACATGCATAAATTCAATAAAACATAAACATCACCACTAGAAAAAGCACTTGGACCGAAGCTTTTGCAGGAATATTTCAAACATTTATCGCAGAAATAAATCGAAGCTTAGCCGGTCGGCGTTCTGTTGTTTTTATTTTATTCTCAGAAAATCTCATATCACAAATACACATGAAAGAAAAAAGTGGTAAGTACGCGTAGAACTCAGATGCTGGTTATATATAAATGATGTTCAAATTACATTTATATTTTATATGGATTCAGCTTACAGCATCTCAATATGGCGTTTCACGAAATTCTACTCTTCACTTTCTAAGATATATCAGCTTTTATGAGAAAATCTTAATGAATTCGTCGATATGTATTATTCGAAATCAACATGTGAAGGTTATTCTCCCAAGGTCGAAAAAATTTCGTAATAGTCTAGTTTTGTTGTAACCCAGCATGTTTCTCGATATCTTTGGTTATTTCCAACACCCTGTATTTTACACCAAGTTCAAAAATAACTAACAAAATGATACTTTTTCAATTGCTTATCTTTAAATGTAACATTCATTGAGTTATTTCTCATTTTTTAGCATAAGATTTTTTTTATCAAACTCACTTCACTCTCAAGCAGCCGTATTTAAAGTCATTTTTCAGTTAAAAACTCGCTATAAAAATCATGTCGAATTCTTTCGAGCAAATGCGTCTCTGCGCATGTAGCTGGGCGCAATAAGCTAGCTACTCTCGCTTACGTAGACAGCTGATTATTGTCTGCATAGACTCTCCTGTCATATCCATTCTTTACGATCGTATAGACAGATGATAGAAGTGCAGTGCTAATGCGTAGTTCCGACTGAACGCATAACTGTTCCATATCCGAATAAAGATTTCTCACATTACTCTGTAGATAATATTGATTATTATTTTTTTGATCAAACAGCCTCTGATCAAGGTAAGATTATGAAATCTCATGTCGCTATCCTCATACCCGAAAATAATAAAAACTTGAAGATATATAAAAATGTAGCATGTTTTAAAATGGTGAGAATCAGACAAGCACCTATGTCAGATTAAAAGATTTCAACGATGGCATTCCGTTTATCTGAAGACAACATTTTATCCTTTTGTTATCTTTTTGATCAAATAAGTTCAACACGAGCGTCCTGCTTTAGAGGTAAAAGCATAAAAACTTGGCAGAGTGCATACAGTTTATTTTATTGACCAACTTTCCACACGCACACCCGTGGATACAAATGGGTCTGGAGTGAGAAAAAAAAACAAATGCGTTACCCTCCTGCGGACACGTTTTTTTATTCTTTATAAAGGATGTCTTCGCTTTGTCACCAACTAAAACCTACCTATAAAGTTCCAAACACATACAAAAAAGACACAACAACAAATACACGAAAGAGCATTAAATCTATCAAGATTGAAGGTTTCTTTTACGTATTCTGGGGTAAGGGGAGCAATTGACGTACCTAAAACTAGCAGAGCAAAGTGAGTAGAATCCAAAATCCGTATATGGTGCTTGCAGCGCACATTAGGTGCTTATTAAGGGCTGTATTCCGAAATTAATTGCTCTTATAGTTTTTTGGAAAATGGCAACAACTTGTAAATATCATCTTTTTTTGAGAATATCTTTCTTAGTGCTTGTAGAGTTAATTAAGTGCTTATTAAATTAGTAAGTGTCACAATAAAGGTAATGAGGAACTGGTCTACAATCTGGCTGGAATAATAAATACATTTTCAGAGACCATGTAGCGCAATGAAAAGGAGATCAACGGACTCTTCTGAAAACATAGTCCATCAAGTCGGGCATTTTACTGCGCTTTACATAAGAAGTTATGATTGGGTTAATTTATGATGACACAAAAAAGAGGGAGGTCAGAAGGAAAGAAACATTTTCATGTTGTGCAACTTCATTAATTTTCCAATTACATTATTTAAAATTTAAAAAAATACGCAAAAAATATGTAAATTTTATTGAATCTTTTATCAAAGATTAGTTATTATGTATTGTGTTTGTACAAGTATAAATTAGAGGTACATACCCTAAAGGCGACAATGTTACAAACCCTAGGGCCTCTGGCTCTAGAGTTTGTAAGTCACCCAATGGCGTAATCATCGTTAATACCCGAGATGCAAATAAACTGTTCAAAAAAGTTGATTTCTAAAGGTTGCTGTGCTAGCTTTATCTAAAGCTAGCAAAGTTGACATTTTCCAAAAAAATAAAACAGCAATTAATTTCGGAATATAGCACATAATTAGCCCTACAAGCAATAAAAAAGATTGTCTAAAAAAGTTGATTCCTAAAGGTTGCTTTCTCTAGAGCTAGTTAATTGCAAATAATTAAGATTTATGTAATTTAGATAGTTTTCGTTAGCTTTAATTTGGTGTATTATGTGGATTTACTTATGAAGTTTCGAAAATATTGACCACAGTTTCAGGCTTAGGATTATTATAATATAATGGATTCGAAGATATGTTTACTACTTGCCACACTTTGAATGAGCTTTTTTTGATCCCTCACTACATTATATTTAAATTTTAGAGTACAGTTTGAAAATGAAAAAAGCTTCCAATTTGGTACAATTAAAAGAAGATGTTTATTCAAGTAAATCATAAATCAAATGAAACAACTCTTAATTCAAATTTATATTATTTTTATAAAATATATAATCGGTTTAAAAAGTATTTAAGGAAAAAAAAGACCAAGTGCGAGTTGAACACATACATGAAGTGTTCCCTACTATTGTACAAAATGTGTTTATCTATGACAGTTCAAAAGATACAGCCAATATTATAAGATCGACAGAAAATAAGTCTATTGTATGGAGGGGGACCCCTACTTATTTTTACGTATTTACATTATTCGTTATTATAGCATACTTACTTTTTGAAAATTCCATATGTCTGCATAATAATACTAATAATAATAATAATAATAATAATAATAATAATAATAATAATAATAATAATAATAATAATAATAATATTAATAATAATAATAATAATAATAGTAATAGTTATAATAATAATAATAATAATAATAATAATAATAATAATAATAATAATAATAATAATAATAATAATAATAATTTATTTATTTCACAACTTTACATCAAATGTTTGCTGCAAGTCAGATATTTATAAGATCGACCAAAAATACCGACAAAATAACGTTTTTTGCATGCAATTTGGTTCTATGTTTATTATTTGTTTTCATAGCTGCATATTCTGTGTAAAATTTCAATTGTCTACCTATCTACGGTTCATGAGATACAGCCCGCTGACAGACAGACGAACAACGGAGGCAAATAAACAAATAATGGAGGAAAATGTTTTTATATAAAACGCCAAAAGGGACCCAGCGCAATATTTTTTTAGCTAAACCGTTTAATCCGAAAGTGGGCAAATTTACCGTGTAACATGTTTGCTTCATCCCAAACTCTGCGATTGCTCAAATGAAGGCGTCTAGTTTATGGATGCTCTATTTCACAATAAAAGTAGATTCTAGTTCTATTACCTGACACATGTCATGTCATTCTTATTGTGAACTATCTATTCGCCGCCTTCTTGTTCTTCCAACGTAATTGGCAAATTTTCGGATTGATAGTGTAACGTCGCGGATAGTTTGTCACTTAGGTACTTACGGTTGTTATTCATTTTAGTACCTATATCTATTTGTTCTAACACGTTATTTGCTATAGTTGCTTCATGTGTGGCTCATTAATTAGTTCTAGAATTAGTATAATTTATTCTCGGACCATCCAGAAACTACCTACAATGTGGGCAAAATTGAGTTGTAATACTTTAACCTCTTATTTTTTTTTTCAAGCCGATGTCAATAAAATTTGGATACATTATGAATTCATCAATTCTTGAACGGCTGCAATAAAAAAATGAATTAATTGTCCCTCTTCTCAAGTAACGAATACTTTCATCAAATCACAAAAGATCTAAGCGACTTTCATCAAATCACAAAAGATCTAAGCGACTATTATTTAAGGGCCAGAAACAACAAAATGTACGTCAAATTAAGCCAGAATAAATAAAGCGAAACGACCTACTTAGATATATATCCATAGAACCAATTTACTTCTTCAAGTAATATTTATTTTTCTTTTTTACAACAGTCCCCAGAAAAGTGAGTCCCATGAATATTTACATGGGGTGATGCTTTTTTGCTCACGCAAACTTTTTTGATAAGCTTTTTTTTGCCTCACCAACACAGCCAGCATCTGTTTTATGCAAATAACATCCATGTCATATTTGAGCTAATTACCAAGGAAGCACACGAATTTTCCACAGAGAAAAACGGCACTTATAATGAAAAGGGCGATGAAATTATTTTCCATTATATTTTTTAAGAGAAAATAATATTTATTAAAACAATTTGCTTATATTTAAAGAGAAAATGACCTGAGACGATTTCATAAGAAACGGCCGCTTGGGTTCAACTGAGACTTACTTATTTTATATTCTTGATCATAAAAAACCTACATTTGTTTGTCCTGTTCTTTCTTCTTATTGCAAATCTTGGCATACAGCTGGTCAAGGAAGTTGGTGTAATATTCGCCTGTAATTGTTCTGCCTTTTTCAAGGTTATCAATTAACTAGATCCCTTTCACATCCCGAAACATGTTGCCCATAACCACTGCTTCGAGTGCTGTTTTGTTTCTGGAATCTAGTGGTAGACCCATAATAAGATAATTTTTGCATTTGCTGGTGATCGTCATACAGCAAATGCGGCACCCACCTTGCGCACAGTTTTCGAATCCCTAATTCTTTGAACCGCAACTTCTCTTCCAATATCCCCACAGCCTCAGTCATCTCATTCGCCTATTATCCAACAGGATATTACGATGATTTCCGGTCTGGTGTTGGTTTTTGGCTACAATTTATATGGGTTATCATCGACTAACGTGCCACCATATTTAAATTCAGTTGCCCACATTTTAACAGTTGACATGGGAGGGACAGACTTCCCGTAAGCCCGTAAGGTCTATGAAATTTTTCTGGACCAAGAAAAAAGATTGTTGCTAGAGTTTTGTTACATTAAAATACCCAAATACACTGTGCCAACATCACAGAAAACTTTCTGAAATAGTTCAATTAGGTTGTTTTTGAACAGCCACCGTATAGTCCCGACCTGGCATCAAGTGAACTCAATCTGTTCCGAGAAATGAAGGTAGTAGGTAAATAAATTCATTGGAGAAGGTATCGAGGTTCACGATATGAGTAACAAAAGCTGTACTTTTTGTAATATTTGTTAATATGTAATGTTGATTTGGCTTTTCTATAGTTCTTTTGGTAGTTGTTCGTATTTGCTCTTCAATTAACATTATGTTTGATCGCTCCGCTTACAAATACCTACAAATTGAACAACCAGTCTATCACCAGAGCAATAACCCTGGTGTATTTATTTATTTTATTAATTGCTTGGGCAAAATTTGTATTTGTACAGCTGTCACGCATTTTGCCTGTATTATTTTGGGTGCGTTCTCATATTATCCACCAAACAGTTAATCAAAGTTTGCTTTGCCCCGATTCTGCGGTTTGTATACGTCGAATAAATTATATCAATATTATATTTGTGCAAGAAACCACTGTTTGTTGGAATTTCAAGTGAAATACAAACCAAATATTTACCAAATAATGTAAGATTTTTAATTATTTGTAAGTAAATATTTGCAAAGCATCGTTTACTTTTCTGAGATTATATTGGTGTTTGATAGATATTTAGAGTAGAGTAGTAGAAATGATAGACTGTCACAGAAGCTAAGTTGCTAAAGATGCAGGAAATAGTTTATTTTAAATGTTTTTTTACAGATACTTGCTTTAGAGGAAAAATACGATGTTATGGAAACTTCTGATAACGAAGGTAACGAGCTTTGTCTCCAGGCTTTCGAAAATATGAATGAAGTGATTGCTTTACTAGAAAATATTGTCGCTAATTTTTTTCTCACGCAAATATTCTTGTAAATGAAATTCATAAAATAATCTAATGCTGCGAGTGATATAATGGCGGTATTGGCAACATTGATATTAATAGCAATCATCAATTCATTTAACCTCACTTTTTTGCGAACTTATGCTTAGTATTTTCACGCATTTTTCTGGCTAATTTTGAAGGATATGTTACCGTTTCATAGAATGCAAGGATGATTATATGTATTTGGGATTGAAATGATAATTACAAATCGAAAATCTAGCTAAAAGTCGTAAGTCCTGAGAACACAATTTTTACCATTTTTGATTAAGAAATCTATAAAATATTATCTTCCGCCTCTATTTAATTTAAAATTATGCTAATATACCCACATCTATTTTTGGAAAAAAATCATTTCTTATGACTTTTATAACAAAAACCGGTAAACTAGACTTTTACCTCCTAAACGATAGATGTCCATGGTAGAATTGGGAAATGGTAGAAACAAAAAATAGGTTATGTTGCACTATTGTTTACTGATAGCTGTCATATTAAAGACGTCAACTTTGTGATTATTAAGCGATTGGTAATCAGATACAGCTGTGGAAACAACCAATGAGTACTTATATTGATAACAATTGTTTTCTGAATAGCCCTCTTTGTCTGTGTTCTATTCTAATAAAGCGCTATTCAGTTTTAGTCACACTTTGTTTTTCAAGTATCCCCATAGGAATCTAGCATACGGGTTTAGATCCGGGCTATTCGCTGGCCATTGGACGGTCCCGTGTCTCTCTAGCATGAGCCAGTATTTATTATTTAGATAATTTTTCACTTGTACAACATTGTGGACCGGGACGCCATTTTGATGACATATTAAATTAATATACTATTCCACAGGGATTCAACAAGTTCTAATAATTCTTCTATTTCCGTTTCCAAATTTTTTGATATCGTTCACCAGTGAGGGATATTTCACATATGATTGGTCCTATTACCATTTTATTTAACATACCACAACATAAATTGAGAGATTTTTCGTCCCTGTATTTTAACAGGCTGTATTTGGTGCGGATTTTCCGTTGCCCAAAAATGCTTAGGTATTTTTCCGATTAAAAACCTCCGCCTCTAAATGCAAGCCTCTGTCATCTTTGTTCGTTGTTTAAAGTTTAGACAGGATGAAATCTATAGGATCGACATTTATGACTTATTAGCGTTCACTGAATTTTGCTATATGACTTTCCAGACGTTATTTGCACATCAGGAACTGAATATTCTGGATTTTCTAAAAAAATGATATGGATGGTATTTTGAAAAGTCTATAAAGGAATATTTCCATTACAAACCTTGAAAGTAAAGTAAAATATCAAGTTCTTCATCTAAATTTCTTCCAATTGTTTAATCTTCAAATGACATTGTCATGTATTCGATAATTGCAGACGTTTTCGAGGCAACTTGATTATTTTTGTAGCAATAATTGTGGAAAAATAAGTTTACACTCAAATATTTCAAAAGTGATTGAACCAAATGCATACAAAATATAGATATCTGAAATCAGAACAAACAGGACTTTCATTCTAACTAATAATATACAAGGTGTTCCATTTTGAAAAAATATGACTCCATTGTTTTTTAAATGTTGTAAAGTGTTTTTTTTTTCTTATTTCCGCTATTACCAAAAGATACGAAGAATCATAAGACTGTAAGTAGGTGTCAAAATATAATGAATAACCCTATAGATTAGTGCGGGTTTTTCTTAAAACAATGATCAATAAAATATTTCTTCTCCAAGAAGTGACACGTGGTGTTTAAATATTATGCAATTTCTGATTCTAAATTACCTCCAGTGTTTTTTTTAGGGAAAATCATGCAAAATATATTTCGAATAAACTGGAAATATTATTCTGCAAAATATTTTCACATTTATTCCACTTTCAATGCCTTGACTTGACTTTAATGGATTCTAAATTAATAAATATTCGATTACATACTTCTGTGGTTATTTGTAAATTAAATAAAAGCTGCTTTCGTAGAAGCAAAATTGAAAATGCTAAAGTAAACATTCGAGTTTTCTCGAATATAAATTACGTTTTTCAAGAATTATGGGTACCTATATACGAATAAGAATGAAGGCCTTATTTTAATTAAAAGCTTGAGAAATGTGATATTTGTGGGGAGTTTTGTGAGAATAATATAATTAAAGTGGGAATTGGTTGAAATTTGATTCAAGATCCAAAATTAAATTTGTTAAAAAAAACAGAGGGGAGCGTGTGACATAGATGGTTGATGGTAATCAATCATGATTTGAAATATGATCTTCAAAGAAGTGCATTCATTTTTCAGTTGTTCAACAAATCTACTGTCAACTGATTGATTGAATCTGAAATATGTTTATTTGGCATCAAAAACATTACTAGCTATGAAGATTTGAAATGTAATATGGAAGAATGGATAGATTTAGTCAAACGAGATGTTTTTTGCACAAACAATTGTTGTTGTACAGATTTGGTGTTTTCCTTCCTCCACGTTTTTGACTATTTACTCAATGGTTTCTGACTTGATTGTGTTATAAGCTAGGGACTTTTATTGACTTTTTTATTGACTTTTGGATAATTTTACATGGGAATAAATGAACATTTAACTAGACCTCATAATGTTATTTCAGAAATATTTATGATTATGTAATTATTTAATAGAATTTTATAAATCATATATGTCTTGGAGTGAATGACAATAGAAATTAATTTGTCAGTTTGACACAAAAATTTTTACATTTCTTATAGGAAAATACAAGAGCAAAAAAATTGTTGAAACTTGAATTTCACTCAAGAAGAATAGACAGACATAATTTATGTTTTGGGCGAGACGAATCGGAACGCTCTTTTACCGACAAGAATCTACAGAGTACGGTGGATTATTTTAGAAGGACCATTTCCATTTCCTCCTAGTTCAGCTGATTTTACACCTTGTGATTTTGTCTTGTGGGACTATGTCAAAGATACTGTATACCAGCAGCCTGCCACTGACCGAAACAATATGAAAATTCGTATTACCAATGTATTCAGAACAATTCCACCTGAAATGCTGCAAAATACGAAAACACCACTTTGAACATAAGTTTGTTGAATTTATGCAGTTAGTTTCTGTTTTTACTTCATTAATTTACTTTTTGCTTGAGATCAGTTGCTTAATTTATTAAATAATTTTATGTATACGATTGATTATTTAATTATCAAATTGATAACCTAAGTTTAGTCATGAATCCAAGGTCCATTTGAATAATTTATGAAATTCTATTATATCATTACAAAATAGTAAAAATTTCTAGGTATAAAATATACCGTTCTATTTGAAAAATGAGTTATAGCTAATTCTTGATTCTATCTAAACTTTATACGAATATGTTTTGAGCACACCCGGTATAATATCAAGGACATATAAATTAACCGTAACATATTACTCGATAGTGAGTCATGTCCATAACCCTTAATCTTAATTAGTTTCAGAGATACGAAGTTTTAAATTATGCTATTTATCTGTGAAAATTTTCAGAAAATAATTAATATCTCATAACATATTAGCTAAAAACATAAAGTCATATGAATAAACTGACATTATTTTTCCATTTTGAAAAATAGACTAAAATTATATACATTCCATAAAAAAAAAAGTTATTTACAGTTATTTTTATATTGTAGAATGTTTAAGATAATCCTTGTATAGCAGATTTACAAAGAAAATCAAGATACAAGTTTGTAATATTAATTTAATTCACGTAGAATATTTTGAAGGTTGAACATTCCAAAATATTATTATAACTAAACTATTAAACAAGTAAACGGTTCCAATTTTATTCTTTGATAACTTTGGAAATGTCCGACATATCGATCTGCCAATAACGTAGTGCAACTAGTTACCTAAATGGGGGTTTTTAGATACTTTATTTGTAACCTAGTACGGCATTTAGGGCTCCGTACATCTGCCAGCCCATTTTCTTCACATCTAGTCAACGCATAAATTAGGAATTTGATACCTGTAACAATTTGTGATTACAGAACTTCATTTTGTTGATCTAATTAGAAAATTAAAAGTAAAATATTCATAAAGCGGATCATGTGACATACAGAGAAGAACTTGTAAATTTAAATTTTCGCATCTCTTAAAATAACATATCGAAATACGTCTATGGCTCTTGGCCTATTGAGCGAAAAATGGATATAAAATATGCAGACAGCGCAGTCAGTGGCTAGGAAAACAAAATAGTCTAGCATAGCTGAATAACTAGAGCTCAAAACTGGTCGAGCTAACGCAAAACAGTATTAGCTGGAGTTTTTTTTGTTACTCGTATAACGAGCGGCGGTGTATTATTTTCATGAATAATTATAGTTTAAAACCTATTAGATACATGAATGGAGCTTAGCAGAAAGAGGGAGAAATATTTTTCCCGATTTATTCAACTATCTCCTTATTCAAAGGCACGCTTACAAGTTGTCTATGATAAAATTCTGCTACATGAATTCATTAATTTCTTTGCTAAGCTGCATGCTCCTGGAGCCACTCCAACACGCTCCAACAACCGGTGCCAACAGGTATTGCAATTTCAATGCAAAAGTATTCAACCATCTGCTTTCAAAGTGATGTTAAACCATAAAAGATCGAAAGAAAGTACAAACTGAATCGGTAGCTTTAAAGAAATGGGTAGGTAGGAGGTAAAGCACACATAATTTATTTTCTGGTTTGTGGTACAGCACCAGTCTAAAGACAAGACAAGAGATCACTCAGATGCCTATTTTAAATATTTTAAATTTATTTTAAATATGTATAAGCAGTTCTCTTCATGTCGCTCAAAATTGAATTTTGTTCGAAATAAAATATTATTTCAATCAATTTCTGTATTTATCAAACAACAATGTATTTAATTTACTAAGACTATTTATTTTAAGTTAGTGTTGCTCAGACTTACCATCTCAGTATAAGAATACGCAATATGGGATTCAGGTGTATTGTGATTTGTCATGTATTTTGTTGTTACAGAAGACAATGGAGAAATAACATTTCATTGAAAATTTTCTACTGGAATAAAATTGTCTTACTTTCAGGTTTTGATCCAACAATTTTCGAGTTGTTAAATATTGCAAAGTTACAATAGACAATATTTGTGCGATGTAATAGGTAATTAAATAAGTATCTAGTTTTTTTTTTATTTCATAAAATAAACTCTATGTGCTCTACACACTACCAATTCAGTTTGGGAAAATGCACGCGTCTCCGCAAAACCTTATCTACTGAGTTTCTATTGTTTACAATCCTTTTGAGGACAGATGGCCAAATGCTGTTGCATTGGAAATCCCATACCTGCTGGCAAGGGTCGGAGTGGCGCCATGTGCACGCAGCTTTATACCGGATTTCAGGCTTTGGGTATCCAGCAAGGCTTTGAATTTACAATTGTCATCGTTTTATAGATGAGCCAGTAAATTTTCCATTTATCACGTCATCAGCCCGTTATGATGAATTTGCAGATGATGATTGAGTTTATGACACGTAAATCTGAGAATTGATGGAGTCCTTAAATTTATGTAGACCAAGCATTTTCATGTTTAAAGTCGTCAAAATGCTAAATTTATAACACATATACAGGGTATTCGGAAAGTTCGTACCTACCGAAAATAATAATACAATGGAAAGCGAAATAATGTTGTTATGGCGTTATTCGTCATGAAAGCGATAATTTGGAAAGTTAATATAGACCACTATCCCACTATTCTTATATCAACTTATCTTGATCTTTGTAATATTTGGTAGCATTTTGTTAAGAGAAATGAAGAATGAATAATATATGCATTTCATGATTCAGATTCACACTGTAAGCTGTTGTTTCATCCCAATAAAAAGCAGGTAGTTAATAAGAATTATCTTCAAATATTTTTATCCTTGGGCTATTTTAAATATCATCCAATTACCATGAAGATTTCTCTGAAATAACTATACAACTTTTCTGAAAAAATTATTTAATTACTGGATACTTGAAGTTCTGAAACAGCTTGCATAACAAGTGGACTTCACCATGACAGTAAGTTTACAAAAAAAATATAGATTACTTCGTTAACTGTTCTCCTTTGTGAGATTCTAGCTTAGTTTTTCTACTTAATTTTGAATGAGAAAAAACTGGTGCCTCCAGTCAACTACAAATAATGAGAATAACAGGCACAGAACTGAGAAAGAATTTAATGAAATGTACTTGAGAAACTAAAGTTTCCTTCAGAAAAGATGATGTTTATGGCAAAAATAACAGGAGGAAAATTAAAGAACCATCTCGAGATTGCATGTTTCAGTAATGGAGTTGAATGCCAAATGAAAAAGGAAATGGTGAATCATTTCAGACGCAAGGGTCAAAATGAATCATATATACTGGGTGTGCCAGTAGATATCATTGACGGGAAAATGAAAAAATTAAAAAAACTGATTTGAATGACATCAAAATAACTTCCTTAATAAGTCATTATTTTAAAAAAATATCACATTTGATAGCCCTGTGGTAGCTACCCTTCACTTTTTATTTTCAAACGGCAAAATTAATGTTTCTACACTACGTAGTAGAACATCAATCATTTGCATCGGTTTGAAGTTTTTTTTAAAACATTGGCGGAGGCAGTTCTTAATTTTTATGAAGATGATTAAATAACCTCAAAAATTCACTGAATATTAACGTTTTGATGTTATTAAAAAAACAAATATGTGCTATTGTGGTATTCCAGATATAATAACACGCAATTTTCAAGACTGTAGACTCTAATCTTATCTAAAAAAAACATTTTTTGAAAATTCATCATATGGGCGTGCAAAGAAAAATATTATACTAAAAATTAAGGGTTTTATTGGATAAGACTGAATAGTTAATCAGGAGAAACGAAAATTCCTCTATTTACAACAACAACAAGAACCAAGAGAAGGAATTTCACTTGGAATGAGCATGAAATGCCAAGGATCTGTCCAGATGAAACCCATGTGTTACGAAGTGTAAGGAATAGTTAAATGCACTTCAAATAAGTGGAAAAGGATGGATCAATCTAATTCCCTTTATAAACTTCAAATCTCATACGACGGACAGTTCATTTCTCCTAGAGACCTCGTAAAGTAAAAATCATCGAAAGTCGAAATCAAATTATTCCCAGCTGAATCATGAGGGAAGAAGAAGAGGACATGTGTAACCAGACCAGGCTGCACGTGTCATTGATAAGCTTGGTATCAAAAAAGTAGCCAGAGGCGTGCCATTAGATTTTCTTCTTTGATAGTAATAAAGTTATTAACCCACAACAACGTAGTTTTCTGGTTATTTTGGCGAAGCGGAGAGTATCCCGAACTGCAATTCAGTTCAATCGGTGTCAGAAGTGGGATTTCTAGTCAAATAATAAGAACAGAAAATGTCCACAAGGAAGGCCGACATGGAATCCATTATGGCAACCCTTGCCGAATTGATGAGACAACAAGCAGAGTAGTCTAGCACATACACACACACTGGCAGGTACTGAATGGTTCTCTACCTTGGATCTTTGCAAGAACAGGATAAAGAGAGGACTGCCTTCATCACGCCTTACGGACTCTGGCAATTCAATGTTATGCCGTTTGGTTTGTGTAATGCTCCTGCCAACTTTGAGCGATTGTTGGATACAGTTCTAAACGGATTGTCTTGGCAGACCTGTCTGGTTTATTTGGATGATGTGATAGTCATGGGTAAGACATTTGGCCAACACCTACGTAATCTGGAAGGAGTAATTCAACGTTTGAGAGGAGCCAAGTTGAAGTTGAACACGGATAAATGCGAACTCTTCCGTGACCTAGGTCACGTAGTATCTCCACAAGGAGTCCGACCAGACCCAGTCAAGCTAGCAGCGGTTCAAGAATAGCACCGTCCAAGGAATGTATCAGAGCTTCGCAGCTTTCTTGGGTTATGTTCCTATTGCCGCCGATTCGTCAAGGACTTCAGTAACCTGGCTAAGTCATTACATCGGCTGACAGAAAAAGACCAACCATTCGAATGGAAGCCAGATTGCGAAGAGGCTCTTCGGAAATTGAAGGAATCCTTGTGGACGGCACCCATACTGACCTACCCACAAACAGGTCGTAGTTTTCTTGTTATTTTGGCGAAGCGGAGAGTATCCCGAACTGCAATTCTGTTCAGTTCAATATAATTTCAAAAGCAAGTACGATTCTTTCTCAACTACTGACAAAGTAAATGTCCATTAAATGTCAGAAAATAATACTATGATATAGGACATCAAAGTTTAACCTAATTCTTATATAAAATGGGATTCATTTATAATAATTTGAAATATTTCAACTGGTCAATTTGGGACACAAAATATAGAGATTTTAATCACCAAAAACAAATATGACCCACAGTTACAGGGTGTTCTACTTAAACATTCAAAAATCTCGAAAATTAAAGGATATATCTTAACTCTAGGGAACCCTTATGGCGAGCGTTTGATGGGGAAATAAGGAATAATTCGAATTGAAAAGCAAAAAATAAAGCTGTTAAAAAAGGTTAGAAGCTTCTTCAACATTCTTGGAGTCTCATTCTCTCTCTGTTTTTATCAGTTTTTTCTTTAAATTCAAATCTCGTGATGTGAAAACCGTATCTAAGGTAAACATCTTCTTCAATATCGACCCTGTATATGTATATATGTATATACAGGCAAAAACTTTCCAGTTGTTCACACGAGATTCACGCTAAGCAAACTAGAATCTATGTCAAAGTTCGTAGTATTCTGAAACTCAATGACTAAAATAATGCCGATGACATTATAACCCATTAACGTTCAAGTTCGTGTTAAGACAATTACGGAATCTTAATGTTACCATTAAAACATTCTATGGCACATTTAAGGTCGTGTAGTATGAAGCGAGTCAACAAATTTATTATAACGAAGAAACCGCTAAGCAAATTGGTTGAAATTACTCCTTGGCATTATATGGGTATTATTTGGGACAGATTCGTTGACAAGCAATTATTTTACATGATAAGATCGAATACATTCCCTCAGATGCTAATAAATATGCTCCATTTTCTTGGCTAATGCATACATTGTCGACATTCATATACCTACCTATCACCTATACCGTTTTAATGGCTTTTTTTCCACACTTAGCAAATTGGTTTCAACTCATTGATATTCATGCTTGCGATAAAGCTGTAATATTGTAATTTATGCTAATGGTTTCAACAAGTGTGTACAACAAACTCACTCTATAGTATTAGAAGCAACAAGTTTTAGTGTTATACTTTTCCTTCATGGAATGGATTCAGCATAATATGAAAGATGATAAATGTAAATAAAAGGATATTATACCTCGTTTAAAATTCAAATACTTAGGGTTTCGAGACAAATTGGTGACAATTTAGATCCTATTACGAAATTACGGAGAATCCGATGTCCGCTGTCCGTCCGTTCGTCCATCTGTCAACGGGTTCTATCTTATGAACTGTAACACGTAGGGCGCTGAAATTGTAACACGTAGGTAGCTGAAATTTTCTCTGAATATCTGTTTCTTTTTACAGTACAACAACAAAAGCTAATTCCTCCATCCATTCATCGGACGGTGGATTTCGCCATCTAAAATATCACGGAACCCTTCATGTGCGAGTTCGACACGCATTTGGCCGCGTTTTTTAAGAATTGATCAGATTTATTTTTTCAGTTTATTAAAAATGTTTTTTTTATAAGCTCCATTATCTTTTTATCTGAAATTCTAGGAAGGTATAATAATGAAAATTCAAACTTTTTACGGCATCTATGTTGAGATGATTTTGTGAAGATTTGCAGATTTTTTTTTAATGAATTACGTTGGCTGACTGAAACTTGAAAGCTATTCAAATGAAGCACAACAAAAATATAATGCGATATTAATGCATTTAAAGAAATCTTACCGTACCTTGATACAGGGTGTTGTACCTTTAACTTTAATCGAATTTCTGCAGAACAACCTCCAAAATCAAAAATAATTTAAATATCAGAAGGATTTCAAATTATATAGAAAAGTGCTGATCACTTTTGTGCAGCCCTCAATATGTGGCGAACATCTTGTTGGTTTTTGCATCGAAGAAACACTCTAATTTCATTGTTGTAAATAAAAATTACCACTTAGAATGTATTAAATTTTGGTTTCAATAAATAATAATTTTCATTGATTTCATTATTTTTTTATAAACCCGTAAAATTTACAGAACATCAGTTTTTAGGTACGTATCTCAAAAACTAGATTGAAATGATTGAGGATTGAATAAATAAATATGATTTTAAAAGAAATGGAACAAATCAAACGCAGGCATACCGGTATACGAGTATACTCTTGCAGCAGAATTAGGTGAACGCTACATCTTGAATTGCACGTGAGTTTCCTCATCGTACAAAAATATTTCATTTAAATTATTTATTTAACTTATCCCATAGGAAACACTTATCCTTCTAAGTATTTTCATAATGAAAATAGAGTTGAAGAGTTGAAAAATGACTACACTTATTGATTGTTTATTAGGGGGATTCAACATTTTGGCGCATCCGCCAAAACTTAAAAAGTAGTATGTTCATATTTATTTCACATTAGAAGATAAAATACCAATACCATACTGCAACAATATGGACTAGCGATTGTACAGTAGTCAAAATTCAACCGTAATTCACTAAATTTAAATGCGATGTTCAAAAATCGAAGTACGCTGAGGACAACTTCATCAGAGCATTTCAAATTAAATAAACTTTATTTAATTGATGGTACAGGGTTTTTCAATAAGGATGGACATGTAGCATATCTCAGAAAGTAATATTCGTAGGATGGTAGGGAAAAATGCTCTTAGGGAAATCGACCATAGGAAATTGCTGGAAATTATTTTCAAGTTCTTAACTATACCCAATAAAAAATATTTCAAAAGTAATGTTGCTAGAGTTGTGCATCTCTTTCATCGATCACTTTTTATTGTAGGACGTGAACTAAGGGCAGTAGGGAAGAGATAAGTCTTAGTGATTGAAATGCTTATAATTTTGGTTTGCCTTAACAGAACTTAGCAAAATGGATCCCGTTTTCAAAAAGGAAGCTTTGCTAATTAAGTAAGCAAAATAAAGTAAATTAAATTTGCAATAAAATAATCAAAACCGCATATCGATATCTTTTTTCGTTCCAAAGTTATTACCAAAAAAAATACCTTTTTTAAATAAATTCGCTGAAAAAACTTTTATTTAAATTTCTTTGATCAAGCATGCCTTGACAGATAGAAAAGATTTTAACCTTTATTCTAATAATAATTTAATTATTAATAATAATAAAGAACACGCTTAAAAATAATAATAATGGATAATAGGTAATTATCACAGAATAAATAGAAGGAAAAATAACATTAACACTATTAAAACGAGGAATAGAGCCTTAAATGTTCAAAATGTCCACCGTTTTGCAAAATGCAACTGTTTGCTCTTTCTAAAGTGCAAGAAATAGCTGCTTCGATTTCATTTCGTTTCTTCTTAACTTATATTGTCCGTCTTCAAGAAAAATGCATTTCTATACACATCCATAGATATTATTATGCCCCCTAATTTCCAGCTATTTCCTATGGTTGATTTCCTTAAGAAGATTTTTTCCTTACCCTCCCACGACTATCTGAGATATGCTACCTATCCAGCCTTAATGAATAACCCTGTATTTGTACACATACTATATATTAATTATAGCTTTCTGCATTTCTTCTATATATAACTATGCCAAATCACAGATTCTTCCGTGAACTCAATATGCTTAAGAAGCGTTTAAAAGAATTACCTTCACGTATTTTTATCTAAATTTATTACTCAATTACAAATATATCTCATGTGTCTCGTAGCATTTCTTTGACAAATTTTTATTGCAAGATTGAAAATCAACCATAGTGTGATTTGTTTGCCTTGGGACCCGTCCACCAATCAATACCTTAATGATTTAATCTGTAAGTATATATCTTCTTATGTCAACAAATGCATAATCTCTGTCCTGTCGGTTATATTTACCGTCACGCTCCCTATAATACCTACCTATCAACCTGCAGCCAGCTCATGTTTTCTCATCAATTTCCCTCCAACCAACGAAATTGTCAACTGTACCATTAGCAAAGCAATTAAATGGGCATCGATTTCCCTATCATACCCTTACACAGAAAGTAAGTGTAGCCCTATTCCATCATCAACCAGAACACTCGTACATCGAGGATAAACGAGCGGCCTGTGTGATCGAACGGAATGGTAAACCGTTCATTTCCGCACTCTCGAATCAACCTCCCTGGAAAATACTACTTGTTGTAACGATAGGGGTATGTCACGAAGACGCTGACATAGTTCATTGATGAGTTTGTTCCATTTTCTGTTTGTGGCAGCACGAAAGTTTGATGGCAGATGAAACACGAAATGGCTTCGAAAGTAGTAGTTCTTCATCCTCAGTACTCTAAGGTTAGCATATTCAAAGAGTCGGCGGTACTAAAATTGCGTGTTGCTTGGAAATCGTGATTGATATACAGATCAAGATAATTTCATAGGGACAATATTACTATTTCTTATACGGTATTACTTAGAAAGATGATTGAATTCGAGGAAAGTTGCAGAATTTAGACATTCTCAATATTCCGATTTGCAAACTGGAAAATGTTCAACCTGTCTTGAATTATATTGAAAAAACTGAAAATTAGCGATTTGGATTTTCGCATTTAATGTTCTGACAGATTTTTTTAGAGTTCATCCCCCCTAAGGATATTATCGAGGGCGTTAAATATTATATGAAGGACGACAGTCCATAAAATTTACCACAAAAACTTTTCAATAAGGATAAATAGGTTTTTTTTTAAAAAATTGAGCCGACTTTATTAGTTGGTGCACTGAGAAAAGTCTTCCATTTTTTCTAACTCAATTGCACAACTTCAAAAGCACCAGCACCAATAGAATTAACTAACTGAAATAATGGGTCCATTTTTTGGTAAAAAATATTTATTTCACACTTTTGAGTGTAACATTAGTCATGAAAATCATTCAACGTTTACTATTACCAAAGAAATCCTTATTTCCTTATCGCAGCGGAAATACACATATTTCAGACTCCACCATGGCTGTAACTCGAAAACCGTAATTTTTTTAGAAAAATGTCATATTTAAATGTTTTTACTTATAATCTCTTCTTTAATTTGGCCGTCTTATATTTTCAATGTTCGCAAAAAAGCTCCATCCACATAGCGGAAATACCCATATTTCAGTCTTTACTGTAACTCTTTTGAAAAAATGACCAATTCAAAAATTTTCAGATACGGATACGATCTTCAATACTGGCGCCTCGATTTTCTAGAAAAAATGCCCCTCCATCCCCTTCAGAAGCTGTTTTTGAAGGAAGGGAGATTTCAAATTTGAGTTTTTCTTAATATGAGGTCAATTTTGCTCTTTCAAATAAATCAAAAATCGTCAAAATCGGAGTACGTTTACTATGCAAAAACCGCGAACAGCCATGCATATAAGAAGCAATCATACAACCGAATTGTAGATATATACCTAATACAATTACAGTAAATACTAGCTACTTCAGGAAAGTAAGAAAATTTGCAGAGCTATCAACCTGGCTTCCTTGTTACAAATTGGATAAGATAGGAAAATAAATGATTATCAAAGGAGATGGTTTCTCGGAAAATAAGGAACAGGAATCAATTCCCATAGAGGCATGTAAACCGATTTGTGGAAAACATAAAACTCCTTTCTTTGCCTACCAGAAGTCATATAAATGAGCTCTATATTGAAAAGCATTAGGTACTGGAGTTGAAAATGACGCTGGAGGCTAATAATGTGAGTTTTCGAACAAAGATGGCAATTAAAGTCTAAATTAAGGATAATTGCACTCATTGTGCTTCGGCTAGAGATCTAACTTTACCTATTTGCGAAAATCCTGTAATATTCAAGGACTAAATGGTATGTTTTTCTTTTGTCCATGGACTTTGTCTATTGAACATAATTAATTTTCCCGCCATATGTAGGAAGATTCATCTCTTCAGATAAAAGTATGAGATTTGGCATAGTGAAAGTTTAGGTATATGTTGAAGTAGTGCATACAGTTAAAGTTTTGATGTATTATGTGTTAATATATTAAATTAAATAAAATAAAAATATATGGCTTACGTGGTAAAAGTGTTATATTGTGTATTGCATAACGAACCCAATTGCAATGTGAAGTCAACGAGTCAAGGCTGCCATATTGTTTTATTCGTGAATAACAACCCTGGTCAAACGAAAATTTAAATATTGTGAAAAGTGTATACAAAGTGATGTAATTATTTTGTAGTTATACATTTAAATGCGCACTTAATATCATTTCATGACATTTTAATACTTTTGATAATGGATTAATGCATTTTTACAACGAAGGTTTTGTCTTAAGGGTAAATTAATATTACCGGCTTTAAGTCAAAACATTACAATAATGTGTATTATAAAATAAATAGCTAGCTGTCATTGTGTTTTTTGTATTGTTACGAACATAAAATTTGTAAGTAAGTAAGGAATTAGACAAACAGCACACGCTAATGCCGTTTTGTACAAGCTTCAATTTCCAAAAATTATATCTAATTATTTAATTTAATAAACAATGAATTACGGTCGAATTTCGACCACTAGGTGACCACTAGTTTGTATAATGGAAAATTTGAGTTCTTATTCTGTTATTCTGTAGCATAGAATTATTCTCTCAACTGATTCTAAAGAAAGAGTTTTGATATTTTATCAGTAAGTGCATAAACTAATATGATTTGTACCATCGAGACCAAAAAATCGAGAAAAAGAATGTTGGTAGATTCTTCACTCAAATTTTAATTTTGGGATAAATAGGATTTGCTCAGAACAGCAAAAATTAATGAGTTTTATATAATCGACGTCTATTGTAAAAAGTAGAGAGCGGTGATATAATGGCAATTCAAGCAATCTGGCTCAGGACATGAGGCTAATCAAGTTTTTATTGGTCGAAAGAAAATCCACAATTAAACTTTCAAGAACCGTTTCTTATTACCAATTGCTTTATTTAATAGGTTAATTGGTACCGACCTGAATATTTCATCCATTTGGGTCAATTGAATTTTATATTGATCTAACGATCATCTCACTTTACTCTGAGTCTGTAAACTATATAAATAAAATACAGTGCAGTCCATAGGTATGCAATAAATTCATTATTAGCGTTACTATGTATTTGTTTGAAGAAAACCTGAAGTATTTCTCAATTTATTTCAAAATTAAATTAAATTTTCAAAATGACCACCATTCACTTCTTGACAATAAGCAAGACTATCTTGGAATTTTCGTAAGACATTTTGTAGGACCATAGGGGTTATGTTGTTATTAATTTCTTTCGTTATCCTAAATTTTAAATCTGCAATATTGTCTATTGAAATATACTTTTGATTTCAAATAACCCCATAAAAAGCAATCGGGAGGAGTCAAATCGGGGGATCTAGGTGGCCATTTTATCGGTCCATTTCTTCCAATGGCCATATTGGGAAAAACTTGGTTCAAATAATCTCTAACAATACGTGTGTTATGCGGTGGGGCTCCATCTTGTTGGTACCAAATTGATCTAACTATTTATTGCATTTAGATCAATAACATCTGGGGGAAGTATTTTTGATGTAGGCAGTAGAAAAACCTAGATAAACCCACCACCAGCACAAACGTTCGATTTTTCGGCATATTGTGTGCGAGCCTCACATATCCAATGAGGATTTTCCTCAATCTCTGACAGTACATCTAACTTTTTTCCTCATCCTATTTAACATTTCCACCTGGTTTTTGAATAGTTTTTACATGTTCAGTTTCAAGAAAATTTGTTTCTGTTTTGCTGTCTGTAGATTGTGAGACCTGTTGACCAGGGTACTTATTATTGAATATTTCACAAACTTCCTTTTGAGTTCTTGTTTTATAACAGCATCCAATCATAATTAAAGTGTCTATTTTTCGGATAAATGAGCCACGGTTAAATCAAATACTCTCAAAAATACGTCTGTCAGCAACTTACAAATATCAAAATTACAGTAGCCTACTAGATTGACCAAATGTTGTACGATAATTCCAAGATCGCCTTGCTGATTGCTAAGAAATGAATGGTTATCGCAGTTAGAACATTTAATTTAATTGTAAAATAAATTGAAAAATACTTCCCAAACATTATGTTCCTCCATTCTACTTAAAGTATCAACAGTTTACATTTTCAAAATATTTTTTTCTCAGTTATGATTGCACCAAACTTATTGCCAAAAGTATTGCTGATCAGAGAATGAATTTATTCCATAACTATAGACCGCACTGTATAATAAATAATCGCTAGTACTGACGCAATGTAAGGATATGAGCTTTTTCTTGAAATTTATGTTACTTATCAAGGAAATTTCTTTTAAGCTTGCTAGATATGAAGTTATCTTTGAAATCATAAGATATGCATCCAAATTTGTAAAAAAAAACTAAGACTATTACAATTTGAAATAACTTTATAAAATTTGAATATTCAACGAAAAATTTAAACCTATGAGACATAGTCTATATCATCTATCTTCCTCTAAGAAGGGCTGTCCTAATGTAGGTATCGTCCCCATCTGCTCTTTGGTCTTTATCTACAAGAAAATCAACATAATTCAACGCTCATACTCAGCAAGGCAGATATATATGCAAGCAGGTACAAGATGGAGATTGAGTGCGACTGGATATTCAACACTTTTTTCAGATACTTAATGGGATAAGAAGAGGGAGAAAGTGGGTATCTTTCTGAGAGGATACTAAAAGATTAATGGAAATGTACGACGTTGTCTTCTGAGTATTTCTCAGTTCGAAGTGGTGTAATATTTCAGCGGATGGTTGGTCACCGTTGGTAGGTAGGTACATTTACTTTGGCTGAATGGAGAGTAACTTTTAGTTTTAGTTGCCTTATAAAAAATACAGTGTGGCTCTTTAAAATGAAAACCGCATATAATATACTACAGATATCAAATAAATGAGTGATTCCGATGTTACATATTCATTTGAGTATGAGAAAGATGACTGCAGAATGGGTGCCGCGTTTGTTAACAGTCGATCAAATACGTGAAAGTTTTAGTACTTTTCAGCTGAATTTGCACATCTGGATATTTTTTACATGGAATAGTGACAATTGATGAAGCATGGATCCATTACAACACACTCGAATCAAAAAAAGCATCAAAACTAGCCAAGAACCAACAATCGGCTAGAAAGGTGTTGTCCGGTTTTTGAGATTCAAGTGATATATATTTCATCGACAATTTAAAAGGGGGCAAAGCTTAGTGATTATTATTGGACCGTTTGAAGGACGGGGAGGCTACATAACGTCCCATTTATCAATGAGAAATGCATCTTTTTGCAAGACAATGCTTCCCCATCCACCGTATGCTCCAGATCTGGCCCCCAGCGACTTTTACCTATTTCCAAACTTGGAGAGATGGCTCCGGTGATCAAAATTTGGATCGAATAATGACGGCATTGGGGAATCTAAAGTCTGCTTTGAGGGTGAATTCAAGTCGTACTATTCGAAAGGGATCGCAATGCTGGAAAATAGTTGAACAAGTGTATGGAACTACAAGAAGGCTATGTTAAATAATATCTACATAATAATTTGGATAAAAAACTTGGTGTTTATTATATCCTTCGAATTTATTGAAAGCCTAAACCCTATATAATATACACAAAAAGATTCAAACAAATCAAATTTTAATTTGATTGCGGTTCTTTTAACTCCATTCATTTGAGAATGACGTCATCAGGAAATCGCTGTAAAGTAATCATGACATATTCTTTATGCATTTGTTTTATTGAGTATAAATGAAAAAAAATGGAAAAAGGCAATATGCAATGCTATGAATTTACAATTGGGAGTTTTCGAGATAAAAAGGTTTTAACATTTGGAAAAATGAAGAGAGAACCTGAAACATAACCAACAAAATGACTGTAAATATTATAACATGTCAAATAAACCACTCGAACTGTGGTCCTTTTGCTAACCTATCAGATCTCAAGTCTTTGTTTTTGAATAAATTTCCTACAATTTTGATTATTACAAAATATGTTTAAATATTGCTAAATTTTTTAAGAACTTCATAGTATATTCTACAACATTCACCGTACCAAGATAAAATACTAAATAAAATCCTCTGTAGATAAAAATCAAAATTTAAATCTTTTTATCTCGAAAATAGCCACTTTAAAGGTTAATATATTAATATTGTATGGAATAAATTTTCTTTTAAAAAATTTCATGATGACGCGACTGGACGCGACAGAGTTTGACGTCAAAATCAGAGAAATTATGTCAAAAGAAGCGCGTGGTTAATTATAAAATTTGACGGGTTCAAACGCCTTATATTTACTGTTTTCATTCTAAACGTCCACAATGCATGTAATATCGTTTTTAGTCTCAAATTGAACCTGTGAGACTCAACAATTATATTTACAATTTCCGTGACTATTAAGAGGAAACGTGTGAGAAGAAAATTGAAAAATTCGTTTGTACGGAGATGTGGGACAAGTAATTTGGAACTTTGGTGGAAGGTATTTTAGGGAATAAGATGGAGTTTCTATGATTACGGTGTGTGCGTTAGAAGTAAATAGGATTTTTTTATACAGGGAGTGCTGAAGAATAAAGAAGTAAGTTGGTTATCATTCCATAGTTGAGCAGTGGTTCAAATAAACTTGAAACTCGATAAAAATAACATACTCGCTAACGTATAACGTGAATCTTTTAGGTATCATACGTGTATCTTTCAACAGTTAAGACATAATGTTAGATGTTTATTCAAATCAACAGAAACTAATTAAATTTATTGAAATCAACCAAAGTCTGTATTTATTGAGTAATTAATTACATTATATTATTAACTACAGTATATTGAAATATGAGAAAAAAAGTTTTTGTAGTACATTAGCTCTTTTTAGTGACGTAGATTGATTTTCAGCAGCTACGCTGATTCTCAGTGGAACACCCTATTTTTGCATTTTCAGGTAGCTGTTCACTTTTACAACAATAATATAGGGTTTGGTGGGTGTATGACTTGTTGTTTCTTAAATAATGACATTTTCAAAGCAATAACAAAACGCATGTGCCTAATATGCACCACCTTCTATTGTTCTAAAAAGGGGACAAAAAACTACAACCAAATAGAATATACGCAAAGGCAAACAAATCAGTTGCCCGCTGGTAGGAATCTTCGGAAAGGTGATGCTTAAGATATGGCAATATTAACGTTAATCTTGAAATAAGCCAGCCATTTACTGGCCTGAAATCATATCAATAATTAAGTCAAAGAACAAAAACATACAACTCTTTGGTGTTTTCTCAACTCAACTCTTTCAAATGAAACAAAAATCGTCTATATAGGGGTACGTTTACTATGCAAAACGCGCGAACAGTCATAAAAAAGCAATCATACAACCTCCTCCTTTTTTTAAAGTCGGTCAAAAATAATAAGTTTCGTGCAATACATTGTCCATACCCTAAGTGAATTCTATCATTTTGTATGAATACAAAATCCAACTAATCCACGCTTCCTTTTGTCTGTTTTTTTTTTATTTAGAAAGATTTTATTCCGGTCGCATGACATTTTAGACATAAAATTCCGGTCGCGTTCATCCCGTAATTGAATGTCGAATCTCCGAGCAGAGAGTTTTAATAGAGGGCGCTACTACCACTCAGCCATTCTGTATTTGTGGGAGTAGCTTTTATTTTCCGTTTCCTTTTTTTTAGAATACAGTGGGCAGATATTATATTACGAAAGTATATAGCGTTTGAAACTTCGTGGGATAATTATTCAATAACTTCCGATTATGGAAGTTCGCTATTGAGAAAGACGCTAGGCAGCTTATTCAATTATATCACACCACAATAATTTCAAGAGCCGCGAGTGGTGAATTAAAATTTTGCTCAGTGCTAACAAACTGACAAACATAATTTGGAAAAATATGTGCCTATATTAATGGATTACTGCAACTTAATATACCGATTGTTATTGTTATCGTATCATTTACAGTGAATGCTAAACATTCCTTGAAAATTATAATAGAATGGTTTAATTATCACAGAGTGACCTTAAATATATCATAATCGAGTGTTTTAAATGTCTCTCTACACGCTTATAACCTCCCTGCTACAGACAGACTAACTAAATAATAAATATTTCTTACAAAAAAATGGACCGACTTTATCAGTTGGTGCACTGAAAAGTACAAAATAATATTAATTCTATTGGTGCTGGTACATTTGAAGTTGTGCAGTTGCAATTAGATTGAAAACTTTTGGTACCAACTTCACAAGTACCAGGACCAATAGAATTAATATTATTTTGCACTTTTCAGTGCACCAACTGATAACGTCGGTCCAATTTTTTGTGAAAAATATTTGTCACATTTTTGAGTGTAACATTAGTCACAAAAATTGTTGAACTTTCACTAATACCAATGAAGATAGTACTTATCCTATTACCCACGTATATTATTTGCTCGTAGTTATTATTGAGATCTCAAAACATCGCTGCGGAAATATGCTTAAGTATTTCAGTTGTTATCATTTTAACACCGATTTAACTCGAAAACCGTAACTCTAAGAAGAAAATGTTCATCATAAATATTGCTACAAATAATTATGTCTTTCATGTACTGCCCACAGATTTTTAACTTTCGAAAGAAATAGCCTTCTCCACATAGCCAAAATACATATATTTGAGAATTTAACATGCCTCTATCCGAAAACCGTAACTCTTTTGAAAAAATGTTCAATTTAAACGTTTCCGGATATTATCCTATCTTTAATTATACCACCTCAGATTTTCGATTTTGCCCCCTCCACCCATTCGGGGGCGGTTTTCGGAGGAAAGGAGATTCTGGATTTGCGTTTTTATGAATATGGAACCATTTCTCAAGCCTCCTCTTTTAAATGAATCAAAAATCATCAAAATCGGAGCTCGTGTGTTATATAAAACGGGCGCACGAACAAAAAAAATACAAAAAAAAGCAGACATCGAATTGTATACCTCCTCCGTTCGGGGTTCGTCGGTCAAAAATAGTAAATGAAGTTAGATAACTCGGTGTTATACTGGACGAAAATTGGAACTGGAGGAAAAATATTTTTGGTATTGTCAAAGTAGTAAGATAACTGTTCTTTAAAGTGGTATATATTCTTGATAAAAATAAATTATTAACATTATACCATGCTTTCTTCAGTGGCATCCTATTTTATGGGATTATTTGTTGGGGTTTAGCATATTCAAATGCATTAGGGCCGGTAGCCAAAATACAAAAGCGTGCTATAAAAATTTTAACGTTTGATAAAACCCCTTTTTAGTACGTTGAAAATCAGTGAAAAATATACTTTGAAAGCACATATAAATAATTATTGTATTCTACAGGAACAATATACTATTGCTGAAGCATCTGTATTTTCAAGACATATATCGCTTGTGGTAAATAAAACTAAATGAAATATTTTTCTCCACGGCTTCTCCTTCCTTGCATTAACCTAACGATAGATTTCATTGAGTTATTCAATGAATTTAGGTACAATGTGAAATAAATTCTAAGAAATATTTATTTGAGAATTGAAAGCAATGTCATTGAGCCGTTTTTTATATATCAGTATTGTAATTTGAGTAACTCCAGAAAGATTGTGTCAGTAATGGCAACGCTTGGAAATATAAGACACGGGCAAAGGCAATAATAAATCAAGGGTTGAATTTTGATTCATTTTTTTTAGTAATAATAAAATCCGACATATTCAAAAAAATATTTTCTTAAAAAATATCAAACGAACGAGTCATTCGTTATTGCTCATCATCTTCCGATAGCCTTATCAAATTCAATAAGGTTCTCACCAGGCACTCAAGTAAGTATATTATTTTCTCTCAGATTCTCCTCCTTATTAAGAAAACGAGGAAGAATTGAGGGGATAGTCTATATATAGCCAATGCTCTCCTGACTTTCGTCTTCGGCAATTATATTATGCTTCTTATTTAAAATGAGCTACTATTCAATCAAATCGACAGCTGCATCAATTCCGATGGAACTTCTGCATAAATATTACTGCCTACAGGAAGATATAGAAGAAATAGTAACTATATTTAACTTTAAAGAACAGTAAGAATGGTTGATGATAGTGTTTGGAGACTGAACACAGCAAAATCTCAAAAATTTGTCTGAAACATACCATTCGTGACGCATATACTATCTGCTTGTACGAGAATTTTTTGACCAACCTAAAAAAAGCAGGAGGTATATAATTCAGTTGTTTGTTTGCTTTGTTTCATGTTTGAATCTTGGCGCGTTTTGCATAGTAAACGTGCGCCAATTTTGAAGATTCTTGATACATTTGAATGATAACAGTTGAGAATTGGTCCCAAATTTAGAAAAACACAAAACCAAAATATCCTTTCCTCCAAAAGCCGCTTCCGTAGTGGGTGAAGGGGACAATTTCTCTCGAAATTTTTGGGAGACGCCAGAATTAAAGATAAGACCATATCCGGAAACTTTTGAATTGAATATTTTTTTCAAAAGAGTTACGGTTTTCGACAAAAATAGGTGTATTTCCACTATGTGGAGGGGACATTATTTTTTCGAAAATTTTAAAATATTAGACGGCCAAATTAAAGAAGAGATTATATGTAGCATCATTTAAATTGGAAAACATTTTTCTAGTTACAGCACTAATATAATTTTTTATTTTTCAGTATACCAACTAATAAAGTCGGTGCATTTTTTGATAAAAAATATTAATTTGTAAAATCTCGTGGAAGAAACAATGTCGAATACATATCTACGAAAATAGTATCTAACAAATGCATGGCTGCTTGGAAGGAATATTCTAGACTTGTATATTATCTAATTTCTTTGACAATGTATTTTGAGGGATCCCTAAGAGGTTTACTTACCAACAAGTTTGGCTTAGCTACCAGTAAACCCAACTTACAGATAGATGTGATAAGCAATCCAAAATAGTCAAGTTAATACAAAAAGGTGTATTTAATTGAAAATGATAAAGTCGAGCGTAAGAAGGATAATGTAGTTTCAGAAACGGGTATGTTTTTTTTATTATTTTATAAGTCAATTATGAAATGTTATCTTTACTAATATTATAAATGTGAAAGTGAATTTGTTTGTTTGTTACGGTCTCACTCCTAAGCCACTGAACTGATGTTATAAAATTTGCTACAGAGATAGAGGAGACCTTGGGAAAGGATATAGGCTACCTTTTATTGCCCGTAGGACTCTATCTGAATCGTTCCGTACCTGGAAGATGTATATTTCTGAATTCTACGGCTGGATTTTGATAGTTTTTTTACCATGTAGGTTTGTAGAATTTATTGGAATGATCTGGTAGTGGCTGTAAGTGTAACTGGGCCTCCTACGTAGACGGTTGTATACCTGTAATACTCAATGAAATATCTCTGAACTCTATAGCTGAATTTTCGTAGATTTTTTACTGTATTTGTGTGTAGTATGTCACTGAACTATTTTGTAAGAGTAGGTCAGTACGATAGAGAGCAATTCTCCGGCTGTTCTCTCTTCGTGGATGGATCTAAGTTGGTGTTTGGGCTGGTTCTACGTGGGAGTAGGACTCTGTGGTAGAAGGTTTCTATACTCAAGACTTTTTATGATTTTATGTTTTTGTACCCCAATCTACCAAACTGTTTGCCCGGAAAGTGCCGGGTAAAACAGCTAGTGTATTTATAATCGATAAATCAATCAATAATACTTTGCAAACGTTCTAATTCAAAAACATGAGGTGTTTATATGTAGGCAGGTACATCTCTCAACATCTACGGCTCTTGTTAAAATTTTGGCGGATGCGCGCGAACATTTAAATTTTCTCTTGAAACCTAATGGTGCACAAGGTGGAGGGTTTTTTTCAAAAATTGAATATTTGAAACGACGAAGTTAAAGAAGAGACCATATCCGGCAACGTTTAAATTGGACATTTTTCGAAAAAAAATACAGTTTCCATGTTACAGCAGTGGGAATGTCTGAAACATGTGTATTTCCAAAATGTTTTGAAATCTCTAACTAACTAGGCATAAGCAACTTATTATCATCTTTAGTGAATGTTGAATGAATGATGGTCAATGTTACACTCAAAAGTGTGAAATAAATATTTAAAAGAATTTGGATCGACTTTATTAGTTAAAAAATACAAAATAATATTGATCCTTTCAATCTAGCTACAACTTCAAAAGTACCAGCACCAATAGAATTAATATCATTTTGTATTTTCAGTGCATTTTTTTTGTAAAAAGTATTTATTGATGTACCAGCTAATATTCTCTTTACTTTGAAGAAATACTGAATCGGGAATCTAAACCTATATCTTCTAATGTCGTCCCTGTCTCAATTCTTTTGTCAAAGCTTCTTCCAAAATGTCTAGTCTCAAGGCGCATTCGGATGTTCGATGTTAAAAATATATGAAAATTTATCGTACTGGATCTTTATAACTAGACTTTATGATTGAGTTCCCGTTTGCTTTCTAGACAATACTATCACAAACGTATTCTGAACTAGCTATCTGAATTCTTTGAAACCTCATTTCTGGCAATATCATCTTCAGAGCTTGTTCAGATAAAAGTCAATATATATATATATATATATCAAGTTACTTTGAGACTCTTTCGAGCAACATTCCGTCGCTTCTCATCTAAATTTTATTTAGTGTTTCAAGGCGCGTCTCCGTATAGATGCTGTGACTGGCACTGGTGGAAGTCCGATTAACACGATAAACATTTTACGAGCCGAGGCGTAAATAGTAAATGCCATCCTCAGATATTGGTTGGTGAGATGGGAAGAGAATGGTGATTGTTGGGGGGGTTTCTGCCTTACAGTGTCTCAGTTTTCAGGGTTCACATCCCTTAAGAGCTCTCGAGCGTAGCGTTCAACTTATACAGGTATACAGAGTGACTTCAAGCTGAAGCGAAGAAATGAAAAATGTTCACAAGAATTGGAGTCGGGAAGTGAAGGCTAGATATCTTCCATTTCGAGATCTTAAGAGATCTTTAACCTAGGTAGGTATTAATCGAAAATGTGGCATTTCTTGGATTTTTTACATATACGGCATTTATTAACATAGAGTTGTTATTGAACAGAATGGATTTACCCCAAACTCTCTATTTTAAATTTATGTTACGCCAATCAGTTTTAAGACATATTTTTTACAAGTACATTTAGAATTGCAAGTTTTCTTTCACTTGCTACTTTATTATATACCTAAAGTCGATTACATAGATTGGTACATAATAGTATGTAATCGATAAAAGCAATATTCAACTATCAAAAAGTTGTTTGACTAAAAAAGAGTTGTATTCGCATTACAGCGATTTTAATTTGGGGGATTTGGAGGATTGTAGATTGTAGATTAAAGGAGTTTTCATTGCATTGCGATCTTGAAGTCTATTGTGCCCCCCATCAGAGCTGTTCTCGCCATTACGTAGTCTAGAGCTCGCACTCCAGTTCCAGGGTTCTAATGAAATCTATAATCTGGGAGGGCTTCAAGGAGGTTACTTTCTCATTTCTGCATGTTTCCTGTCCAAAACATTTTTTGCGTTGGCTAGCAATGGCGAGGCATTCCGTCACCAGGTAATCCAGAGTTTCCTCCTCCCCAAAGAATCTGCACTCGTCATTCTCTGCAAGACCTAGTCTCGTTAGGTGCTTCCTGAGGCGACAGTGCCCAGTAAGAAATCCAATGATTAGTTGCAACATATTCTTGCTAAGATTCAGATACTTCTTAGATTTTGCAGTATTAAAGCTTCCAAGAAACTTTTGGATTCCGCCAGAGTGTTTCTCTTTCGATTTCTGCCTTCTCCTGAAACTCTTTCTTGTAGGTGCATTTACCTAAGCCACAGAAAGCTGCATGGCAAAGGAAAGGAGTTCGTGCTCCTTTTCTGGCAAGTGTATTGGCCGCTTCATTCCCTTTGATTCCGGAGAGGACGGGAATCCAGACTAAACAGACCCTGTTTTTCTTGCCTATTTTGTTGAGTTTTCTTTGGCACTCCCATACCATTCTAGAATCGATGATATGAGAGCTCAGCGCTATACCATTTCCTTCTATATTCATTTCCACGTATCTTTCGATTACAAGCACTTCTGCCTGAAAGATGCTTGGACAGCGACCTAACGATAGTGAGCATTTGGTGCCAGGTCCGAATACTGTGTACTATTTGATGGCAATCTTTTTGGGAGCTTGAATTGTGGGCTGCCTTTATTTGGGAGGATGAATCAACTGCGTAAAATAACAAAACCCAGTAGTCCATTAACGGCAGAATCTGTACCAGATCATTGCTGAAGAATCTTATACCTATAGAATTTTTAAGATTATTAATAATTATTGATTTCCTTTCTATTTTAAATTCCCTACATCTTGAAATCTGTTTTATTTGGTCCTTATGAACTTTCGGTAATCAAATCTTGCGAAAGACCACCCATTTTTATGTTTAACTACCGCAATTCGGCATCACCCTATTGGTAGGAATCCTTGTTTTATTTGCGAGATGAAGTACTAAAGAGTCGTTTATTAAATGCCGTGAAACTTTGAAATATACATTGTTTTCACTCAATTATATTATTAAAGAACAATAAGAATAATGGCAATGTTATTTGAATGAATAGCGGATCTGAAACTACTAAGAAAACTTTCTATGGGTTTAATGTTGTTTTCATAGACAAAGAACTTGCAAACCCCATCACAAAACTTATTTAGTTGACTCCTCATCATATACGAGAACAGACTGCAGCGATTGGTTTAATTTGAAAATATCGCTCATACATACTGGTAATTTTAAATCTGCACAGCTACAGGGTGATAGAAGAACTTTAGCCAAAGTACCAGCACCAATCGTATTAAAATATCTGGGGGACCGAGCTTTGCTCGGGTAACACAGGATTTAGGGTGAGTCTGAGTTCAAAAATGTTGTATATTTCTGGTTAAAATGTAAGGGGCTGAGTAGATACGTAAATATTGCTGTTATCGTTCACATAGCTCTGAAGTTATAGATACTAACAGAAACCAGCTGTATCACAAATCGACATCTCGACACCCAAACCCCATCCTTAAATTTTATCTGCAAAGCCATTTCAGAAATAGCTCGTGTGGATTTCGAGGGTCACACCCATAAAATATGAAAGTATTACCAATCCGATTTCTCGGCTCTTAAAAACCCTTTTTGCAATTTTTATCAAAATCTGTAGAACCATTCAAGAAAAAGATTTTGGACCTCGAGGGTGACACCCTCACGCTTTGTCAGGAAAGCCAGTTAAATAGATATTCTTATAATTAAAATAAATACAAAATAATATTAATTTTATTGGTACAGGTAAGTTGAAGTTGTGCAGTTGTAGTTAGATTGAAAGCTTTTCGCACCAACTTCAAAAGTTGTAAATGTGATCCATCCATTATTGGAATTTGCAATAATATTTCGCCTTTTTATTTACGCACCTACTAGCTGTTTTACCCAGCATTTCCCGGGCAAACATATTGGTAGATTGTGGTAGTAAAAAATAAAGTCATCGAAAGTCTTGAGTCCCAGTCGCAATGAAAGACTCTCACAAAACAGTCAAGTGACATACTACACACAAATATATCGAAATATCCAGGAAAATTCAGCCATTGAGCTCAGAGATACTCCTTTGGTTTTACAGTTTATCACCAATCGCCTTCTCGACTCCCAAATTCCATAATGAAATTTTTATCGCAATATGCAGAGTCATTACCGAGATAGCTACTGTGGACCTCGACGGTCACACCTATTAAAAATGAAAGTATCGCCAATCTATTTCTCATATCAGAACTCTACTGTATCACCAATCTCCTTCTCGACTCTCAAATCCCATACTGAATTTTTTATCGCAATCTGCGGAGCCATTCCCGAAATAGCTATTGTGGACCTCGAGGGTCACACCCATTGATCATCGAACCCGAGAAATCGATTGGCAATACTTTCATATTCAGACGGTGTGACCCTCGAGGTCCACACTAGCGATTTCAAGAATGGATCCGCAGACAAAAGTTTCAGTATGTATAGTGTTTGGGGGTTGAGCAGTCGATTGGTGATACAGTTGAGTTCAGAAGTGGGACTCTGTGTCATATAGTATTCTATTAATCCACAAAATTCAATGGTAATCTTAATAGAATCTTGTCGATCAATAGAATACTATATGACACAGAGTCCCGCATCTGGTATGTTTCACATTCATATTTATTTTGAAATCTCCAAATTCTAAGCCATGTGAATGATAAAAGCAATATTCGATCGCAATACATTTTAACAATAAATATGCAAATTTCTTAACTCTTATAGACCTACTCTAAATTCTGTGTCGCCCAGATATTATATGTATATGAAGAGAAGCGGTTTTTGTTCTCTATGTCGGCATAAAACACAAATTTGCACAGTCGCGTCGTTCTTGAGAACGTATTGGTTGCATGTCTGTTTGATAGCTAAGACAGTGCGTGCGTAAAGTCAATTACTTTTTAACACTAATGCATAATTCAAGGTAATTTGAGCACCAATAAATTTGAAAATTTTGGTCAAGCATGCAAACATATAGAATGTTAATGCCACGACAATGGCTACTCGTAAGCTGAAAGTGTTGCAAAAAAACCTAAATAAGTTAATGTCTCCTCAATATCAATATTTATAATATTATATTCCACTCACACTCTACCATCACTTATAGTATCAAATAGAAATTTTCTATGAAATCTACCTTAATTAATGGAAATTTTATTCGACTATTCAATACTTACAAATATAAGGGATTCTCAAAGAATGGCATGTAACATAGGTACGTATCAAACATTTCATAGTATCGGCTGGTAAAGTAAGATTTATAAGTCCCTAGGGCGACTTTTCTGTACCTATAACAAAGAGGGATAAGTGCTTCTGGCAACCTGAACCATATACCTAATGCACATCGTTGGAAAATTACTCTTACTTCAAGACTTTTTCGCAAATACGAGTACAAATATAATCTATTGCTCTTTCTGTAGAATATATGAAGCCAGACCTCACCTCACAATTTCTTGATTTCAACTCCTAAATTGATATCTGACTTAACAAGATATTATTATGCTCATTCAGATGCGAAATACCGTTTTCAATGGAATCAGAGTATGCTTTGAATTTTAACCTTGTCAGCAATATACCTATGTAGATATAAGTAAGTACAAGAGGACTTACAAGTAAACAAAACCAATCGAAATATTCATGTGCTAGGAAACCGAACACTGAAAATACATAATTAAAAAGTAAAAATATGTACGAGTACTTCAAACGAGGCAGGTAATGATTGTTGTCAAGCTTACTTTTTTGAAGTTCCTACAAAACTCCTGAGACAAAAATTATACTGCTATAATATTTTTCAGGAGACCATTGGAGCACTTTTCTGGTTGTTTCTAGTAGCCAACTATTAAAACTGTTTATTTCACATTTTAACATTATTAAGCTAGGACCCACTTCATTTGGTGTTACACTAAAAATAATGAAATAACTGATTATATGTAGGAATCATAAAGATTTTAAGGTTGGCTCAGAGAGATGATATATCGGGTATGGAAGACTGTGTGCTTCTACCAAAGAACCAACGGAGGTCAATTTGACTGTTGCATGTTGTTTTATAGATGTTCGCGCCTTAGTAGTAAACGTGTTCTGATTTTCATGATTATTTTTTTCATTTGATATAAGACTATTGAGTTGGTCACATTAAAAAAAATCGATATTCAACATATCCTTCCCTGCAAAAACCGCCCCCGAAGGGGGGATGTAGAGGGCAATTTTTGTTGAAATTCGAAAATCTGAGTAGGCAGAATTAAAGATGAGACCATATTCGTAAACGTTTAAATAGAACATTCTTACAAAAAAGTTGATGTTTTCGACTTACAGCAATGGTAGAAGATTGAAATATGTGCTTTTCCGCCACGATGTTTTGAGATCTCTGTAATAGTAACAAGTACAAGCAAGTAATGGGATAAGTACTATCTTCTTGGATATTAGTGAACGTTCAACGATTTTCATGAATAATATTACAATCAAAAGTGTGAAATAAATAGGTTCTACCAAAAATTTAATCGACTTTATACAATACAAAATAATAATCATTCTATCGGAGCTGATACTTTTGAAGTTCTCAAAAGTCTTCTACCGAACTACAATTGCATAACTTGAAAAGCTCTAATACAATTAATATTATTTTGTTTTATTCAGTGCACCCACTAATAAAATCGATCCAATTTGTGGTAAAAAAATATTTATTTTTCATAATAATAAATAATAAACTCACAACTTAAATTATTATTTTCTTAATAAATATGTTACCTGTTTGAAAAAATATCTTATAAGTTATGTTGCTGGCTACGAAAACAGATCGTTATTTCGTTGGCGTACGACCGCATTAAAAATTCGTGGATCACTAGATAGCCTAAACAAACGGTCACACAATTTAACCCATAAATCCATACGTTAATGCTGAAGCAATTACTTCAGTTTCATAGCTTTCATACTAATATTATTATTGTGCCAATATTTCGAATTATAACCACATTTTTTTACCTTCTCAGTACCCTAACTACAAAGCCAGATATATAAGTTTAATAATATTTTTTCTACAGTCACATTGAATTAAAGCAGAACAAAGAGTATCCCATTTCTACAAAATGCTTTGTGCAATGGAGTCACCTAAATCGGATAAATCTTTCGAAGAGGGGAAATGGAGAAAATTACAGAATTACTGTGAAGAGATTGAAATTATGCTATGTAAAATTGATGCAAATGACTTTTACCTGATGCGATAGAAGTCGAGATTCAATTCAAGTTGGTGCCGCAAGATTCACCTCATTCGATTACACGACATAAGAAGATAACTTGACACAAGTTGATAAGGTGGATATGAAATCGTGATGAGCTCATAGAGGTTCATTTTAATTTTGATCTTCAAACTTCAGACAGCCACATTTAAATCTTGTCACTTTGAGGTGATCTAAAAGGCAAGACGTGAATAATTGAAGTTCATATTGAACTTGAACTAGGAAAGTTGTTTCATAATTAACTTGTTCTTTAATAGAACTGATTTCATTAGACGATGACGATATAATATTTATGTATTCCAGTTACAGAATTTATACTCCAATTATTGCTAAACCCCAGTGAGCATCTGATGATCTTGTCTAGTTTCATGAGCTTAATAATAAGATGTGCCAAGCCATTTCTTGAATTATAAAAAAAATCTGAATTTAATTAATTATTTTTGAAAACATTATTACATTACCTTCGTAATATTTACATATAGTTTGTTTCACGAATGATGGTTATTGCGCGTAATCATTCACTTCTCATCGTATCTCATTATCATGTAATTTTCTACTACGTTTGTCCATCTAAGCTACAACATCAATATTATAAGCTTATCTCCTTCAGTACCATGATAGAGCGCTGCTCGTATATCCGAAGGCAACGTAATCTTTATTTCATAGGCGTCACAAAGTCAAAGTGACATTTCAGTGAAATCATATTAATAAATCTATATTTTATAACTAAAGCAATAAATTTGTATTTTATGTTTCTGCACTATTGTTAATAATAAATCTTTCATATTATTCATTATTTGATCAATCGATACTTTTTTCTCCTTAATGGGGTATTTCAGTAATTTTGAAAAATTGTATTTTTTGGTTCTATATTTATAAATTGAAGTCTAACAACTATCAATGCATAATTTTGTTTAATAATGAATATATTAAGAATTAAAAAAATTAATTAAACCGTTATGACGTCACAACAGAAACCTTTGTTATCCTTTTCTATTCAAATATGAAAAACAGAGATGGTCTACGGAACTCTTATAAATTGCAACAGTGCTGTAGACCTCAGATTAGGCAGGTTATAGATAGTAGAACTAACCAGCCCTTCCTTAGATGTACTCTAATGTCAAAAAATTGTCCATGTCAAATTTATTTGTTTGAATTTTGCTCATCACTTTGTTTATTACGGGAAATTGTATTTGATTAAAGTCATTGTTTTCATATGTTACAAAATGGTTTATAAAGTTTACGTTGTCCAGGAGTTTTATCAGTAACAACTTCTACATTATATGGTGTTTTGGTGATTTTTTGTTCTGGAGTTATTCTTCCACGGGCCACGGACTGCGCAGATATTATTTACCCTCTGACCTGTACGTAACCTACAGAATCATCATGATAGAAAATAAATGTGGTACACAGTCTATTCAATACAAATCCAGTGTATTATACACTTGGATTTCACATTAAACAAATACAATTTACTACAATGCCTAATCCTTACTTTTTTAGTTTTAATATTGCGAATTGCAAAACTGCATCTTCAGTTCATAAAAATTATTTATTATCTCGCTGTCCACTAAAGACAAATTATCAATATCGGCCTTAGAATATCCTGAATTCATTTTTATTAAATAATATAAGAATAATATTAGAAAAGCAATATAATCATAATTTGAAAATAAAATGACAATTGACTATAACCTCAATTTATTCTTCGTTTTCTTTGGTTGATTTGAATTATTTTGTACTCTTCAAACTCTAGCTGCTAATTTTCTGTTGCGACGTCAGAGATCTTGGGCGCTTTTTGAATTCAATGAACACGAATTCAATAACTGTGACTTTACTACTAAATTATTTGATTGTTTTATAAAATAATCTTGTTTTTTACATTGCCATGTATAATGTAAAAGTCATAAAAGTAGTAATTTCGTTTCTGCTGAAATAGCCTATTACATGAACTTCCCTGAAGCGCATACAAAAATTGAAATACCACATTTTACCTCGAAATCGTTACGCCACTGATTTACTTCAGTCAGTTGAAATGATCCGTTTCTCGTATTTTCAAGGCAGACGCCAACATTTGTAAGACAAACTATATGATATTCATCTTCGGTATGACAAACAAAACTTAGAAATACATAATAATCACAAATAAAAACATTCAAAATAAAGACCACATGTGTAATTCGGTAAAAATTCGTAGATACAGTTAGTTTCATAAGCAAACTATCCACCAACAAGCTCGTAAACGAAAAGAAAACAAGCACCGTTCTTTATAGTTCTGAAAAAAATTATATCCAACTACTTATTTTAATAAACTTGTATTCTCTCATATGCCGTACTTCCCAAACGGAGGAGGTATATAATTCGAATGTCTGCTTTTATTTGGTTTGTGTATTAAAAAAAACTTGAATCCGAAATCACTTTCATTCTCAAAATGCAGTTTTTCTCGAAAATTGAAAACCGGAGACGGCAGAATTAAAGATAAGACCATATAAGGAAACATTTAAATGGAACACTTTTTCAAAAGAGATACGGTTTTCGAGTTACAGCAATGGTAAAAAACGGAAATATGTGTATATCCGCTATGTGGAGGGGGCCATTTTTTTCGAAAATATGAGACGGTCAAATTAATGAAAAGATTATTATTATTATTTATTATTTTTATACAACAATTACAAATTAATTACATTAGGCAAATAAATTAATTGTGTACAAAAGAGCGCCTAAGTGACAACACTTGTTGTGCTATCATAATATTTTTAAGAAGTAAACTTAAATAGTAGACAGTAAGAGAATAGAAAAAAATCCCGATGGCCTATAGTCAGCGGAAAGGTAAAATTTTCAAAATTCATTGAATGGAAATTCGAACAACCTTTTCATTGGTATACCTACATGTTATTACATAAAAATGTCGTATGTGTCATAGCCTTGCGGTTAGAGGTTTTTGTTTTGGCTGTAAAATATAAAGCAGACAGGGTTCGCGTTCCACTTCAAGGCATAATTTTTTTTTCGCCTATTTCTTTTCAATAAATATACTATATATTTTTTTAATCAGGGTCTATATTAAAAAAATGTACAATTACATCAAATTTATATTGAGTGTTCATGTTTTATCAATATTTCTTATTTTTCTTTATTAATTTTAATTTTTTTATGTGTATGTTATGAAAAATTACTTTGAATAAAAGTTACTGGGTAGTGATTATATCTATAACCTAAAATTATTTTTGATGATATTTTCACTACGGCTCTTTTTTGATAATTTTTTTAAATTTTTGAACGGTCGCCATTTCGAAACTACTTACCCGATATTGCCCAATAACGAACTCGGCCGAGATATTTGAGAGATTGATTTTTGTAGCAAATTTGCATTTGATACCTCCAAAACTACGACCTCTATCGTGTTAACAAATTTCGTAATATCCCATATATATATATAAACTTTTGAACCAAATGCTTTTTTGGACTAACTTATAGACATATAACAACATGCCGTTGAATTTTTTTCGAAATTCAAAAGTGTGAACGATCGCAATAGGTACATTTCCATAAGAAATTTAGGTACCTAAAAAATTATAATACTTGTTAATGCTCCAATATTTTGACAAATTCATGATAATTTTGAGAGATGATTTTTTTGATTTCCCTAGAAAATATTTTAGAATTGCATTTTATGTCTTATTCTTAAAGGCACAATATTACAAATTTTTGGCAAAATATAATTTAAAAATCCTTGACAGGCATTCGTATTAAATTTTTAGTCGATCCTATTTTTAGTAAAATGATATTTTTCATTAAATTTGAATCAAGTATGGAAATATGTTCCCTAGAAAATAAGCAGAGTTGTTCAGATTCTACCATAAGATCCTGAACTGTATACCTACGTATTCAAGTATCTAGTGTTTGCTCAAAAGCAATACCCACTTTGGTTTGTTTGTGTAGTAGGAATATCAGTCCCAAACAAGCATCTAAGTATATATTTAGCTGCTGCTTCAACTGAAACAATTCGACAATATCATAATCACTCCTCATAAATATAATTCAAAGTTGCCATTGATGATGAACGTAGGTATCTCGTATATGGATTGACCAAGATGCTGATGTGCTGCGGTAGTTTGTACAGACAGATTCACCACACAATCGATTTCTTGGGATAACATAGAAACACACACACAAACACGTACATACAGACAGACAAAGCGAGAGGGAGACAGGCATAGGCCTTGGGCCCATTTCGCCGACAACGCTTTGTTGCATTCTGTCGAGCGTGCAACAAGTATTAACAAGTTCTTGGCTGGGTAGGTAGATAGGTAGATACATGTATATGGCGGCGGTACATACACACGTTTGACCGGTTTTCATCTCCTGTGTAGGACACGTTAATAGACCGATAATGACGTCAAGAGAGTTATCTGTGGTGTAGGTACAATCTACACACGTAAATTATGTTGTAGAACAGGTTTGCAAGCAGCATCTGTGTGGGAAGCTTGTGGAGTTATTTGGAGATTCTGATGAGACAGATTCCATACAGAGATATACAGCGTGTACGAAACATAACGTAGCTTGCTTCAATTCAAATCAGGTTTACAAAAAAACTTCATGCAACAAATCAAGTTATCTTCAATAAATAGCACACCCTGTATATATTTTTCGGCTGCTCGTGCTTTTTAAGTTGAAAATAAAATGAGTCAAATTACAACGTCCGTTCGAGATTATTTATATGAAATCTTTCTGCAAGAAGATGCACAAAAACAGTGTGACCAGCAAGATCTCCTGATTTATCTGCATTAGATTATTTTGTCGGGGTTTGTCCGAAAAGTAGGAAAACAACAAATCTCAACTCCTACATGCAATGTAATAATTAAGTATGAAACATATCCTCCAGATAAGGCAAAAAGGAGTAAATCGGGGTGTAAATAATGTGGACTATTCAAACTGGTAAATTTCAAAACAAAGTATACATACATTATTCGCACTATCAAATAAAGTAAGGTCGTTAAGAAGTCCGGCGCTGATCACTTTGATCATTTAAAAAGACTATTCCTAGGTTCATATTTATATATATACAGGGTGGGGCACCGTATACGACACGGTCTCTCAAGGGGAATCCATACCATATAATGTTTTTGTGATAAACGAAATAGATGCAGAATTTTTCTGGCCACAATCTAAAATTATTTTTATACATACAGGGTGATTCAAAAAAAAGATACATATCAAAGTTATGTTTTTTTAAATTGAATGTCCTATATTTTTTATTATTTTCGGATATAAGAGTCAAAATAAAAGTGAGTTTCTTCAGTATTCCCTATACCTATCTCTTTCCATTTTGAAAATATCCAAAGATTTGTTGAAATGTAAGGTATGAACTATTTTTCTATAATTTCCAAAGTTGCTCATTTTGAACTTGAGCTAAAGGTTTTATCATATTGATAAAGGTCAAGGTTATAGCCTGTATCATATTTCAATATCAAAAATCATACAGGGTGTTGGAAAAATATGGTTGTAAAATTTCAATATAAGATATTGAAAAACTTCGTTATCTTAAATGGAACACCCTCTATATTATTACATATTTTAATGCAGAATTGAATCCTCTTTCGAATTGTATAAGGGTTCCCTATAACTAAACTCAAGGCATTTCTTGAATTTTGCTTCTTTATCACAGTAGGAACATTACCCAATTAATCTGGACAGCTTTGAGGCTGTTACCATGGAAATGTTTTATAACTGACAGTTTTGAAGCGTTTAATTTATAAATACAATTTAAATCAGTGTACTATTCAAATAAAGCAAAATGAAGACTTATCCTATCGAAGAGAGAATAAATATGCTTCTAATAATTGGTGAGTGTCATGAAAATTGCCTATTGGCTTCAAGAGTATATGCTGAAAGATATCCAACCGTATCACATCCAAATAGAGCTGTGTTTGAACGGTTACTGAGAGAATTTCGGAATTCTGGTACTGTATCCTACAAACAAAAAACTACGCTAAAACCTATTGTAGATGATGAAGAAAATGAGTTTGTGGTCATAGGATCTGTTATAGAACACCCTCATACCAGTCAACGCAAAATAGAAAGAGAAACAGGTATTAGTAGGAGAAGCATTTCAAGAATATTGAAAAAATATCGGTTTCATCCTTACCATATTCAGATACACCAAGAACTTTATGAAATGGATTTTAATCACAGACTTGAATTTTGTGTTTGGACTCTAGACAGATTAGGCGATAATGATCTCTTTCTAGATTCAATTCTGTTTTCTGATGAATCCACTTTCCATAATAACGGCCTGGTGAACAGACATAATTTCCATTATTATAGTGATGAGAATCCTCGAATTTTTCGAAATACTAATTACCAACATAGATGGTCAGTTAATGTATGGGGGGGTGTTCTAGGGTCCCAATTAATAGGTCCTTACTTTTTTGATGGCATTTTAAATGGACAAAAATTTCTAAGATTCTTACGTGATAAACTACCCGAACTTTTAGAAAATGTGCATTTGAATATCAGACAGCAGATGTGGCTGCAGTTGGATGGTGCTCCAGCCCATTTTCAAAGGAATGTTAGAGAATTTCTTGATAGGCGTTTCCCAAACAGATGGATAGGAAGAAGCGGCTCGCAAAATTGGCCACCAAGATCTCCAGATCTAACATGTGTGGACTTTTTTTTATGGGGATACATTAAAAACATTGTATATGACACCCAGCCCACAACAGCTGAAAATATGAAAGAGAGAATAAGAGCCGCTTTTCGATCCGTGACACCACAGATGTTGAGGAAAGTTAAAAGATCTTTTGAAGAGAGAGTTCAATTATGTATTCAAGAAAATGGACGACATTTTGAACATTTACTCTAGTGTTTCTTATTTTATTATATTTTTATACTGTTATTATTTTTATATCATTCAATAAATGTCTTGTTCTTAATACTTTTATACCGCTACGCCTAGTAGCTGTGTAAGGGAAGTATTGTATTCGTGTAAAATTTTCGGTACTCTGTTTCTACGTTCCAGGGCTTTTTGAGTCCAACAAACATATGTTTTGCTATTGGTCTGTCTGTCTGTATGTTTCTCATATTCGTCAGTATTTGTTTGAGAGAGGTAGAAAAGAAGTGTGAGTGGACTTACCACATTTTTCCTTGGGCTTTCATAATAATACGTTATCAATAAATACTTATAGGTATTTCTTTACGTTTCACAGTATCTATGTAAATGTAAAACGCTGATATTCCAAAAAAAAATATATTAATGGAGTAGTTGTCTTTTAAGGGTAAAACCGACAGCAATAGAATAGTATAGTATCATTACCCGTCAGTTAATTATTTCATATGAGTTTTGAAATTCTAGGAGATTGGATAATAATCGTGAATCAATTAGTACTGTAATAATAATAATGGAATTTAACTATAATAATGATTATTTTAAAACGTCATCCCAATCATAATGGCATTGGGAATATAAGACAGAATTATTAGAGAAGTGCGAAATTGAAGAAATTCGTTGAGTTTAGTTATAGGGAACCCTTATACAATTCGAAAGAGGATTCAATTCTGCATTAAAATATGTAATAATATAGAGGGTGTTCCATTTAAGATAACGAAGTTTTTCAATATCTTATATTGAAATTTTACAACCATATTTTTCCAACACCCTGTATGATTTTTGACATTAAAATATGATACAGGCTATAACCTTGACCTTCATCAATATGATAGAAGGTATAGCTCAAGTTCAAAATGAGCAACTTTGGAAATTATAGAAAAATAGTTCATACCTTACATTTCAACAAATCTTTGGATATTTTCAAAATGGAAAGAGATAGGTATAGGGAATACTGAAGAAACTCACTTTTATTTTGACTCTTATATCCGAAAATAATAAAAAATATAGGACATTCAATTTAAGAAAACATAACTTTGATATGTATCTTTTTTTTGAATCACCCTGTATGTATAAAAATAATTTTAGATTGTGGCCAGAAAAATTCTGCATCTATTTCGTTTATCATAAAAACATTATATTGTATGGATTCCCCTTGAGAGACCGTGTCGTATACGGTGCCCCACCCTGTATATATATATATATATATATATATATATATATATATATCGTTTAACCCTGTGCTAAACGTTGTGAGGTGAGTTCAATCTCATAATACTGCAGATTGCTTCTAAGACGTTTATTTTCAACACCTTATACACGAACTTCTGTAGTAATACAACTGTCACATTTTGTCATTATATATATATATATATATATATATATATATATATATATATATATATAAATGTATTAGATTAGTGGGATTGCAGTCAATTCTTCGGAATGGGCAAATAAAACACGTAGATTCTTTGCTAATTAGTCAAGCTTTCGGAAGTATTCTCTTCCTTTCTCAAGACATCTATAAATAGATAATTTATTGATTATTAAAATGGACACGAAAAAAAAAAAAAAACATTAAAAAAACCTTACTCAGCTATGAAGTTTTGAACAAAAAAACTGCTACAACAAAAAACATAATAATCTTCATACTTATAATTAAAACACTACAATTACATTTTAGTCTTGTTTTTTAATTAAAATTAAATTAATTGTGAAAATCATTGTCAATGTGTTCCACATATTTGGCAAACCTTACTAATGCGGAGGCAGTGGGATAAAGACAAACTTTTCAACAACAATATATATACGATCCGAACTAATTTGATGTTAGACATGTAACTACTATGCATAAATATGAAAACGAAAAATTGTATGTCCATGTCACTTATTAGTTATTGTGTTAATATAATTATTACTTCAGTTGACAGTTGTCTGAATTATGTCTATTTTGTTTTGTTGTTGTTTGTTCCTAATTGAGGTTAATGTTGTTATGGATTTTCATTAAATATGTATATATGTTGCTGAGTCCCTGAACGTCACTTTTCTTATTGAGGCAGTTTGGGTTATTCTTGATATGTACCATTTCTAAAAAAGTTCTCTTAAAATAATTTCTTTCTGTCACTAAGACCCTGGCTTGATCATAATTCATACTGTGGCCTGTATCTAATACATGTTGTACTAGTGTGCAGGACTTCTTTTTTAACTTACAATCACTTCTATGTGTGATGATCCGACCTTTAAGAGTGCGTCTCGTTTCACCGATATAAGCCCCATTACAATCCCGGCAATTGATTTGGTATACCACATTGGATTTTTCTGTAGTTTTGTAAGGTGTTTTTAATTTTGTATGTAATTGTGCAATTGTCTTAATGTTTTTTAATGCTATTTTATAAGGAATGCCCTTTAATATATTAATTAGCTTAGGTGTCAGGTCTTCAATGTATGGTAATGAATGGTATTTAATATCTGTAAGTTGTGTTGTGTTTTCTGTAGTCAAATTATTTTGATTGTTCGGGGCTGGTAGGTTGTCGTGACGTGTGCGGGTACAATTGTTGAATAAAAGAGAGTTGATCCATTTTGGTGGGTAGGAGTTTTCAATTAGGATTGTTTTCAGTTCTGAAAGACATTCTCTTTTGTATTTGGGATGGCATAATTTTTCGACTCTGCTTTTAAGAGCTAATATCAAGTTAATTTTCATACGGTTAGAGTGTTGAGAATGAAAGTTGATATATCTATCACTGCTAATGGATTTTCGGTACCACCTTGTGTGAATGATGTTGTTAGTGTCTCGTATGAGAAGCATATCTAAAAACGGTATGGTGTTGTTGATCTCATGTTCTACCGTGAATTGTAGGTGATTATTATAATTATTGAAAATGTTTAATAGCTCTGTTGTCTTATTACTAGGAATAGATAGAATTAGGTCATCAACATATCGTTTGATGAAAGGTATATTAAAATTGGCTGTGTCTAAGCAACTCCTTATTAAATCATCCAATACAAAGTTGACTAAAATAGGTGAGATAGTTGATCCCATTGGTGTGCCGAATAACTGCTTGTAACATATGTTCTCGAACATTAGATAATTAGAATCAAACACAAAATTAAGTATTTGGATGAATGTATCTAAGGTGATGTCACAATGTAAGGTTATCTCATCCCAATGTTTTTTTATACTATCTAGGACTAAGTTGAAAGGTAAATTTGTAAATAAAGACACAACATCAAAACTTACAATAATGTAGTTGTCTGGTACTTGAAAATTGTTGATGAATTTGCTAAAACTGAATGAATCTTTTATATAGATATCGTTTTCTTTGTTATACGATGAAGTCAAGATATTAGTTAGATATTGAGCTAATTTCGAATTTGGGGAATCTATCGAGGAAACTATTGGTCTCATTGATAATGTCGGCTTGTGTATCTTAGGTAGTGTGTACAGTCTAGGTGCAACTGAGTTATAGATAGTCAATGACTCAGCCTCGTTATCACTGATGGAATTGTTTGTTTTTAAAAGTGACACAAGTTTGTTGGCCTTCTGTTGTAATGTACAAGTTGGATCTTTAGTAAGTTTTTTATAATTTTGTTCTTCAGATAATAATTCTAAAGTCTTACTCACATAATCTGTTTTATGCATCACCACTGTTGCATTACCTTTGTCGCTTTTTACAACAATCAATTCTGGGTGGTTTTTTAGGAACAGTTTACATTTCTTAAATAGTTGATTAAACATATCATTTTTTCGATGATTTTCTTGAACAAAGTTGGTAATGATATTAGTAAATTGTGCTCGAAGAAAGTTTTTATTGTCATTGTCTTGTTTATATATTATAGATTCTAGATCAGACAGGATTTTAGCGATTTGTATTTCTCGCACTGTTGGAGTAATGCAAAATTTTGGGCCCAATGACAATATAAACTTAACTTCACTCGGTAAAGCGATTTTAGTAAGATTTCTAAACCATTTCTGGGGAATAGTGATTTTTAATGATTGTTCTTCTTTTAGTCGATTGAACTTGGAAATATTGGAATGTTTGATGTTATAAAATAGTTTATTAAAAGCAATGTTTTGTCTTCTGCTGAATTCCGTAATTATATCTTGTGGTAGATTTTTTAATTGAGATTTAATACCATTGACTTGTTTTTCTAATTTATGAATATCACTTATGGTGATAGATATTTCCAAATTCAATATACTAGATTTTAACCTTTTGTTGAAATTGCAGATCTTTGATCCTGTCCTCCCATGTGTGTGATGTAGTAAGGAGTTGATGTTTGTTATTCCATTAGTGATATGTTTTGGAAAAACGTTCTGGTTGCGGCATTTCAGTAGGAAAATTCTTCTGTTTTTCATTGACGCTAATTTGGTGGTGATTTTAGCCCAAGATTTGAGTAAAGTAACCGATGTTGGTCCAAATCTCTGAAGGATGATTTGATAGAAACCCATATCAATAGATAATGTTAAATTTTTATTGACTGATTAAAATGATCAATGTATTAGATTAGTGGGATTGCAGTCAATTCTTCGGAATGGGCAAATAAAACACGTAGATTCTTTGCTAATTAGTCAAGCTTTCGGAAGTATTCTCTTCCTTTCTCAAGACATCTATAAATAGATAATTTATTGATTATTAAAATGGACACGAAAAAAAAAAAAAACATTAAAAAAACCTTACTCAGCTATGAAGTTTTGAACAAAAAAACTGCTACAACAAAAAACATAATAATCTTCATACTTATAATTAAAACACCAATTACATTTTAGTCTTGTTTTTTAATTAAAATTAAATTAATTGTGAAAATCATTGTCAATGTGTTCCACATATTTGGCAAACCTTACTAATGCGGAGGCAGTGGGATAAAGACAAACTTTTCAACAACAATATATATACGATCCGAACTAATTTGATGTTAGACATGTAACTACTATGCATAAATATGAAAACGAAAAATTGTATGTCCATGTCACTTATTAGTTATTGTGTTAATATAATTATTACTTCAGTTGACAGTTGTCTGAATTATGTCTATTTTGTTTTGTTGTTGTTTGTTCCTAATTGAGGTTAATGTTGTTATGGATTTTCATTAAATATGTATATATGTTGCTGAGTCCCTGAACGTCACTTTTCTTATTGAGGCAGTTTGGGTTATTCTTGATATGTACCATTTCTAAAAAAGTTCTCTTAAAATAATTTCTTTCTGTCACTAAGACCCTGGCTTGATCATAATTCATACTGTGGCCTGTATCTAATACATGTTGTACTAGTGTGCAGGACTTCTTTTTTAACTTACAATCACTTCTATGTGTGATGATCCGACCTTTAAGAGTGCGTCTCGTTTCACCGATATAAGCCCCATTACAATCCCGGCAATTGATTTGGTATACCACATTGGATTTTTCTGTAGTTTTGTAAGGTGTTTTTAATTTTGTATGTAATTGTGCAATTGTCTTAATGTTTTTTAATGCTATTTTATAAGGAATGCCCTTTAATATATTAATTAGCTTAGGTGTCAGGTCTTCAATGTATGGTAATGAATGGTATTTAATATCTGTAAGTTGTGTTGTGTTTTCTGTAGTCAAATTATTTTGATTGTTCGGGGCTGGTAGGTTGTCGTGACGTGTGCGGGTACAATTGTTGAATAAAAGAGAGTTGATCCATTTTGGTGGGTAGGAGTTTTCAATTAGGATTGTTTTCAGTTCTGAAAGACATTCTCTTTTGTATTTGGGATGGCATAATTTTTCGACTCTGCTTTTAAGAGCTAATATCAAGTTAATTTTCATACGGTTAGAGTGTTGAGAATGAAAGTTGATATATCTATCACTGCTAATGGATTTTCGGTACAAAAGAGAATGTCTTTCAGAACTGAAAACAATCCTAATTCAAAACTCCTACCCACCAAAATGGATCAACTCTCTTTTATTCAACAATTGTACCCGCACACGTCACGACAACCTACCAGCCCCGAACAATCAAAATAATTTGACTACAGAAAACACAACACAACTTACAGATATTAAATACCATTCATTACCATACATTGAAGACCTGACACCTAAGCTAATTAATATATTAAAGGGCATTCCTTATAAAATAGCATTAAAAAACATTAAGACAATTGCACAATTACATACAAAATTAAAAACACCTTACAAAACTACAGAAAAATCCAATGTGGTATACCAAATCAATTGCCGGGATTGTAATGGGGCTTATATCGGTGAAACGAGACGCACTCTTAAAGGTCGGATCATCACACATAGAAGTGATTGTAAGTTAAAAAAGAAGTCCTGCACACTAGTACAACATGTATTAGATACAGGCCACAGTATGAATTATGATCAAGCCAGGGTCTTAGTGACAGAAAGAAATTATTTTAAGAGAACTTTTTTAGAAATGGTACATATCAAGAATAACCCAAACTGCCTCAATAAGAAAAGTGACGTTCAGGGACTCAGCAACATATATACATATTTAATGAAAATCCATAACAACATTAACCTCAATTAGGAACAAACAACAACAAAACAAAATAGACATAATTCAGACAACTGTCAACTGAAGTAATAATTATATTAACACAATAACTAATAAGTGACATGGACATACAATTTTTCGTTTTCATATTTATGCATAGTAGTTACATGTCTAACATCAAATTAGTTCGGATCGTATATATATTGTTGTTGAAAAGTTTGTCTTTATCCCACTGCCTCCGCATTAGTAAGGTTTGCCAAATATGTGGAACACATTGACAATGATTTTCACAATTAATTTAATTTTAATTAAAAAACAAGACTAAAATGTAATTGGTGTTTTAATTATAAGTATGAAGATTATTATGTTTTTTGTTGTAGCAGTTTTTTTGTTCAAAACTTCATAGCTGAGTAAGGTTTTTTTAATGTTTTTTTTTTTTTTCGTGTCCATTTTAATAATCAATAAATTATCTATTTATAGATGTCTTGAGAAAGGAAGAGAATACTTCCGAAAGCTTGACTAATTAGCAAAGAATCTACGTGTTTTATTTGCCCATTCCGAAGAATTGACTGCAATCCCACTAATCTAATACATTGATCATTTTAATCAGTCAATAAAAATTTAACATTATCTATTGATATGGGTTTCTATCAAATCATCCTTCAGAGATTTGGACCAACATCGGTTACTTTACTCAAATCTTGGGCTAAAATCACCACCAAATTAGCGTCAATGAAAAACAGAAGAATTTTCCTACTGAAATGCCGCAACCAGAACGTTTTTCCAAAACATATCACTAATGGAATAACAAACATCAACTCCTTACTACATCACACACATGGGAGGACAGGATCAAAGATCTGCAATTTCAACAAAAGGTTAAAATCTAGTATATTGAATTTGGAAATATCTATCACCATAAGTGATATTCATAAATTAGAAAAACAAGTCAATGGTATTAAATCTCAATTAAAAAATCTACCACAAGATATAATTACGGAATTCAGCAGAAGACAAAACATTGCTTTTAATAAACTATTTTATAACATCAAACATTCCAATATTTCCAAGTTCAATCGACTAAAAGAAGAACAATCATTAAAAATCACTATTCCCCAGAAATGGTTTAGAAATCTTACTAAAATCGCTTTACCGAGTGAAGTTAAGTTTATATTGTCATTGGGCCCAAAATTTTGCATTACTCCAACAGTGCGAGAAATACAAATCGCTAAAATCCTGTCTGATCTAGAATCTATAATATATAAACAAGACAATGACAATAAAAACTTTCTTCGAGCACAATTTACTAATATCATTACCAACTTTGTTCAAGAAAATCATCGAAAAAATGATATGTTTAATCAACTATTTAAGAAATGTAAACTGTTCCTAAAAAACCACCCAGAATTGATTGTTGTAAAAAGCGACAAAGGTAATGCAACAGTGGTGATGCATAAAACAGATTATGTGAGTAAGACTTTAGAATTATTATCTGAAGAACAAAATTATAAAAAACTTACTAAAGATCCAACTTGTACATTACAACAGAAGGCCAACAAACTTGTGTCACTTTTAAAAACAAACAATTCCATCAGTGATAACGAGGCTGAGTCATTGACTATCTATAACTCAGTTGCACCTAGGCTGTACACACTACCTAAGATACACAAGCCGACATTATCAATGAGACCAATAGTTTCCTCGATAGATTCCCCAAATTCGAAATTAGCTCAATATCTAACTAATATCTTGACTTCATCGTATAACAAAGAAAACGATATCTATATAAAAGATTCATTCAGTTTTAGCAAATTCATCAACAATTTTCAAGTACCAGACAACTACATTATTGTAAGTTTTGATGTTGTGTCTTTATTTACAAATTTACCTTTCAACTTAGTCCTAGATAGTATAAAAAAACATTGGGATGAGATAACCTTACATTGTGACATCACCTTAGATACATTCATCCAAATACTTAATTTTGTGTTTGATTCTAATTATCTAATGTTCGAGAACATATGTTACAAGCAGTTATTCGGCACACCAATGGGATCAACTATCTCACCTATTTTAGTCAACTTTGTATTGGATGATTTAATAAGGAGTTGCTTAGACACAGCCAATTTTAATATACCTTTCATCAAACGATATGTTGATGACCTAATTCTATCTATTCCTAGTAATAAGACAACAGAGCTATTAAACATTTTCAATATTTATAATAATCACCTACAATTCACGGTAGAACATGAGATCAACAACACCATACCGTTTTTAGATATGCTTCTCATACGAGACACTAACAACATCATTCACACAAGGTGGTACCGAAAATCCATTAGCAGTGATAGATATATCAACTTTCATTCTCAACACTCTAACCGTATGAAAATTAACTTGATATTAGCTCTTAAAAGCAGAGTCGAAAAATTATGCCATCCCAAATACAAAAGAGAATGTCTTTCAGAACTGAAAACAATCCTAATTGAAAACTCCTACCCACCAAAATGGATCAACTCTCTTTTATTCAACAATTGTACCCGCACACGTCACGACAACCTACCAGCCCCGAACAATCAAAATAATTTGACTACAGAAAACACAACACAACTTACAGATATTAAATACCATTCATTACCATACATTGAAGACCTGACACCTAAGCTAATTAATATATTAAAGGGCATTCCTTATAAAATAGCATTAAAAAACATTAAGACAATTGCACAATTACATACAAAATTAAAAACACCTTACAAAACTACAGAAAAATCCAATGTGGTATACCAAATCAATTGCCGGGATTGTAATGGGGCTTATATCGGTGAAACGAGACGCACTCTTAAAGGTCGGATCATCACACATAGAAGTGATTGTAAGTTAAAAAAGAAGTCCTGCACACTAGTACAACATGTATTAGATACAGGCCACAGTATGAATTATGATCAAGCCAGGGTCTTAGTGACAGAAAGAAATTATTTTAAGAGAACTTTTTTAGAAATGGTACATATCAAGAATAACCCAAACTGCCTCAATAAGAAAAGTGACGTTCAGGGACTCAGCAACATATATACATATTTAATGAAAATCCATAACAACATTAACCTCAATTAGGAACAAACAACAACAAAACAAAATAGACATAATTCAGACAACTGTCAACTGAAGTAATAATTATATTAACACAATAACTAATAAGTGACATGGACATACAATTTTTCGTTTTCATATTTATGCATAGTAGTTACATGTCTAACATCAAATTAGTTCGGATCGTATATATATTGTTGTTGAAAAGTTTGTCTTTATCCCACTGCCTCCGCATTAGTAAGGTTTGCCAAATATGTGGAACACATTGACAATGATTTTCACAATTAATTTAATTTTAATTAAAAAACAAGACTAAAATGTAATTGTAGTGTTTTAATTATAAGTATGAAGATTATTATGTTTTTTGTTGTAGCAGTTTTTTTGTTCAAAACTTCATAGCTGAGTAAGGTTTTTTTAATGTTTTTTTTTTTTTTCGTGTCCATTTTAATAATCAATAAATTATCTATTTATAGATGTCTTGAGAAAGGAAGAGAATACTTCCGAAAGCTTGACTAATTAGCAAAGAATCTACGTGTTTTATTTGCCCATTCCGAAGAATTGACTGCAATCCCACTAATCTAATACATTGATCATTTTAATCAGTCAATAAAAAATTTAACATTATATATATATATATATATATATATAAGGTTCAAGAAAATGGCCATATATAGCGGACAGGTTCATTTAGATAGAAGAAAGATAATACATACACCCACTTCTGACACCAATTGTAAAGTTTAACCCTGTGCTAAACGTTGTGAGGTGAATTCAATTGCATAATACTGCAGATTTCTTCTAAGACGTTTATTTTCAACACCTTGTACACGAACTTCTGTAGTAATACAACTGTCACAACTTGTCACTTTGACTATCGCGTTTCAGAACTACTAGCGACTTATGAGTCAATAAACTGACTTTTATCGACTGACTGTGACCTGTGATCGACACGGCTTTATATATCTGAATCTTGACATGACATTCATCGAGAATGCTCTATGATTATTCAAGATGCTTGTCAAACTGAGAATACTGATATCTAGAACTAATCACTGAAATATACAAGCAACAACTAAGTAGTAGAACAATTTGATATCAAAACGAATAATAACCGTAAGTACATGATAAACTATCAACGTTACAGTAAACCAATGTCTTTTGGTCAATCATCAATTGACCAAAAGAACCTGGTTTACTCTTGATGCTCATAAAGTCATCCAACAGCTTTTCAACTTCATCTGATGTTCAAATAATATTTGTTGACCGACTTATGAGGAAGAGGTGTAAATAGCTACCTAGACAATTCGATTGTTTGTCTTTTCTTTCGTGTTAGGTCACGCATTTTACTTGCAACAATTTTAATTATTCTTTTAATAAGATATAGTTATAAAGTTGGGACTCTATCAAAAGCTTATTGAGATCCAGCACATCCTCTATCCCCAAAAACTAATGTTGGAGTGGAGAGAAGCAAATGCCAAAAAAGAGTTGATGTATCAGCTTTACTCTTGACACTAAACATCAACATTTCTATCATTCTTACATTATATGTTTTATTTTATACATCTATGTACATCACCTAATTTTCATATTTTTTTAAAGTTATTTATTTGTAAAAAAATTATATACGACAAAATGTTGAAACAAAACATCACGTAAACAGAGATCTGTCAACGCCTCTAGCATGCCATTAATGCGGCTGTATAGTAGTAGTTTACAGGGATAATTGAACGGGAATATAACACTGGTCTCATCAATCATGTCAGCCTTTTTCAGCTCCTACCGCACAAAAAGTCTGGAAAATTGATGCGAGGAGTTTGTGACACTTGCTTTGTTGCTCAGCATTTAACCAGTGAGATACCGTTAGAAAATAATAGTTATGGCAACTAATAAATAAAAACACGTTCAAAATGTTTTCAATACTTCTTTAAATAAGTAATAAGAAACCTACAATGACACTGAATAATTTTATTCACCATCATTATTATTCTCAGTGCATTTTGCAACTTAGTTAAAAAGAATCCACACTATTTCCTAGCTTTTTATCAAAAGCACAATATAGGTAATCAATGTCCTGCAGTGTCAGCACATTTACTTACGATCGAAAAACAGTCCCTAACAAGTATATTATTAAACTGTGGGCTTTTTCATGTTCGTTTGCACGGATTGGATAGTAAACATGGTCTGATTTAGCTATCAAGTTCAAATTTACTACAAAAATCAATCTCTCAAATATCTCGGCCGAGTTCGTTATTGGGCAATATCGGGTAAGTAGTTTCAAAATGGCGATCGTTCAAACATTTAAAAAAAAAATATCAAAAAAGAGCCGTAGTGTAAATATCATCAAAAATAATTTTAGGTTATATATATAATCAGTACCTACAACTTTTGTTCGAAGAAATTTTCCATAAAACGCACAGATAAAAAAAGAAAAATTAACAAAGAAATAATAAGAAATATTGATAAAACATGAACACTCAATATAAATTTGATGTAATTTTACATTTTCTGGAGATCTTAATATAGACCCTGATTAAAAAAATATATAGTATATTTATTGAAAAGAAATAGGCGAAAAAAAAATTCTGACTTGAAGTGGAACTCGAACCCTGTCTGCTATATATTCAACAGCCAAAACAAAAACCTCTTACCGCAAGGCTATGACATATACGGCAATATAATGTAATAACATGTATGTATACCAATGAAAAAGTTGTTAAAATTTCAATTCAATGAATTCTGAGAAATTTACCTTTCCCCCAACTACAGGCCATCGATCGATTTTTTTCATTTGGGCAGTGCTGAAAAATGTCAAAAACTGCCCCTATAGGGGGGAATTTTCATATGAGACAGCAAAATTTGAGAAAAGACCACATAAGGCAACATTTAAATTGAAGATTTTCAAAATATGCGATATTACGAAGGTGACAGAAAAAATAATAAAAATTTTAAACCATTAAATTTACCTATCCCTGGCTAAGAACCGTCGGATTTTTTTGTAGTCGGTCAAAAATGGTTATCTACTAAAGCATAGAATCCGTTCTGACTTGTCAAATTTCTGATGGATTCATATTTATGAGAGTTAAATTAAAGCTTCAGTCATCGTACTTATCTAGAATAGATTGCGTATGGTTGAACGGACATTCAAATACGTACCCTTTCATGGAAAAAGAAATAAATCAGGGAACTGGGCAGGACATTATGGTCATTGAGAGCTTGTGGCTACATCCTTTTATTGCGATACGCTTCAACGAATTCAAGGAACGATTTCCCAACAAAAAAGAATCCGACTGCCTTGGAGCAATTTGGAAGCTAATTTTCATTAGGAATATTAAAATTAAATTAAATTTCTGTCCATGTCTTTAAACTCATAGGTCAAAATCACGTAGATACCTAATAACAGATATTTCACTTACATTTGACTAATGATTACATTTCAATTTTAATAGATGGACATTCCGATAGATTTATTACAAGAAATTTCAAAGTCTCTCAAAAAACTTATTATAAAGGATCTGTGTGAAATAACTTACGTAAAACATAAGAGTTAGTTAGACTTCTTGTCACCAGATCATAAAGCTACATTTCTTTAGAGAAATGATAAAATGAATTCAATCTCCAGTGTATTATTTTGCTTATAACTCAAACCGTTGTCACAATCCAGGCTTAAAAATGATATTATGCTTCTTCTTTACCTGCCTAGGTAGCTAATGAGGCCATTCATCAAGAAGATAAACTCATCATACGCCTGACGTTAATAAATACCTACAAGAGAAACTGAAATGGAGCTTTCTAAATGAAGATTTTTGAGCTGAGTATTTCGTCGGTAACAAATATGTTTTTCTTTAAATATCTGACTACACTTCCTTAAATGAAAATTGTTCACAGCATATACAGGGTGTCCCTTAACTAATGTTACGTACTCCAAGGGTAGGTTCAAGCAAATACGATTAAACAACTTTTCTTTAGATAAAATGTCTCTCGTTAGAAAGTTATATGTTCTTGAAGGTAATTTTGTAGTTTATTTTTTTTGGAATATCTTCGATAGTAAGTCAAATATTTCAGTGAAATTTGGTACAGGGAAGTTTGTATTGGAGAAGAACAAAATAATCATTTTAATATTTCGCTGAAATGTAGAGGGCGCTGTTTTATCTACGACCATTATGCCTTTTCTTGTCCTAGGTTTTTTCATGCAAATGAGTTTCAACTTTTTTATTCAGAATAAAAATGAGGAGTTTCATATTAAACAAAAAAGGCTAAATATCCAGAAAATACGTATTTAATGAGATTTCTGAATAATCATTAAGTCACCATAATTTGACACTGAATATGGTGAAATTACAAATAACGATTATAATTAATTTATACAAATGAATAATTATTATGTGATAATTTTTTAATAATCCTTGCTAATACCTGTTTAGAATAAAACTCATGTATTATTTTAAAAAACACATAATAGAGAAACTAAACAAACATAAGAAAACTAAATCTAATTTGAAAAATTGGCTACATTTTATCGCATGTTTATATACGTATCACGCAAGAACAAGGAATGGAATGGAATTGAAAGCAGTTTACCACGAGCACAAAGTCGCGGGCAAAATCTAGTTAAAAATATATTTCTAGTTAGAAAATATACAAGAAGATCAAATTGTCATTTTGCTATTGGTTGACGTCATATTCAAAATATAATCCAATTATTTACTGCTGATATCTTTGCACTAATAAGTGTATTAATTATCAAATTACGCTGACAACATAGTTTCGATAGTTTCCCAATATTTACTCAAAGTTATTTGACCGTGTTGTTGATAACAATAGTAATTTAATTTGATTGAATGAACAATAAATTGGAAATGTCAACAACAAAAACTCGTTATTTTGTAATATTATATTGCTGAGAGAGTATTTATCCGATAAATGTTTCATATTCATATATTACATATATTTCCCCCAAATGCCAATGGCCATTTTGCATATACGTATGTATTTATCATGTATCTAAACGATCTAAACTAAACATATTGTTGGTTCACACACAGGACACAAAGTTGTGTTTTTGATATAATTTCCATCAAAAATTTTGATAATAGGGTACAAGGCAACAATTATTAGAGCTATCAATGTTATTCAAATTTATGGGTGATCAAATAAGCGTGCAAAGTACCCACTGTTATATTTCGGACACTACTCATTATAGAGACTTACGACAGAAACTAAATAACTAACGTTGGCAAGAGGAAATGCTGGAAATTATTTTTAAGCTTCAGTGAATGGAAAACTGAAGCTAACTCAGCAACCTTTAAAAATCAACTTTTTTGAGAACTTCTTTTTAGTGCTTGAATGGCTAATTAAGTGCTGTATTCGGAAATTAATTACTCTTATAGTTTTTCGGAAAATAGCTGCTTTGCGATAAAGCTAGCACAGCCACATTTAAAATCAAGTTTTTGAGAACATTTTTACTAATTCTTGTAGCGTAAGTTATGTGATAATTTAGTACCGTATTCCAAAATTGATTATTCTTTTTTTTAATGGCTGCAAGTAAGCTTTTATTAGCTTGGTATGTATGTATGTATGTATGTATGTAGTATGTATGTATGTAACAGAACCTTTGGACACGATTTTCACCTACTTAAAAACATCGGATCGACTTGAAACTTTGTATACTTCTAAAGGACCGATGACAATACCATAATTCCATGCTGTATATGTGCAAAAGGGAATCGTTGATGGGGTGTTCCATCCTATATCTATGAGCTCTATGGATGGATTCTCGTGGAATTTTCGATATGCTTGTTGGTTGAGGGGATACGTGATGGTATGTAAGTACGAGTGGGACTATTTGATGGAGGGTTCCATACCTATGGGTGTCTTTGATTTCTGGATAAATTTTCGTGGAACTTTCTATATATATTTGGGTTGGAAGGTTTTGTGATGTTGTGTACGTGCGAGTGGGACTTTTCGATCAGAGGATTCATATTTATAGTTGTGTACGTACGAGTGGGACTTTTGACAAGGGTTCTATACCTATAACTTTCGGAGTTTTATGGATGGATTATTGCGGAATTTTCGATATACATGTGTGTTGGAAGATTTACTATGAAGTTCAAGAGTGAGTGGGACTATTTGATGGAGGGTTCCATACCTATGGGTGTTTTTGATTTCTAGATGAATTTTTGAGGAACTTTCTATCTGTATGTGGGTTGGGAGGTTTTCTGATATTATGTACGTGCGAGTGGACCTTTTCAATGAAAAGTTTCATACTTATACTTTTGTACCTACGTGCGAGTGGGACTTTTTGATGAAGGGTTTCATACATATACCTCTCGGAGCTTTATGGATGGATTTTTGTGGAATTTTCGATATGCATGTGTGTTGGAGTTTAAGAGTGAGTGGGAGTGTGAAAAAGTTTAGAAAATTTATAAGAACACGTCACATACCGCTTATTCGATTTCTACAGCAAAATAAATAATAGTTTTAAGAACTTAAATAAATAAACGCGCTTTAATAGCAAGCAGAACTAAAAATTACAAAATATATAAACTATTATATAAAAAAACCTAAAAAACACGCTTTAATAACAAACCAAACTAAAAATTAGAAAATAAATAAGATATCATTTTAATTTAAAAAAGCGTGGGGTGCTTTCTAAATTATTTTTATAATGACTTTACTTATATCAGTATCTATCAACATAAAATTTTTACTTCAACGGACATGAAGCACCCCACGCTTTTTTACATTAAAATGACATCTTTTATTAATCACTCAAACCTTATATGAAGTGTTACGAGATATTTTCTAATATTTAGTTTTGTTGGCTATTAAAACGTGTTTCTAGTTCTTTTAACTATTATTTATTTTTGGATACGTCGCTTCCGACGATAGAAGATTGGCAATAAACGAGTAGATATACGACAGCTTTGGGTTGTGCGATCGGAATCTCATACGCTATTTTACATACCTACTCTTCGAAATAACTACTAAGTTTCAACTTAAGATAAAGGATCCTCTCCACGAACAAAAAACTTCTATTCATATTCCTTGCGCTGGAACTTTTCATAATGACTTCACCAAAAATGTCCAGACAACGTTAAGCTTAGAAGTATGCAGTCGTGTGCAAACCTTTATTACTTGATGATTACGAATTTACTTTATGTTTGTTCTATTGTTGGAGAATAATTCAAAATACAATGTTTTGATTGGACATAAGAATTACTTCTATCTCAGAATTATTTACACTAATTTGTATCTTTTAATTTTACTAATTATATAAATATAATTGGTTACATAATACCAAGTGTACCTACCTATGTGCGCTAAAAGCACCAAATATGTATTTTGGATTCTGCTTACTTCGCTCTGCTAGCTTTAGGGACGTTAATTTTTTACTACTCCACTTTCTTAAACCTGTTTCATGTCTTTATTGCTGCTCCCATGTATTTCTGTAGAAATAATATTTTCTCGGGACATTGTTGAGGAAAAAAACTTTATTTCACTTGGGAACCTTAATTTCAAGAAGTTTTTGCAGATTGCATAGTTTTTTCGCTAAATTGGAAAACTACATGAATTAATAATGATTTTTACTTGCACGCTCAATGAAGTAAGAAGCTTTAAAGTTGAAAGTTTGTATGAAATAGTCTCTAAATTTTTGATTGGGAAAAAGTTTTAAAAGTATAACAATATCAAAAAATACTTAGACGCCGTATTTATAAACATTTAGAAAGCTTTCCAAAAATGTTTCTCTTATTTTGTTATGATAATTATGAACTACTAAACGTCCTTATAGATTTACAGATTTTTAAGTATCCTTTAGATGCTTTTTCGTTAAAATGGTTTTTAGTAATTCCTAATCAATTAGAACTTGCTTTACTATATTTCAAAAAAAACATATCACACGATACAAATCATTAACAACATAACACTTTTTTTCAGGCCTATATAACAACATCAGTACCACATTCAACCAGTTAGGTACACAAAAACAACTCGGTAGGTTTTATTCTATATAATACACCCTTATTATTATCACAATTAAAATAAATTGGTTGGTCATCCTTATGCCCAGAATATAAGAACGATTCTCTAAGCAAGGATTGTATACCTAATAAATAATTTTGAGATCATTGATTCAATAATTTGAAAAGAAATATTCTTACATAGATAACACATTTAAAAATTCCTCAAAATAGTGAGTCTGAAAATTATTTCAAATACTAAGGATACTTATAATAAACCACGTCAATTTTAGATTATAAAGTTTCATAAATAAGAAAAAAATACTCCATCCCTATGTTGAACCTAATTTAAGTGACTGTTACAATCCCCAATTTTGAAATTGGAAATAGTAGCTTATGAAGCATCATTTGAAAGGCATTTCCATTGTCTATAGAAAAATATTATTGTTAAAGAAATTCTTTACAACAAACTATAACTAAGTAAACTTAATAATTGATACAGTTTAGTTCTTGATAAAAGAATTTCAATCATTTTATAAGAGCTGACATATAATAAACAATAAAATAATAAAATAACCTTTCAAATGATATAGTTACCCTCTGAAAATATTATAACTGCAATTCATATGAGGTTCTATGCAGGGATCGTACTTTATGATCTAAAATTTACGTGTCTGAGGTTTTTTTTCTGTTGAAAATATGTACAGTAACTGAAATAATGAATCTATTCCATTTCCTCAGTGTAAAGGTGAGATGAAAGTCCATTTTCCCAGTAATGTATGAAAAAAAATCAAAGAATTTGACCAGTAGACCACACTTCTGCATTACACTTACAAACAAACTTAATATGATAATCTCTGCAGTAGTATCTAAATGTTGACCCCTTAACCCCTGCCACTAACTGTAACACTGATACGCTGATAAATGTAGCCCTTATAGTCGCCCCCCAACTACAACCCTTACACAAACCCAGACCCCTAACCACAGCAGCAATGCCAAAGATCTGTGTATAGATTAGCGGCATCTCTTAAGTGTTTGATGTTCAGCAGGCTAGCGTAGCAGGCTGCGCCATCTAGCGACTGGCGGTGGAACGTGTTAGCAGCAGCAGCAGGATTCGTTAGCCACTCCCACATACTACCACCCTCCCCCCAATCCCGAGACTGAGAGCATAGCAGGAAGGCGGCAGAATGAGACATGGCCCAGATACCTTCGCCGAGGCTCCGGCACTACAGGTCCGCACTCTACTACGACACGCCAGATCAGGACCCGACTTCCTGGGCAACTTGCATTGGCGTACACCGGTCATTTTGATAAAGCATAATGCAAATATATATTTTTTGGCATTTCAGTTTTTAAATTGTAAATCAAAATAGGTTCAACCATTCACTTCAACTTCACACATAAATAATTGCAAAAGTTATGAACAATTAACGATTCAAAGAAACACACATGCAGTTTTTTGTAATTTTCTCAAGAACTAATGATAGAATATCCTTAGAGAAGAAACGCTGCTTCGATACTAGCCTATATATCTAGCGACTGTTTATTAGTTTTAATTATCAAGAACAAATACGGTTTTGAACTTGACTATAAACCCAGATTTCGAGAAGAAACTTCATTGAATTCAGCAAGATGTTTTTCCATATTGCTTTATCAAAATGACGCGGGAATTCTATCAACTTCGATGCGTTGGGCCTGAAAATATCATCATCCTTATAATTTATTGCATATCGATAATAATAATATTAATTATTATTATTATAAACTCACGGCATGTTGTTTCATCTGCACTCTCCAAAGACTTGAAGCACAAACACAGCACAGTTTTTGTCCATTGTGGCGTCCAAATCACTTACTTCGATGATCAACAAAAAAAAAACTTAATTGGAGCGGCAGCAACCTTATACTGGATCAACAAATCATAAAAAGACAATACCTGTCACTATGAGATCTCTGAGAATCTATCAAAATAGAGTTTTTCCTTGATTTGTTTTTCCAATTGTTGGGTGTTGACCGTGAATCTTTTGATTGAATTTTGGTAGCACATATCTCATCTGTGACGTACTTATGGTGATGTTGAAGACATTTTTATGACTACTATTTTATGATTTTATCGATAGTTTGATAACAAATAGAGTTTGAGAATAAAATTTATAAATATATACCTATGCTGGCTATTTGTTCCCTGTGTTTCTAAATTCAATTCAGTACACTGACCAATACTCAGGGACGTCATCAACCGAAGGTACATTGTGCTGGCGTAATAATAAATCCGAATACCGGTGCCATGACCAGTGTGCTATCTGTTGATGGCGTCAACCCCAGTACTGGCCAGGATACTGAATCAAGTTTGGAAACAGGAAGACTATCACACATAGCTAGCAGGACTTCTGAAAAGCAATTTATCTGGTTGGTACAGAAAACTTTCATTGCAATATTCTCAAACTGTATTTTAACGTAAACTGGATCAGAGCACGAGTAAATTTTGTTCTTGAAGTTTGAAGCACGATTCAACGATAATATTTTATACAATTCAATTGTTTTCGGTAATTTTCAACTATTACTTCCAGGACCATGACTGCAATTTGTTTCGTATGCAATTTGCCAATCTTGTCTCACCAAGTAGGCCTTGTATGGCAAGGTGGCAATGGTTGGGACGATCTCGTCAGAGAACAAGTAAGTTAAGATCATCAGTATTAGTTTGAAGTTTGCTGGTAGTTGTAGTTTTCCTACATGATGCCTTCATCATTAGAATTGTCAAAGATTCAATATTATTCACTGTGAACATGAAGATTTTGAACAAAATTTGAACAAATATTAGTTCAGAAAAAGCAATTACAAAACGACAATAAAATTTTACAGAATACATTTCAAGTACCCCAACAGAACAATTGAAAATTTATTACACCCTTTTCAAACTGCTTCTTGCAACACCCTGTAGAATAGATTAATTGTTAATGGAAAAACAAAAGTTTTGCCACTCTACATCCCAATTAAATGTTTCCAGGTGGAAGAATCGACAATCAGACAACGTTTGGGCGGACGACGCGACTCTGCCACGCAAATATGCAGCATTTCACCGCCCACGGAAATACAGGAGTCATCACCGCCGGCTGGAGGCCAGCGGCGGCGACGCAGCTCATTGGCGCAGCTGACAGACATTCTGCGCTGGGGTGGAAAGAAACCGCAAAAGCCTCTATGTCGTCGGGAAACGCTGGCCGACCTGGCAAGGTCGTTGCCTTGGGGCAGGCAAACGGGCAACGAATCAGGACCTACTCCCAGCATCTCCACGCAAAGGTAAAACATTAAAAAAGCCAATTTCATAATCAAATTTTATCTCCTATTAATTTTAATCTTACATTAAAAATGTCATATATCTTTTGATTGAATACATAATTCAAAGTTTCTTCGAAAGAACCGACGATAAGGTAACTGACGTTATAAAAATTATTATAAGATGCACTATTTTATTCTGTCATCAAGATATGAGTTAGACAAATTGAAGAATTAACTGATCTCCTGTTAAGGATTCATTATGAAATCGGCTCTAAGGCTATTAACTATAGTGACATGAAAATGAAGTAGAATTGTGTTAAAAAGTTATTCTGCAGCCCATACCTTAGAGTTTCCTTGTGGTAAGTGAGGTGAGAAAAGTATTTAATATCCACAGCTTCTCAATAATTTACATAAGTTTGTAAAGTAACCTCACCTTCTAAACCCTAATTTATGTATATAATATGTCCAGCTGCTTTTTACCAGTTCTTCCCTCACGTTTCCAGTAATTTTGTGATGACTTTATCCCAGGTGTTCCTTTTTCTGCCCTTTTTGCGGTTCTTTTTTCATTTTAGCTCTCCATATTTTCTGTCTCAACTGGTCTCTATTTTTATCCATCCTCTGAAGATGTCCCCACGTATTCTGCGATGAACTGCATTTCTAATATCTTCACTTAATTTTCTGCTGCTCTTTCAATCCATTTTTCTTAACCAAAACTAAGCATCTACCTGTCTTTATATCATCTTGATCACGTGAATTTTGGTATCTCAGATTATTTCTTGTTATCTTGTTTATAAATTTTGTGCTCACTGCAAACTGGAGTTTACTGTCTTTTTTTATTCTAACGTTGATATCAATTTCTTGTTTTCCTTTTTCGTCTTGAGCTACTCCTAGGTATAGGAAATGATCTCCTTGCTCTATTTGCTATCCTTATATCGCAATATCTAACTTTTCTATGTGTTCTCCAATCATCATGACTTGTTTATACTTAAGCCATTTGTTTCGTTGCCATGCTCCATATACATTTATTGGCCAGTATTACCACATCGTCTGCAAATGTTCATTCAGCTATTTTTATTATTTCTATTCCCTCTAATCTTTACTGTCCTTCTTTGATAATGGTTTGCGTTTTTTAATAATATCATCCATGAATATATTAAACCAAAGTGGGCCATGGCTTCCCCAGTCCTGTACTTGTCGTAAATGTTTCGGATGCTATATTGTTTTTATTACTGAGTTTAAGTTGCTTTCATTTATTTTGTAATCTTTCCGATTATTCCTCTGTCCTTCAGAATTTTCCATATTTTGTATCTTTGTACTGACATGAAAACTTTTCCAGGTCTATAAATTAATTAAATTTTCCTCTTTCTTGGGATGCCTTTTCTGCGATTTGTTCTACCGTGATTACATGGTTTGTGTACTTCTTCCACTTCTTAAACAGCTCTGTGATTATGTACTTTCGATCTTTGCCCTTATTATTTTCTCTATCAGGTATTTGTAATGTTTTGAAAATCTTTCTGAGATTTCTGGAGAATAGTGGTGGAATTCCTATGCAAGTCTTTTATTGTTACAAGAATAACAAATGCAAATTAATTTTCATAGCATTACCTTCATATGGATTTCCTATTTTCCAAATGCTGAAGGCTTCGTAACACTTCGTCTATAAAGCCAAGCATTTCTTCCATTTCACTATAATTTTAAAATGATAAAATTTCTACCGTTATGTTTAATAATACATTTATTTTACAATGTAGAAAACGCCGCGAGTCTAGCGCCGACTCGGGTATACGCAGTTTGGGCGCCAAATCGCGGCGGGACTCGCACACCGCCATCTCGGACTTCAAGACTGAGGTGGCGAAGCTGTGGCAGCGTCGAGAGAGTGTCACTGTCACAACATCCACTGTGGTCAGTCCCAGTGCTCCGACACCAGCTATAACGCCCTCAACGACGCCACGAAGGGACAGTGGCGAGTCCAGTCGCAGCGGCAGAAGGGATTCGACCAGTCACTCCCACCATGCTTCCAGGTGAGAAAATACGTTCTGCTATACTTTAGGCGACGAGAGTTTTCCATTATATGCACCTGTCTATAAGCTATCACTATTAGATGCATACACAACATATTTTATCTTTCTTTTATCGTATAGGAGGCAATGATGCTATATTAAAAGCATGTAAACTTTCTCGCCTCAACTATAAAAAAAATCTTCCATTGCTAGTATGAATCAATTCACAAAGTTAGGGATATATTTTAATATTTATATATTAAGAGATTTATATCTTCTTTGAGGGATAAAACGTACAATCCTGAGCTAAATGTAGGAACTAGTTTCCCGAACAAATATTTGACCAAAAAATTTAATTCATATTTACGTGTAGGCGTGGTTCCGGCGAAAGTGGAAGGAGTGGAAGACGAGATTCTCTAACTGCTACCACAACTCCTCCACCCAAAATTGTGGCAGCCAAGAAAAAGCGAAGAGATTCAAGAACAATTACAGATACTCCATATTACAGGTAGGTACCATCCATATTATACCATACTAGGGAGTTAAATTAAGTTTAAATTCAAATATACCGTTATTGTTTATCACCCAACTGTCATAACCGTTTTGCTTGTCAATGTTCACCGTTTGTATATCACAAAGGAGGAACGCATATTCATTAAGAGCCTTAACGCCAATTTTTTTGTCCCTATAGTCGCCCCACCCGACACTCAATTCGAAAGTTGGTGCAAAAGTTAAGACTCCACATTCTCGCTACTTAACGTTATGATGCCCGTCAAAAGCAAAATGTCGTGAGAATATTGCAGCCTGAAGTGTGCGTGGCCATTAGGGCGACCTTTAGTATGACCGTTGACCGTTCCATGCATTGCGCGCAGAAACTGAAATTCTATCAAACGTTTTGCGAAAGATGCTCGAACTATCAGTAGAAGATGAAATTTGCCTTGCATTAATAAGAGAGGGTTAAGGTTTTATTTCAACAGGACGTAGCTAAGTGCCCTACAGCCATCACAACCATCGACAAATAAGCGAGATATCGAGTAACAGCTTCGACACATGCATAATAATATCATTCCATAATAATTATGAAATCCATGAGATGATCTTCCATGAGATTTCTCTGATGCATTTACAATGTGTTCCGACTGTTTTTCAAGAGAGTCATCAACAATACTTATACTTATTCTTCTTCTTCTTCTTGAACTGGCTTAAGATCTACTTTATCTATTAATTCTGATGATGTTCTTGCAGCATTTCCTGTGTTGTGGACTGCCCCACCTGTCATCCCATGGGCTGTCTTCCTGGAGGCCGATTTCCTTTCGGGTTTTCCTCTAGTGCTATAAGGGCCACTCTATGTTTGTTAATACTCTTTACATGATTATTCCATTGCCATCATCTTTGCCTTCCCCATCTTACTATGTCCTGTAATCCGCATTGCTCACTGATGTCTAAGTTCCATACGCGGTCCCTACTGGTTTTGACAATTATTATTCTCAGCAGCCTCATTTCGGCTACGCGTAGTTTGTTTTTTGTTTCTATCCCATACGTATCTACGGGTCCTATGCATATTTTATAGATTTTAATCTTCTTGTCCATTCGCATCCAGTGGTTATTGCAACTTTGTTAACTTGACCTCTCAGATCCTTCATTGGTCCACGGCTGCTGGACATATCATTGCTTTACGGGCCTTCCCCAATTCCCAGCTTGCATCCTAAGTGATTCTTTAGCGATGCTCATGCTTTTGGTTTTTTCAATGGAAATTTTCATATTTAGTCGTTGGACTACTTGGTAGAATTTAAGGAGCTGTCTTAGCAGGTCTAACGAATTGATGTCCCTTCCGATTTGTAGTATTCATTCTTGTTGCCTGTATTCCAAGCAGATACCAACATTCATCATACAAGCTATATTTTATGAGCTTATTGAGTGTAATATTTCCATGAGCTTTACACACCCACATTATGTTAGAGAATACACACTCACGACAGTTCTATATATTGTAGACAAGAACAGCGACCCAGCACGTCATCCACAGCTTCGGATTCGGCACCTGTGCAATATCTGGGCTTTCCATCTATCACAACAACCGGCGCTAGTGGTACCTCCAGCACATCGGAAACCAGTACCCAGGCACTGCCTGCACCGCCCACCATAATAACATCCAGCGTGACTCCACCAGCCACATCGCCGACGGTACCGGCTCAGTCCACTGGGAGTGGTGGTGGTGGTGCAACCACCCCCACTCACCCGCTACTGGCCACCAGAAGGGATTCCACCACTCAGTGTGGCAGACTTGGTAGGTTTTTTATGGAAATGAAAAAGTAGACAGCTATTTAAATTCAGTGATGAGCTAATGTATAAAACATATTCCATAAAACTTAGGGTAGAGTGGGGCAGATATAGATACCAAAATTCAAACCTCAGTATCTCGGTCCATGATTATATATTAGGGTTTAAGAAACACCTACATTCAGAAGTGGTACTGTATTATGCATGCATCTAAAAGTATCCACAACTAATGGTGAATATTGTATTTATTACCTTCTTTTTAAAAAGAATAATCAAATTTTCAGAGCTTCTAAATAAACGTGTGGATCACGAATACGATTCGTGTTTTATTTCAGGTCTCTAGTTTTGTATCTTTCTCCACGTTAGATTTCACTTCCACTATTATTAACTTTCCAGGATGTGCCCTATGATTGGTTCAGCCCCAGCCTACCCTATTAATTTTTAGGAAATTCAGCTCTGTGAAGCCACGATAGCCATGTTATACTAGGATTAAGGGGAATTTAAATAATTGAGTGCTAAGGTCAAAATCATTTTAAAATACCTGGAGTAATTATTACAATCTAATACCAAATGTACAGTACAGTCAAATTTTGAATAAAAAAACTAATTTTAAAATGATCTACCTACTGAATCCCACTTCTGACACTAAATGAAACGAAACATCTACAAACTGAGGTCGATTTATTATCACTACTTTATACAATAATCACTTATTCATACTATAACGATTCAAACTGAACTGGCTTCTATTTTTTGCCAATATCAAATCTCGACAAATAATGTCGGTAAGAACTACGTCTAAGCAATTGAGAGTGCACAAAACAAAATCAACACTTTGTCATATGGATCACCTAAGGACTACAGAATATAAATAAAAAGGCCTGCCACTTCCAGCGGCTTCTTTGATCAATAAATTTCAAAAATCAATTCTGAAATAGGCTAATGCCAGGGTATGATTCTTTGTAGTTATTTTTCGATACCCGGTGCTGCCATGCAGCAAAATTTGTCTGTTGCTGATTATTATACAGGGTGTTTGGTAAACATGCGACAAAACTTCAAGGGGTTATTCGATAGCCTATTCTAAGAATATTTTATACCATGATGATTTTATAAGACTCCTTTTGTTTCGAAGATACCGGGCAAATAGAATTTGAGACAATAATAGCATTTTATTATCAAAAATTAAAGTTGCTCAATCTTCAAAACAAAGGGGTTTTAAAAAAATCATTATGGGACAAAATATTCTTAGATTAGGCCAAGGAATAACTCCTTGAATTTTTGCCTAACACCCTTATACCTCGGTAGCCTTTGGATCAGCTGGCAAGAGTATTTATATTACCAATAGTGTAACCCAATGAATGATTGAAATTCCCATTTCTAATCAAAGTTCCAACTTGTAGGTAGAAGAGATTCTCGCCAACACCATGGATCACATTCACCAGACAGATCTTCGACACCAGTTCCGCCCACTTCGTCCAAGCATGGTCGTCTACAGCGCCAAAATACAGCCTACGATGATGGTTGTCTCCCACCAAGTGGTTGGAATAGCAGAAGGGGCTCACATCCTTCCGACGAAGATGCGGGTACGAGGAAAGCCCGAAGGGACTCTCTCAGTCCCGATTCAGCTCATTCCAGAAGCAGGAGAGAGTCTAGGTAGAGTGATTATACCTCATACATTTATCTGAGTTATAGTCCAAGAGTCTGCGGCATGAAAATCTCAAGAATAAATTATGATGGATGATTTTGTATGTAATATTCGTATATTCGGACCAGGTGACCAATACACTACAGTAAGTAAGTACTGTAGAATCATTCCCTTTTCTTTGGATCGATATAATCACCAGGTGCCACATATCAAGAAAGAGATTACTCTATTTTATTATTGTAACAAATATAATAAATACTGTCTCTTCAGAAAATTGATGCTGTGTTTCTTGTCACTATAACGGCCTGGAAATAAATTAAATTATTCAAATTAACGTAGAGGAACTTTAGAAACAATGAGAATTACAAACCCAAAGAAAAGGTTCAAATAAGCCACCAAATAACCACCCATTGTCTTCAAATTTCCTCTAAATGAAGAGAAATTGTTTGATTTTGCAACTGCAAAGACTGGACCTAATAATAAAATCTCCGAACATTCCTGACCAAACATTAATTTCTCACGTACAATGAAACGACGTAAACAGAATCACTTTCCCGGAAAAGTTAAAAGCACAAGCAGTAGACAATTAATATTCCCAAATTTAGTACTGAGACCTGAGCCTAGGCTAGGCACCTGGTGACTCAATTGGTCGAAAAAAAAAAGAAATAAGAATAATTTTACAATTGACATCCTTGCCGGGAATCTGCTAACTGTACTCTACTGGTCAGTTGGGCCCAATACTTCTATTTATAATTCAGTACAAAACAAAAATTTATTCCAAATCTATTTCTGTATCTCATGTCATGAACCGGAAGTGACCAGATGATATCATGCTAGAAAAATTGGCCATTTTCAAAAGCTGTTCCTTCTAGAATTATAATAGTTTAATTCACTTACAAAAAATCATCTATTTTCATACCGCAGCCACTATTATATGTTGATGAATATAACAGAATAGAAGACAAATATTATTTTATTTATCTATATGGAGGTGACATCTGGGGACACGGAAAACATATCTATACTTTAAGACATTGTGCTCGTTTTTGACGATACCGATACTTTCTTAACTCGATACATTCCAGTCGAAGTGTTGAGTATATTTCGTTAGATATCATCCAAATAAAGTTAGATGCATATAATGACTATTTTCATAAACAAAACAAAATTGAAATCCTACTAGCTTAATTCAATACGAAAGAACTCGTTGAGATTTTTGTATCATTTCGTTATTATCAGGAATACCGCCTATCTAATCTATGAGAGAAAAACTTTTGATTATTATTTTGCTGAAAGAACCCACCAGTGCATGTTTCTAAAAAAATATCTAGAGACTTTAAAAGCAATATCTATCAAGAAAATAATAGATTCTTATAGTGGAGAATTTGAAAGAGCAAATAGATCGACAAGTGGTCCCCGAATAAAAAACATTTTCAAGATGCCAAAGCAAGTGACTACTTATAATTAACCGAAAGATAACTTCATTTAGAGTCATCACAAAATGTTATTAAAACTGAATCAAGCACGTTCAAATTGTTATTATTATCATGAAAACAACGGGCACCACCAGGGACATTTCCCTTTGTGGAGCACCTCGACCATAAGGTATTTTGTACCATCCCGTGATGTTTCATTATTGTACATTTATTTCTGGATTTAAATCCAGCTCTTTGAAAAAAATAATTAGTGCTCTTCAACCACAGTCTTTTAGGTTCTCATAGGAGGGAAACATCCCTTCCTGGGACTCAGTCTTTTATGCCCTAAGTTTTCGCATTCAGTTAGTTAGTGATTTACAGATTCTGCTGCTTCTGTACAGGAATAATCTTCAACAAAACCCATCTTTTTTGAGTGGTTTCATTACCTCCTAAATGGAATGGGACTTCAATGTCATTCTTCCTTTTTTTTAGTAAATGGTATGATACCGTCTCTTTGGGATTAATGTTCAGTCCCCTACCTCTGCACCAGCTTAGTACAAGTGCAAGAGCATCTTCCATCAGATTTCTTACGATTTTCATATGTTTTGCTGACATTATTAGGGTGATATCATCAGCATAGCCAATAACCCCATAGCCCATCTCAGTTAGTTTGCAAAGCAGCTCATCCACTAAGATGGACCAAAGTCAAAGAGATAGGACGCCTCCTCTTTGAGGGCATCATCTGGCAGTCCCTATCGTTTTTGGTTTCTTCTCCCATTTTTGCAGTAACTTATCTGCTTGTACCTAAGCATCAATTTTATCCACATGACAGTGGCTTGCGGCGTTTTCAATGGCCTCAAAGGATGTATTGTCGAAGGCTCCTTGAATATCCAAAAATTTCTTTCCACTCTATCGCCTTCTCAATCTTTCCAGTGAGATCAGCATGAGCATTGATTGTTGATATGCCTTTTTGGTAGGCTTTTTGATTTTTATGAAGTGGGTACCTACCTTGCTAGGCATACTTCTCTGATGTGGAAGTCCAGTACCTTTTCCATGATTTTGAGGAAGAAGGAAAATAGGCTTATCGGTCTATATGACTTGGGCTGCTTGATTGCTGTCCCAGCCTTTGGTGTAACGACCACCTTTGCCGCTCTCCATATTTCAGTAAGTTTTTTATCTATATGTTTCAAACTTTCTGAATCATTATAGGTTACACTTCATCGCCTCCTCGGGACTTGTGTGGTTTGAAGCTGTTAACAGCCCATTCCACAGTGTCCCTTGTGATGATTTTTTAAGATATATTCATAGCCCTTGTGATACCCTCGTAACACGGGGCTGCCTCTACTTGATTGTTTAGTACCCTACAGTCCGGGAAGAGCGTTTGGAGCAGGAGCCAATTGTCTCTTCCCTGTCCTGAGTTTAACTACCATCTTCTTTTACCAGATAACTTAGTACATTCTATCCCTTCACACATTGGTATCCAAGAGTTTCTCTTAGACTCTGAGAGTTTCGTTGTATTTGTTGAGGGCTGAGCGGTGAGTTTCTCTGTCTCCTCGCTTTTTAGCTTTGTTAATGTTCTCGCAAGCTTTCGGCATTTTTCCAGCTCCCCATTCCACCAGGGAACCTTTTTCTTAGGCGCCCTTTGCTGAACAGGACAGCTGGTTTGAGAGCACTATTCAACATAATGGTCAGGTCATTTGCAGCTTTTTGCAAGTCTTCAATAGTTTCGATAGGTCCAGTCCTTAGGTACTCTACCTCAGACTTTATGTGGTTATCGAGAGTAATCCAGCACGTTCAAATATATAGACATCAGTAAATCTATAGAATAAGATACACTATAGTAAGCAACACCAATATCATCATTTTTTATTCATTCTTTTGAAATATTTAAGGAAATCAAGAACGAAATTTACACTGACATGAGTTGCAAAAGGGTAGATCCAATTTCAAAAATATCGGTGCCGGAGGCGAGGTTATTCTCAATAACAGAAATAAAAACATCGTCCAAAACAAACAATAAGTTTATCTATCTCCAAAACGTATATAAAAATTTTTATTTTGGTGTGGATTGCAGGAATTTGCTATATATTGATTTCTTGGGTTTCAAAATTTTATGGAAAATCAATAAAAAAAACAGCTATAGAGAAAGAATATGTTTGCTTTGATACATTTGAATATCAATACTACGATATTTCTAAACTATACTTCATACTAAAGTGTCGATATGTTTTATGCGATAGCGTGTCTCTAGTGATTTTATTTCAATTTTTTTAAGTAGCCTGAATCAAGAAATAAATATTTCTTCTACAAAGGTAAAAGTTAAGGTACACTTGAAATAATGATACCTTTTCTGGGAAAGGAATCATTTAGATAAGGAGTGTCTATGAATATGATCAATGATTAGCATTTTAAAGTTTTATTCAGCCATCCTGATTCTTTACGCCGCATTTATCATTTCTGGCATTAGGCCTTTGGATGTATGGGTACCTGCATGTTTAGGAGTCTTCATTTTTTTATTTAGCAACACTAGTAGCATTACCGATCTAACAACTTGCTTTTATATGTTTTTTTGAAGTCTACCAGTTATTTGTGCATTACAGCGCAGACCAAAAATAAACCAACCTGCTTTTTGGAGATCTTCTACCACGAAATTATGAAAATGTTGAAATTGCTCTTTTTCTGTTAATTTCAATAATGAATCTTTTGTATTATTTCCTATGTGAGTCAGATGATAATAAGCATTTTATTCAATCTATAGAACCAGATTGAGTCCAGATCGCTCAGGAGGTGAAAGAGAACTTAGCCCTGCCAGAAGAAGTAGAAGAGGAACACTAAGACGACAATCAACCAGCATAGCTGGAGGTGGTAGACATGGACATCGTTCTCCGGACTCTTCAAGGTGGGTTGGAATACTACACTTAAATCGGAAAAGCCTTGTTTGGTAACCCTGTAGATAATGTAAAGGAATAAAATGTAAAGCATTGTTTTATATTTCTGAAAAAATTTATCGGAACAAAAGCCTATGAGTAGTTATATAAGCATTAGATATATCGCTGTTATTTGCTGCTAGCTTGAAAAGAAAATAATGTTTCTGTTCCATACTCCTAACTGAAAAAATTGACTGCTATTCGATGTAATCCATTCAGCTGCTCGCATTATAATGTGCTTAAGCCCTCGTGGCTTCAATTGAAACTTCCATAGTTGTTCCAGTAGAGATCCGAGCCCGTGCAATCGTCCTGGTCCGCCACCCACTACCGAAAACTACCGACCAGCCATCCGAAGGCAATCCACCACTGAGGAGATTCTAATTGCCAGAGGTTTTCGTCGACAATCAACCACCGAGGAGATGATACGCTGCAGAAATTTCCGAAGACAAAGTTCCCAAAGTGATGACTGTCAAAGGTACAGAGGTCGAAGGGATTCAGCGACGCAGATCATGGACGGCACCATTGCATCGATGACGGTGGAGACGTCGAGTACGTTTTTTGATTCTAGCACTCAGACAGGTAAGAGGGGGTGTTTTGAAAGTGACGTTCTACCTGTTTTATTTTTTGATGTCGACTGCACGGCGGTGGTAAGAGGATGGACGATAAATAATATTGTATGTATGTATAAAAGCGACGTAAATGGGATAACTAGAAATCACCTATTCTTAATAATGTCTGAGTAATTTAATTTTTGCTTGCATCCACTAAAATCAGCAACTTTTTGATCATCAAACATAAATCCACATTAAAACATCAACATCATTAAGAGTAACATTACGATTTGAATAAAATTGAAACTCCCGGGAACTCAATTTCTATGGTTACACCCTTTTCAAACATTTCCCTTGATATTTTTTTATATTGTGTAAAAAAATAAGAAATAGAAAAATAGTTTTTCTTCTGAAATTCTATTATCCATAGAAAAAATAAACCCACAACTATTGAAGCAACTAGTCTAGCTTCCATTTATGTACGTATTTTTTGGTACTAGCTTGAGTTCTTGAAATTACATACGAGTTTAACCTATACACTGATAACTCCAAACTTTCTATTTCCATATAGGGTGGCCCATATCGTAGTGACACATTTTGAAATTCTTTGCTTCTGAAAAACGTATAGGTAAGTTTTAAGTGTTTTTCGATAGAAAAACTCAAAAATTCGTTTGTGTTGCACGAAAAATACCATACCAAACTATAAAAATTGTAATCAAAGTCAGAAATTAACAATAAAAGGGAAACTAAGAAAGCAACTAATAACTAGCCCAATTGGCTCTAAAAGTTGATGACATTCTTCTACTCTAGACACCATATTTCGCATAACAGTTTGCAACATTAATGGAGAAATATGACGAATATTTACTTTTAATTCTTCGATACTATGAGGATTATCATATAAGCCCTGAATTTTAAATAGCCCCATAATCAAAAATCACAGGATGTTGAGTCACATAACCTTGGAGGGCACCAAACTTTGAAATCAGGCGTTCTGGAAACATCTGTCGCAGGACATTTATAGATGTGCAGGCAGTATGACTTGTGGCGCCTTCCTGTTGAAAACATATGTTTCCAGGAAAACGCAGCAGCTCTTGTTGAACAAAATTTGCAACATTTTCCCATAACGTTCCGAATTTACCGTTGTGTTTTCTTCATTTTGAAACTCAAAAAAATAAGATCCCACAATTTTCTGTGCTGACACTGCACAACAAAGAGGAACTTTTTGACTTTGAAGAGCAGTTTGGAGTATTTCTTACGGATTTTTTCGAGACCAGTAACAAGATTTCATAGAAATGTAGCTTGAACTCGTGCAATATTTGCAGGAGTTCTAAGTTTAATAGGCCTACCTGCAGGTTTGTGCTTTAGAGATGATGGTGTGGCTCTAAATTGACAAACCTATTTTAAAATTATTGTGTTTCGACACAGAGCATTAAAATTAAATATTGTACGAAATTGGCGCCGACTAAGGGCAATAGACTCGTCATTTTTAATGAAATTTTAAACAACGAAAAAGCAGGAGAATTCATTTTTCTGTCAGTACGCGGCTGTCTATTTGACCATTGTAAATCTCGATCTGATTTCTGATATTAAGTATACATAACTTTACTTAATTATATTTTGACTTTGATTACAATTTTTATAGTTTGGCGCACCCTCAACGCAAAAAAAATGTTTTTTTCTATCTAACAACAACAAAAACTTACCTATAGGTTTTTCAAAGGCAAAGTTATTAGACTTCAAAATGTGTAACTACATTATGGACCACCCTATATAACCAATAAATCTTATTCTTATCATATCTCCTCTAAAATGGTAAATTATCCTTAATCGACTGACTTACCATCCCCAATTTTTCATGTATAAAATTTATAATGTGTTTTACCTGGGACTCCATATTTGTCATTTGAATCTTAATTATTGTCTGTTATCTATCTTATTTTTATCACGTCCATCCTATTACTAGCCAAAAGTCATATAATCGTTGGATCATTAAGAATGGTTTTCAAGTTTTTTTCAATGTGAAAATGATTCGAGTAATGCTTTCACTTTTCAAAAAGTACTACTGGTTCAACTCGAGCACTCAACATTCAAATTATAGTTATAAATAAAATTTTGAAACTGTGGATATATAATCCTAATCGAGTCATATTCGCATAAGTTTTTGATTCGCATACAATGAAAAAACTTGAAAACGACACAAAATATTGATCTAGTTGAAACGTTAAGAATGCTTTCATACTCCTCCATGCTACTAGTAGACGCTTCTTAGCACAAGCATTATTCAAAAAATTGACCGGAAGTACTACTCCAGTCAAATAAGCATTCCACCTTGGGTTAACAAATAATACTTCCATTCCATAAATGTTTATTTTGATATCTTTCCAGTCAGCTTAAAGGACTCATATAATCTCGATTAAACAAACAACAAACAAACATATTCTGTAGACCAAACGCTTTCCACGATCTCGGGAACGATTGATTGTCAAAATGACAATTAAAGCAAGGAATACAGAAGATATACGAATAAAATATGACTTGTGCATGTTCAACACAATATTACCATGACAAGCCTTAACGAGATTCTATGAAACTTTTGAGCTTACAGTTAATTGACTTTACCTGCTGCCGGTAATGTAAATAATTCATACATGCTTAGATACAAAATATAAAAAATGGAAAATATCATTCGTATATTATTTTTCCTAGATGACGTAATGTAAATACTGTCATTTACATTCCTGGGAAAATATCTATTATTCAAATTACTGGCAGCGGAAAAAATGTAATAAGTAACACGTATCGACTGTTAACATCCTCGGCAAGTGACAAGCCTCGGCTCGTACTCACTTGCCTTGAATCTTTACATACCTTGTTACTTGAATAAATATTTATCGCTGCCGGTAATATATAAATAGTTCTTAAATGCACAGATACAAAACATGAAAATTGCAAATATCACACCCGTATTATTTTTCCTAGACGACGGAATGTAAATACTATCATTTACATTCCTAGGAAAAGAATTATTATTTACATTACCGGCAGCGGGAAAATGAAATAAGTAACACGGAATGTATCGAGTGTTAACATCCTCGGCAAGTGACAAGCCTCAGCTCGTACTCACTTGCGTTGAATGTTAACATGTCTTTACATTCCTTGTTACTTAAATAACTATTAATTTTAGGATTCACAACTATTTTCATCTTATTTAACTGGATTATTGTTTATTTATGTATGAATGTATTTTAATTGTTCTGAATATTGAAGTGCGAGTGATAGCTGTAGATCTATTAAATTATAACTACCTACTGAAAGCAATAACAAATTGTCCCATTTGCATTTATATGTAACTTATGTTATGTTATGTTATGGACATTTATTTTGGTTTATACGGAATCACAATTTTATATTATTATCGGTGTAGCGTGAAATGACCACTAGTTGAATCAGCATAATAGACCAGGAGCCAGCTACTTATTTTAATATTGTCATTTCAAAAGTCGTGAACCCGAATATTAAAAAGCAACAAAATAATATGTCTGTTTAGTTGAAAAACGCGACTACAAAGTTAGTTTTGAAATCCGTCGGTTTTACAAAGTTGTTGATTTTCATTAATAAATGAATTTTATCAAAAAAGGTGTAATTTCCGAACTCATCTCATTGAATTAATTTAATATATTTTGTACTTTCTTGACGAAAATGCTCAGTACCAAAAGCCTGTCATACTCATTTTACTACAGAAGTGCGGTAAAGTAGTTAAGTATTCCGAAGCACGATTTAATTTACCACACTAGTGTGTAAAGTTAATAACTTTATGCACGCTCTGGTATCAGTCAGTCATAGAACCAATAAAAACATATCATTACTATTCACACAAATTATGCGTATCCTTCAGATGGAATTTAATAATTTTGATCGATAGAATTTTGGCTAAATAGCTGTCAGTTTACGAAAGTTGTGACTGAGAATATAATAATTTTTTTAGCATTCTGCATTCCTCCTCCATATAAACTTTAACTATGCCAAATCACATATTACTCCGTGAACGCAATATGCTTAAAACAGGGGGTCCGAAGTATTTGCTTCGCGTATTAATTCATAGATTCTTGACTTAAGACAGTACAACGTTATCTTTGAGGTACTACTTGTCAAATTCGTGTAGTTGTCACCTCCTTGCCCTTGGATTTTAGCGATATACAGGCTTTTTCAAATTCGACTCTCACCTTTGAGTTGTCGGAAACTATAAAGAATACAAAGATGGTTAAATTGGGGTAAAGTTGCGCATTTATCTTCACAACAATACGCCGTTTAGAAAGTTTGAAAATTTCGATTAGTTTCGGAGATATCCGGAAAAAATAAATTTTCGGAGAATCTTTTTATTTTTTCCTGGATTTACTTCTTAATGAATTTCTAGATAAATACCAATGATGTTAATAGTTTTGTAACCTGACGTTTCGTCTATATGTAACTATCATGAACTATTTCTTTTCTCTATGAGAGCCATAATGACCTTCCACAAATTTGAATAGACCTTTTTATCACCTTTTTGACGATAAGTTGCCCTTGTTGTCCTAAAAATTCGATAAATTAAATAAATTACTTTTATAAAGTAGTTAGCTTTGATTTTTCCAATCGGTGAAACGTAAATGATATTCTGTATTATTGTCAATTGCTGAGTTGTTGAAAATAGAGTTCTCCAATGAAGCCCCACCGATCTTTATTCAACTTATTGAATTGAAATTTAACTGAGCATGGTTCCTTTAAAAAACTCAGACAAATATCTTGGGACAGGATGGATGAAGAAACTAAAGAAAGCATTATTAATGAGATATAACAAATAACAAGTTTTTCGAAGGAGTCAAATCCATCGCGAATTCTGTCCATTAATTTGGACAAATTTGGTTGAAGTTGTCGTCTCTCGGAGTACTTGTTAAGATACACAAAAATCAAAGCCAACTACTTTATAAAATTAATTTATTTAATTTTTCAAATTTTTAGAACAACAAGGGCAACTTATGATTAAAAAACTATGAACACCATTGGAATGAGTGAAAATAGTAGCAATGTAAATTGTTCTATTTATTTAGAAATTCATCAAGAAATAAAGCCTGAAAAAAAATAATTTCCGAAAAGTCGTTTTTCCGGATATCTCCGGAACTACTCGAAATTTTCAAACTTTCTAAACGGTGTATTGTTGAGCACATAAATGCGCAACTTTGCCCCAATTTAACCATCTTCGTATTCCCCATAGTTTCCGAGATCTCAATGGTGAGAGTCGAATTTGAAACAGCCTGTATATATATATATATATATATATATATATATATATATATATATATATATATATATATATATAGTATACAAATATCTTAATACTAGAAAAGCAAACTCGAATTTGAAACAGCCTGTATATCACACACGATGCAATATCATGATTGAAAGGTATTCAAATCGGATCAATAACTTTTTCTATAAAAGGATTTGTAGTTTCCACCAAATTCTTACGAACCTAGTTGTATTACTTAGTCGATATCTTGAAAAACGTTGTAAAATAAAATAGGATGGGAGATATCAAAATGAAAATGACAATCCCTACAACTTTAAAAATACCAACAATAAAGTGGTCCATAATTTCTGTGACTACTTAATTACTATCTAAAAGAGAACATTCAAATTAGCTCGGTAGATAACAAAAAAAAATCAAAAACGCTCATTAGAAAGAAAACAACAATGAGATAAACGGAAAACCATCACATACTCTCTGAAATGCAGTCTATACCTATATATACATTTATGATTTCCATATTTACGTGCAAGTATTTTTTCATATACTACATAATTATCATGCCAAGGTTGTTATTTTTTTTCTACCATAACACAACACATCTAGTAACATTCCGACTGAAAGGTTGGCAACAGCGACCAAGAGGGGGTGGGGCCCAGATTCGACGGCGCTATCTCCAGACGGTAACGTCGCGACGGGCGCCTATCAGTAGCATCGCGACGTCGGTCCTGATCGTCACGTGCTCGTTGTGTATGAGCGTTCGTGTGTGTGTTGCTGCTAAATCATTTTTGACGGTTGTGTCAAACACAAACCAACACACACAAACAGAGTATCAATCTATTATCGTCCATATATTATATTTTTCTTCTTGCTGCAAGAGGATAACGTGTCGATTTTGCACGCGTTCGCGCCCCCCCCCGTATTTTAATTAATTTTACGTGGTGTTGTTCGCGCTAAAGGTGTGGTGGTGTTTTGTTGATTTTGGAAAAATTTGGAGAGGATTTTCCAAGATTTCCACCTCGAAGAAAGATGAGAGTGATTGCCTGGAGGATATTGCTGAAGGTAGAACGAAACACCTGTTCTCCGATTGGTATCAACAAATCATCCATATCTACTAGCTACTCTTACAGGCAAAAATATTAGATAACTAGATATATATATATATATATATATATATATCCAAGTATCAAGTAGATAGCTCGAAATATTAATCAATTTGTGCAAACAAACTTATATTTATTATTGACAAGATAAACGATGACTTTTGTCATTCAGGTGAATCATTGTCTCGAAGGATGATGATCACGCCTTTTAATTTCAAAAGTTAACACAGTCGTCAAAGCCTTGTTTGTGAAATAAAAGGAGGAAATTATTGAGAAGTTTATCAAGTGCTTATATAGCGATGTCATAAATGTCTGGATTAAAATGAGATTTGTATGTCATATACACATATAGGTTATGATAACAGACTTGAAGTAGCAAATCAATTTTTTTTATTTTTATCCATTTATGGTGGATGAGTTTGGCTGTATTTATTATTGAATCTTCAACTACAATTTCTATTAGGTATTTCAACTTTTCATCCATTAAATTTTTAAATATTGAATAAATAATATATGAACTTTTAATGGAAAACAGAACAGAATTTATCGATAAAATATATTAATGTTGAACAATATGAAGCGTTAATTTGCTATATTCCGACTTCGGGTGCGTGAAAATCTACATTCAATTCCATACAGTAGCTTTTGCGTGACGCATGTACAAACATACAGGCAGACAGACAAAAAAATTTAAAAATGTTGTTTTGGCTTCTGTTGTTCTAATAATAAAGACCTCCCATATTAATTTTTCTCAGATATCTTTAATGTACAGTCAGCGGCCTGTTACAATTTTACCTGTAAATGTACCTATAGATTTTTATTATTTCACTGTTAGGTGAAGCAATAGCTTCAGGCACTGATCACATCTATAATTCAAAGATATTTTTTGATAGAATGAAATCAGAAACTTTTTAAAAGTTTGGTCAGCCTCGCCATTTTGGAACTACTAGTTCGATTATACCCGTTAACGAACTATACTATAAATATTTTTATATTGATCTATATATATACAAGCTGAGTCGGGAGGAAAGGACCAAACAACAGGAGTGTAGCTTAGGTACACTTTAAAATAATGTAAAAAAAAACTCACACGTACATATCAGATTTTTATTTGTTTTCAAGTAACAGTGTAAAACAAAATTTCATATATTAACATATAGCGTTCTTTTAATAAATTTTCAAAAATGAAGCATTTGACATCTAAACATTTTCTGTTTCATCCACAAAGAGTGCCTGCTGCTCTCCTAATTGACTCACGTCTACCTCCTTTCATATCGGCAGCAGTATTTCGAATACGTCGAATTAGTTAGTGCATCACGAGTCTCCACTTTTACTTTGTACACCTCATTTTTTAACCAGCCCCATAAACAATTATATAGAGGTGTAAGGTCTGGGGATCTAGGAGGCCAATTAATAGAACCACCACGGCCAATTCAACGCCCTGGAAACCTTTCGTCCAAATGTTTTTGAACCTGACAAGCAAAATGTGCAGGAGCACCATCGTGCTGATAGTACATTTGTATTCTGATGTTCACATAAACATCCTCGAGTATTGCTTGGTCCGTTTGTTTAAAGCTATGATTCAAGAAAATGTTAGTATATGAAATTTTGTTTTACCCTGTAACTTGAAACCAAATAAATATTTTTTACAAAAAATTGGACCGTCGTTATTAGCTGACGCACTGAAAAATACAAAATAATATTATTGGTGCTGTTACTTTTGAAGTTGTGCAGTTGCAGTTAGATTGATAACTTTTGGCACCAACTTCACACGTACCAGCACCGATAGAATTAATATTTTTTATATTTTTCACGTGCGTCAACTAATAACGTCAGTCCAATTTTGTGTAAAAAATATTCATTTCACACTTTTGAGTAACATTAGTCACCAAAATCGTTGAACGTTCACTAATACCAATGAAGATAGTACTTATCCTATTACCCACGTAGATTCTTTGCTAGTAGTTGATATCATTGAGATTTCAATACATCGCTGCGGAAATACGCATAAGTATTTGAGATGTTACCATTTTAACACTTTTCTAACTCGAAAACCGTAACTCTAAGGAAAAAATGTTCATTATAAATGTTGCTAAAAATAATTAGGTGTTTCATGTAGTAGACACAAAATTTCAATTTTCGAAAGAAATCGCTCTCTCCACATAGCAAAAATATACATATTTGAGAATTTAATATGCTCCTATCTCAAAAAATTGTTCAATTTAAAAGTTTCAGGATGTTGTCCTATCTTTAATTATACCACCTCAGATTTTCGATTTGCATTTTTATGAATACGGGACCATCTCTCAAGCCTCCTCTTCTAAATGAATCATAAATCATCAAAATCGGAGTACGTTTACAATATGAAACGCGCGAACAAACAAATAGAAAAACAAAAAAAGCAGACATTCGAATTGTATACCTCCTCCGCTCAGGGTTCGTTGGTCAATAAAAATCTGATAAGAACATATGAGTTTCTTTTTTCAAGTTGTCCAAAAGTTGTATACGGGATAGGGAAATGTGCGGTTAACTATACATACCTTAAAAAAAGAACGAGAACAATATTTCTCAATATAAAGGAACTTAAGTGTCTTCATAAGATTTTTTTTTCATTCACTAATGAGTACTTATTATGTTATTAAATAGTTATTATCACTTTCACTCAGTTGTACTCTTTGGTGGTTTTCTCTTTTTAAAAATATTAAATAAATGCCCAATAAAAACTATTTCAATTTTGTTTTTTTTTAAATTAATTTTATTATTTTATTTATTATTTAAAAAACCTATAGTAACACACTCAAAAAACCATAATCATTTAAATGTTTAGAAAGTGACTATCGAAATATATAGTGCGATCTATATTTGAAAACAAGTGAAATTTTTGAAAAAAAATTAAAAATAGTTTTTATTGGGCATTTAAGATTTAAACCGTACCGATGGGTACCTACTATTGCTATCCTTTTCTCGATTTTAACTATACTTATGTATATGTGTTTGCCAGCATCAGCAATTCCATAACAAATTACTGTTTGTCTACCACAGCACAAAATTAAACTTCAAATTAACAATAACGTCTGACGTCTGATAATTGCGACATAACCATAGACGATCTTCCAGAAAGTACCTATATACCAGAGAACGAGACGCATATATACGGTCCATGCTCGTGCGTAATTCCAGTGACGGATCCCATTGTCGTTCCATGTCGTCAAAATAGTGATCTTGGTTGAATGAGATTGAATGAGATAATTATAATTACCAATATTGGATCACACGTGGAGCTTAACAGGCGGCGAGATGTCTGCGATCTAAGTACGAATTCAAAATTTCAAGTCTCTAGATCGTATGGGGCCTGAGAAATCTCTGCGGAGTCCATTGATACAAGAACCGAAAGTAATAAAAACTATTTAAAAAACACCGATAAACGTCATATCTCGAAAATTATCCTAGCTATTGTAAATCAAAGTACATCACTGAAAAGAGTCATTGTTCTACGGAAACTTTTGTCAGGTTATTTTTTTAATATATTGTATTTTCTAGCCAGAAATCACATGCTGATATTTTGTGTGTCAGCTGATAATTTTAAACGCTCTTATTATTTTCGTTTATTTTAAATATTTGCTTCGTAAAGAACTGTATTTCTTGATAATTGAAATAAATCAAATATCTCCAAAGCAGTTAAAAATGGTATAAAGGTAAATGATGTTTAATCGGTAGCATCTAAGCTCAACTTTCACCCTACTCAAAGGAATTCGTCCGCTTACCAGTCACACCCTGTAGATATATGCGGGTGTGTCACCTTCACCATTCCTGCAATTTTATGCACACACGGAAAACGGAAGCGTGCAACTCATTTTTGTCGTGTTGTTATTAACCACTCCTTTTCCATTGTCGTGTGAACTATACAAGTCAAAATAATGAAAATGATGCCTCATATAACTTCGTTAACGTTGGAGATGATATAGGTACTTCTTCGATGCTTGGTCGAGGCCGATATAACAATGCGCTGGCAGCGATGGGCTTCATGCTCAGTTTGAAAAGCACACTATTATCTATCCAAATAACTATTCAACTTTCCTTTGCACTTTACATAACTTGAAAACATTTCGAGCTAGGACATTGGAATGAACTGTTTGTTTCCTGCAAAATTTACTTCAATTTTCTGCTTCATTTCGTTTGATTTATTATATAGTCTAAAAGACAGGAATAAATTGCTGTAAATGTAAGTCAATATTCTGAATCATGTTAGCTTAAGAGGAATTATTAAAGAGAAATTTAATTGAATATGATAAATATGTAGTGATATATAAAAAATACTAGCAGTCCCCCCAGCGCGGTTTCGTCCGAAAAAGAGTTTTGTTAGTGTTATTTGTGTTAATGTTTTGGGTGTGTTAATGTTATAGACACGTCAGACAAAATAAAGATTAGAAGGAAAAAAAAATTACAAAATTTGTTTTAGAAAATTCATTTTAAAAATGCATTTGAAAAAAACTTTTTTGGAAAATTTATTTTACAATTTTCAATAATAGAATTAATATTGCTTAGTATTTTTCAGTGCACCAACTAATAAAGTCGTTCCAATTTTATGTAACAATATCTATTTCACACTTTCAAGTACCTATAACATAACATTAGTCATGAAAATCGTTGAACATTCTCTAATTCCAAAGAACTGAGTACTTATCCTATTATCCATGTATATTCTTTACTTGTACTTATTATTTAGAGATCTTGGAACATCACGGCGGAAATACACATATTTTTGACTTTACCACTGCTGTAATTCGAAAACCATAGCTTCTTCTGAAAAATGTCCAATTAAAATATTGCGTTGTATAATCTTTTCTTTAATTTTGCTGTCTCATATTTTCAATTTTTGAAAATAATAGTTTTTAGAGGGAAAAGGGAACTCTCCTCTTTGAAATGAATCAAACATCATCAAAACCGGAGAACGTTTACTTTGCAAAACGCGCGAACAGCCATAGTAAATAAACATACAACTGAATTGTATACATCCTCCTTATTTTTTAAGTCGGTCAAAAATGGCATTTATTTGGACATGATATAAAATTAAAACCCTATAATGGAGAAACGGGGTTGCATTTTAAATTTTTTTATACAATAAATTTTTACTGGCATAAGTAGGTACCTACTACTAATTCTTTTGACTCAATCTTTTCTGGTTGGAATTTTTTACAGCCAACTGCACTTTTTATCTGTCAGAGTTATTAGTTTCTAGATCAACTAATCCATCTTAAATTAGTTAATTAACTTCTAGAAGCCAGCTAGTCTCTAGACACAGGCGTTGTCTAGGAACGAAAGTAATTATTCTTTGAACTAGTAGATTTAATTATAATATAAGGGCTTGCAGGCTAACATGTCCTTATTAGGATACCTACCGTATTCAGAGAAGTTTTTTCTAAAACATTGCGTTAAACATCGTTGCAGTAAAACTGGGTTTGATCTGTAATTATTGAAGTAAGTCGTTTTTCCGGTAGCTAAGCTGTCTAACAATCTGTCATAAACTGCCAAACATTTTGTAATTCAGAAGACATCGATTTACATGAAATCAAAATAATAGTACAACAAGATATCACAAAAAGAATCTGTGAATATGACCACAGGATCGAACAACTGCTTCAATTTGCTTCAACTCTTAACACCTAGATTACCCTGCAAGCTTTCCAAAACTGAATAGAATGCAGCAATAGGCAAAAAATTACTAGTGTAAAACTTTAATTTACCCAACCGGTCTTTAATCTCTATACATTTTCAATATATACTTCAGTATATCGACCATTATATAATAATGTCAATATGCTATTTGCTCAAACTCTCCATTTAACATTTACTTTAGTTTCGGTTTTATGCATAGCTATAAAACCTGATAGCTTTAGTTATACGACCGGACAGCTCATGGACCACCCGGTTTTATACATGAGATATATATCCAAGCTTTTATGTACCTATTGATTATATGAGTTGGTGAAATACAAACATTAGATTTTTCTATAGGAATTGTTACACATACTAATGCAGAAATACAAAAAAAATCAATTTAAGTTTGTAGGCAAACCGTTTCTCACAATTCTCTTCAGTTCATTAACTAAGAGTTTAAATTGAAGCAGGCAATCTCTCATTTTTGCCATTCAAACCTGCACGGTCATACGTGTATTTAATCTTTAGTCATATACTCTAGATCTTTAGTCTTCCTTATCGCAGCCAAAAAAACTTGGTTCATCGTGCTGTTCGATCTAACCTCGAATTTTGTGGCGTTGTAAATTTCTTCGCCAGCTCCTTAATATATAAGAATATTGTTCGCCAGCTATCGTACAAAGATACCGATAGCGGGAAAAATGTTATCGCGGCTTAGAAACTCAAGATAAGTTCATATTATTATGAGCAAAGTTTTTTCGATAGATTTATATTTATATGTAATAATTTATTTGATAATATGTATTCAAAGCGAAGCAGGAAGAGAAAAGTTAAGCCATAAAAATATTGTTGCGGTGTTGTATTATCCCGATAAAGTGTTAGTTATGTTGTGTAACTTTGTGAGTTTTCACCGTACAAAAAGTGATGAAAGAATAAGTTTCTATTTGAAATATAATGAAAAAAATATCTCAATAAAATCCCAAGCTTTTAGAAAGTATGGCAATCATAAGTGAGTATTTGTCATTTTAATAAGAATATATTTAAAATTAAGAAGAAAATATACATTCAATTAACCTCGATTTATTTTTTTGAAACTATTTTCAGATTTCAGATTAAATGACAAAGACAAAAATTTCAAAAATGCATGTTTTTTTTAAATAACTGTTTAAATAACTTATTTTATGAACAAAAAAATTCTACTCCAACATCACAGACAGACACTCCATTTATATGAATAGATTTCAAGACCTAGCTGAAAAATGCATATTTCCAGACTTGATTATTGCTTTAAATCAGAATCCGCCTTAAATTTTCGATATTCCCATTCACCTCCTTTGGCGAAAGTTCTTTGGGGGAAGGATACGTTGCATTTTAATATTTTAATATGGGACCATTCCTCTAAAATTCCTCAAAACTTTTCTCCTCAAAATCGGAGCACGTTTACCTCCTATGCCAAATACTGAACATTTTCTGAAGTACCAAAAATTTCACTATAAATACCCATGTAATATCCAGCAGAAACACTTGAATGCAAAATGGGATACTGTACAAATGAGAGTTGTACAAGTTGGTCAAAGGAAAAGCAAACGAGTTCAGTATCTATATTCTCATACTCCTTGCATGACCTAGCGCCACGCGAGAATATATTATTAATCATATTTCTCTGTCATTGCAATATTGCAATAGACATGCAAACTTGCGAGCTGTTGATATTACTCATTTATTCATAAATATAGTTGAGGCAACGAGAGTTTCTTGATGTCGCCTCAGTTATACCAATGCAACCTCATGTCCAATTCAAAATATTACATAGAATAGGAGAACATTTATTGGTATATACTTATTACAAACGTTTAAAGATTAGGATAACATTCGTACTTAGTGAAAGCGACTTGGAAATAAAGTCATTCGAAGTGTGCTATGGCATATTAGAGCATGTCTTTACTTGAATCATCTGAAATTGCATAATATTGGAACATCACTTGTCACATAACATTAAAAGTAATGCACAAAAAAAAATATTTACAATGTCTATATTATGTCCATCCAAATAATTTTGAACTTTACTTTGCATATCTTCTTAATATTTGGATATGACTGATGTGCCAGTGGCGTACTACCTGATTAAAGAACCCCTTTACTCTTTTTTTCTCATTTTCATGAAACCGTTTCTTTAAGTGCAGATATCTCAAAAACTACTCATTCTATGGAAGTGTGACAATAATAATACGTCAGTTACTTAAAACTATGATATCTGCAGTGGCGTCAAAGTTATGGAGGGTAATGGGGTTCTTCAATCAAGCAGTACACCACTGGCTGCATTTATTAGAAGAATTTTTTATTACAAAAATGTGCCTTTATGTTATAATAAATACCTGGCTAATTTTGTAGCAAAAATATCTCCAAAGTTTATTTAACAAATCCTTCTTATTTTTGGTATTACTATATTGTATTTTAGATAAAGTGCAGGAATCTTTTTTATGTTAGATTCATAAGAAATTAAACAATTTCTCAAGCATAATATAAAGAACCATTAACTAAGTGTGATTATCACTGCGCCCTGGTCATCTAAACATACCAATTGTTTATGATATGGAAACTAATTCCTAATCCGATTCTCGCTCGATATTTTATGGTCACTTAATATTGAAGTTCCTATATATATAATCAAGATGAAAGTGATCGCGAATTTATGACACTTCATTCAGCTAGACTGCTAGAGGAAAAGAAAATAAACACTAAAATAAACATTATATCAAAAATAATGTCCCATGGTATCTTGAAGAAGAGATCAATACGAATCACAGCGTCACGTCTATTTCTGTTTGTTTTTATATCGAATCGCTGGGATTTGGTGCATTCATTTTCCGCGCAAATGTCGTAAATAATAATTTTCCAAGCTTCTACGAATTACCAACGAAACAGGAAATGGGTACGACAGTAATCGCCTTATCGTCGTCATTCATTTTTTGACTATTTCTTCCAAAATGTTATTCTACTAACATAATAATTTATTGTTTTCAATTGAGAAAGATATTCAGCGTACAAATCCTATTGAAGAAAGCTTTCTAGGGCCTTCAAAATGGCTATTACTATTATATTCATAGAAAATTAATTCTATTTGAAACTGTATCAGTATTTCGCAAAAATGTTCTATGGTTTTTGTGGCATCGGAAGTGCAAGAAGAAAGTTTAAAAAAATATATAATTGTTTTTTATTGACCAAATTCCGAAGAGATACATACAACTCGATTGTTTCGATCGTTGCCTTGCTTTTTACTTTCCTACCGCTACCAAGTAGCCATTTAAGGAAAGTATTGTAGCGTGACGCGGTTCCACTATGGGAAGAAAACAGTCGGTGGACCTGAATACAATTTATTTAATCAATTAAATAAATACACTCTCACACACATACCCCGATTACAGGTTAACAAAGTAGATTATCTGATATGAGTCGGCTTACATCACAGTTGACAACCTCAAATTGCGTCACGCCAGTCTCCCGCTTACTACTGTCTGGTTACGTTTTAAATGTCTCTGAGTCAAAAAAAAACTTTAATACCATTTTTCTTTGAATCAAATCAAACTTTATCAATATTTGGTCATTTCCCATTTCACTTCCGGTTACGAAATTCTATTAATAAAACACTAATATTTAAGATTGAAGGTCAATTATAATCATATGTATGCAGTATCTTTATATGTTTATTTTGGATTAATACAGAAAAATACCGTTATAGGAGTATTTTTGCCTGGAAAAACAAATTATCGAGATATTATCGGGCTCTTTCTTGGAACTGAATTGTTATTTTCTTTGACAGTAATGATATATCTAAATTCAAAAATGCAAAATAAGATAGGATGATGAGTTTGAAAATTCTAATGAATAATAATGAAAGTTTGCGCAAAGTAAATCTCAGTTCAATTTCTCGCCATGCCGTGTGATGGAAAGTGAGACCAAATTTCCCGAGCGAGCAAACAGTGTGTGACATCTTCTCTCTGTGACCGAGTTCTTTTGTCCTGGATAGTTTGCGTCTCCACGATATGTCGTCGCCGTGGTTTCGCCTTGGCTTGCTTGCATCCCAATGACCTCTACGTGAGATGAAATTCAAAATGACGACGAGAGAGAGAGAGAGAGAGAGAGAGAGAGAGCGAGAGCAAGAGCAACAAGCCGCGCGTTTGGAATTTTATTCTCGACTTGTTAGCGATAAAAGGGAATCACTAAAAATGGTAGAGGACAGAAGAAAAATGCATTTTTCTTGTAACTATCCATGAAGTTAATGAGATATTACGATATTAGTGAGCACCGGTAAATGTATTCAGAAGTGGGATATTTTCACAGAAGCCTTCAACATAAACATAACAAAACGCTATAGATTTAAGATTCTACTAAGAATAGGATATATACTGAAAAATAAAGTACTAATCTTTTAGTTTAATGGTATTATTTGATCTATAATTGCTTGTTATGTTAGGTTCGTTTAGGTTGACATAGGTTCGTTTGTCATTGGTGCATCATTGATTTCATACCACTTCTCCGATCACTTGATAAACTGGTTCCCATGAACTCTCGTCTTTACGCTTCATGTAACGTTCCTCTTTGATAAAAATACAGTCGATGCAATTTTCAAGGGGCAAATGCAAAAAAAAACATCCATCTAATTTGAACTAGACAGTTCATAATAGATATAGTAGAGGCTCGATTAACCGTAAGTCATTCGCAAAATCAAAAATCGGGATATGAAGAGATAACTCTCTAGGGTTAATACTTAATGTAAGGTGTTTGTTCAAAATTACAAAAACAAATAAAAAATATTAAAATCAATAAAAAAATAGTAATTTATAAATTTTCAGACGTTCATTTTAAGATAAGGAATATTTTCTCAACGCCGTGGCGTAACGATTGGTAAGTGTCTCTAAAGCAATGGAATACAATAAAGTTGCTTCGACAATCGCAAATCTGCGTTAGTTTGTCCAGGATAATCAAGTCTCCACTGTATTTTAACGTTACATTCTAAATTTGAACAATTACTTTTCATAGTTACCTGGGTTTAGATAAGGAGGTTGATTGATATTTCTCATGAATGAATTTTTATAGCAAGCTCCGTGTGACTTGAAACGTTATTTTTATAAATATTTTTTCACAGAATTTTTTTTCGACTTTATTAGTTGTTGCACTGAAAAATACACAATAATATTAATTCTATGGGTGCTAGTTCTTTTGGAGTTAGTGTCTACAACTTTTTTTGTAAAAAATATTTATTTCACATTAGTCATGAAAATTGTTAACGTTTACTAATACCCAAAAAAGATATAGGCTTAGCTTGTACTTGTTATTTATTATTCAGAGATCTCAAAACATCGCGGCGCAAATATATATATTTCAGAGTTTACTGCTGTAACTCGAAAACCGTAACTCAATTTAAATGTTGCTACATATAATCTTTTCTTTAATTTGGCGGTTTCATATTTTCAATTTTCGAAAAAAAATTGCACTTCCACATAGCGGAAATACGCATATCATATATTTCAGACTTTAGTATTGCGAAACTCGGAAACCGTAACTCTTTTGAAAAAACGTTCAATTTAAATATTTCCGGATATGGTCCCCTTTCTAATTTTTAAATCTCGAATCTTCGATTTCCGGAAAAATTTGCCCCATCCACATAGCTGAAACACATATTTCAGAGTGTAGCGCGGAAACCTATGAGTATTTTTTTAAAATGTCCAATTTAAACATATGGCATTTTTATTAATTCTGCCGTCTCGGTTAATCATTTTTCGAGAAAAATTGCCCCCTCCATCCCTATGGGGGCGGTTTTTGGAGAGAAGGAGATTTTGGATTTGATTTTTCCCAATATGGAACCATTTCTCAACTCTCTTCTTTCAAATGAAACAAAAATCATTTAAATCGGAACAGCCATAAGAAAAACAATAAAAAAGCAAACATACGACCGATATGTATACTTTCTCCTTTTCCTGAAGTCGGTCAAAAGAGTCTTTTATTTGTGGAGACAGCTTCAGCGATTTAATTAACATGATATAAGGTCGACTGAATCATTTCAACATCTAGGAGAACCTGAAATATATTCTTAAATTTTATCTAAAAGATTTCTCTATACTCAAGTGTTTCTTTAAAGACTTAAAATTGTCCTATTTCAAAAACCTTAAATACATTCTTAAACTTTGCTTTGCCTGATGGGAATGCCGTAATAAATGATTTGTTGCTAGAACTTGTAAAGTGAAACTGTTAAGACTCTATTATCGCATTCATTATTACGTTTTTTGATATCAGTAAATTTTGTTTTCAAAAAATCTACAAATTACTATCATAATAAAGACGCGATATAATGAAAAACATCCTGGTGACACGCACAAGCGATAACATTAATCAATATAACGCATTTGTCTGGAGAAACCTTTATAAATTGAAAGTACTACTACACATACTATTGTCTCAAACATTCATTCATTCAATCGCTTACGCTTGCTTTAGCCTTTATTTCTTTATCAACTTAAATGTAATAGAACTAACCCATCGTATTTCCGTATTCACAGAACCTTCTCCTCTATACGATAACAACCACTACCACGAAGAATGTCTTCGTTGCAATTCTTGTGGCCTCAACTTGACGGGGCCGAATCAGAAGCGCGCCAGACGCTTCAAGAACCAAATACTTTGCGATCTGCACTTTGCCGACGTGGCACTGATGGAGTGCTCGGACTTTATGCAACAGCTGCGCAGCTTTAAGCCGCAATCTCTAGGCTGCGCAGTGGCCAGAAGGAAGTCATCCACGACGCTCATCTTCCCACTGCCTCCACAGGCTTGTTCTGGTAAGTTGATTTTTTTTTATATAGAATGTCTTCTTTATATTCTTGATAATCGGTTCCCCCTATGTCAAAATGTAATATGACCATCATTGTTGTTTGTCTTGACATGCTTTAAGAAATTAATGGTTACACTACCTGATCAGATGACTTTTATATTTAGGAGGGGTAGGAACATCGTGTAAGTGGACACACTAGATTTTTTCTACCTAGATTCAATATAACAGATGCATATTCCCATTTAAGAAAATGTCATGATGACGTCCCAGGGCTTTCCTAAGGACGTCGTAATCAAAAGAATTAGAAAGAGCGCAATAAAATTTAAAAAATTAAATGTTCGTGACGTATTTTACTTGGAATTTCCTTACTCGTCATTCACATTAAGTATATTATAATCAATGCTGTTTTCAAGAAAAATAATTATTTAAAGTGTAATCACTTCTAATAGCTTTAAATCGCGACATTACTTAATAAAAGCTTGCGTTCATGGATAAGATACACGTTTTAATTGGGTCAAGTAGGAAGATGACGATAATTTTAGTCGGTCGCAACGGTCTCTAGACATTTACCTCAAAAAGGAAAACGTTTATGAAATCGCGCTCGATTAGATTAACTATTTCATGGTCAATTATGTGTACCTAATGCATAGAGCAGTAAACTTGGTTAGTCTACATGCAATCACTCATAGTCCAAGAGCCAAAAATATAAAATTTCCTTTTGAAAATAAACTAATCAATCAGAGTAAATCGTCTACATACAGGTCCATATTATAATGGAGAAACTTTAATTCAGGAGATAAAAATAATTAGAAAAGTTTATATAAACTTATCTCCAAAAATGCTTCGTGTTGGCGATGCGAGGTGTTGAAATATTGCAAAAAATCGTATTTTCTGATTTAAAAAAAAAACTTTTATAGATTTTGCTTTCAAAGTTAGTAGGTATTATTGCCAGTTAAAAATAAATCTACAGGATGATAAACTTGTTTTTTACCAGTGGTGTTCGTGAGACCATTTTAATTATTTTAAATATTAAAAAAATGTTGTACGCCAATGGCTTATCAAAATTTTGTAAGTAAATTTAGATATCCTGATCAATTCTAAACAAAAATGGTCACCTTAGTCTTTTCGCCAAAACGAACCGTTTTCGAGAAAAAAATAACTTTTGTTTTCATATGCACCTAATATCAATAATTGTTCTGTTAGACGAAACGGCAGCATGTTCCGTTTATAAGATACGTGACGATGTATTGATACACAATATTAGTTGACACGCTGTATCTTCGATGCGTAACAAACAATTGTTACGCGACGGCGCTGCTCTGGCTCAAAACTTAGCTTAGCCGTTTTCAGTACGATAAACGGTTCCGGAGATATTCACAAGAAACGAATATTTTTTTTCAATTTCAACACCGTGTATCTCGAAAATGATGCATTTTAGGGGGCAAGATAATATATACTTTTTTTCATATTTTTGGACGAGCTATCACATCCTCAAGTCCTGCGCATATATTATGAAACATCCTGTATATCTATCTGTACCCATCTTAAGATTATCCGCAAGTTATTCCTGTTGCTACCGCATAGCCATTATATAACGTGCTACCAACTTCCAACCTCAAAATTTATTAGGCACCAACCTCTTCTCAAAACTCACCACTTTCAGAGGCCTGTTTAGATACAAGTGTTATGTAGCTTCCCAATCCATTTCGTTCATGTTGAATGACTCTCGATAGTCTTCTTTGCAGAGAAACAGGCAAATTGTATACCCCATCCGTATGGGAAGTCGGTCAAATAGAGTAATGAATCTCAATTATTCACAATTAACATTTTCTGAAGCTGTTGAAGAATTTGAATAGAAGACCTCAAAAAAATCGTGTGAGTGGATTTTCAAGATATACCTACTTGAACAAAAAACTCTCAGGTACCTTTTATTTTACACAGTTTTAAATAATACAATTCAATAATGCATCTTCTTCAAACAATGGCTGCAGGTTCAGCAAGAAGTGGGTGGTAGTATTATTGCCATTTTCTTTCTCACGTATTTTCTTTGCCCCTTAGATTTTTCTGCTGAGCGAAAACCCCACCAAAAGGGACAAATTCTGACTAATCTGTTTGGCTAGCTGGAAAGAAAACACCTGCTGCTATGCTTGTCCTTGTATTTTTTCGGCTTACATGGCCCTCGCTACTCTTAGTTACCCATGACACCTTATCCATCCATGGTTCCAGCCCTTCTCACTCCCCCCTCCCCCAAAACTGGCAGTTAACGAGTGTTTTTTTTTCTGCCAAGGGTTACGTGGGAATCTAATCATAAAATCAATTTAACCTTAGCCACTTTGGCTCAGGTAACAGAGATGATGAGATGAGTGTACAAACAAAGGGAGAGATTTTATTTATATCCTCAATACGAGTTTGTTCCGAAATTGTTAAAGTTAATTCATTTTATCATTGATTGAATCATCATTACATGATGTGCACAAATCTCCAAGTAATTTTACGCCCGTTTATTTAGAGAACATTCCTCGAACAGCTTTAGAAGAACTGGAAACTCTTAGACATTCTTCATTCAAGAGAACAGTAAAGAGGATTTGCATTAGAAATATTGTACAATAATAATTCAATAAAATCAATAATACCAATCGTCTTGACATCAGGTTACGTTAAGGAATATTTTCGGTCAAAATAAGCATTGCCGTAATTTTGGATGGTAGATTTGAAGTTTCAATACTTTTCTCTTATAAGATGTAATTTGTAATGATTTAATGCAAAACTTAATTATGTAATTGTAGCATTGATTAGCGGCTTTTGTTATAAAAGCCCTGAAAAAATCAGTTGCAAAACAGTTTGCAAAAATAAGTGTATTTTAGCAAAACTTTTAATAAAATTGATGCGGAAGGCGCTATTTTTAATGATTTGTTAATAAGAAGAGGAAAAAATGTTGTTCTTAGGACTTACGATTTTTCGATTTCGAAGTAGATATCTTTGTAATCCCAAATCGTAAGTATATAATCATCCTTGTATTCTATTAAATGCCTCAAAATTAGCAAAAATATGCGTGAAACTAGTAAACATAAGTTCGCAATAAAGTGAGGTTTAAAAACTGTCAATTCCAGTGTTGCCAAAGCTGCCAATATAACGTTTAGTATTTTCAAGCATTTTTTTACTAATTTTGAAGGATATTACCGTTTATTAGAATGCAAGGATGATTGTGTACTATTTGGGAATGAAAAGATACTCCCAAATCGAAAGTCGTAAGTCCTAAGAACAAAATGTTTCCCTTTTTCTTAACAAATAATTAAAAATAGCGCCTTACGCCTTACTTTTATTAAAATTTATACTTAAATTCACCAATTTTACAAACAATTGATTTTTTAGGTCTTTTATAACAGAAGCTGCTAAACTAGACTATTACCCAAATCTTATACCCACTTCAAGGTTCCCAAGTTTCCAGAGTTCATTTTAGCAAACAAAATAAAATAAACGTTTTCAATTTCTGGTATGAGTTCAGACGGGGAATTCTTAATCTATTTCTTTCAGAATATGATTCAGATTCACAGTATTATTGCAACCCAATGTACAACAAACATTTCCTTAGGAATTACCATATTTTCAGATAAGAGGTAAAACCGCACTAACGAATATCTTCTAACTGTTTATTCATATTCCAGCCAAACGGTGTCCAAACTGAATACATATAACCATTTCTGTTTATCTTGAAACGCTGAAATAAATGAACAGGTCATACGACCTGATCGGATCACGATTTTATATTCGATGGAATTCGTTTGAGTGGACATATCAGATTTTTTGTTGCCAGGAATACTCAATCTCATATTCGCCTCGGCACCTCTTACGCTATTGCCATCAATCCAAATTCGACTCTATTCTTTACGATGTCTCCATCACTATCAGCACCATATCATAACTCAACCACTAATTTCTTCTTTTTATCATCATTATTTTTTTTCTCACAGCACTTTGTCTAAATTTGTTCTGATCTGAACATAAAATACGTATACTACCTACTTTTTGAAAAAGCAACGTCAAAGGAATAAACTTGAGAGAAGGCTCAACCCCCCAACCACCCGATATAGCAAATTGGACTAATTATTGGACAATAAAAACCGTTCAATTACATTGTGTGTATTGTCGGTTCACTCTAAGTTTGAACACCAAGCTACAATTTTTCGTTTGGTGTTCTACCTTACAGTGGGCGGACTCTACGCTAAATCATCAGAGAAGAAAGAAGACATTACCTATAGGTATATTCCCAAAAAATTACATGGATATGTTTTTTCTTGATAAAACTCATTGGTTTTCTAAGTTATACTTTTTCATTCTACAAAATTGTTTTCGTTTAATCACAATTTTCAAGCTATATGTTTTGCCTTTTATGTATCTCTTCTTCCTTCATCTTTTGTTTTGTTTACAAAGACTAAATTGAATATCAAATCACTGGTTCTCACTGTATGCATAAAAAACAAAAATGCAATCGTATCATCATCTGCTGAAGCAAACAAAATAAAACTCAATTCACCGATACAATGAGACGATTTCAACTTTCGTAACATGGACCTATACAGAAAAATTGGCTTAGCACGATATACGAAAGCAACTGAAACAACATAGCTGTATTACGAAGATTTCGTACAAAATAGAGTGGTATATTGAAGCGCTAATTTGAAAGAAAATGCTGTATATTCTACCTAAGATTAATTAGTAGTCCCAAGCTGCAGAAATTCTCAAGGAAAATTATAACTAATCCAACATTAATAGAGTTCGATTTCAAAGCATAACTGGATTACGCTAGGATGTCTAACTGTGCCGACAACAACTACTGCGAGGGCAAACACCCCTTCTGCACTCGCCACCCGCTACACGTGTTCAATGCATCGCTCATATTACCACCGTCAGTGGTATGCTGAAGATTGATACTACTAATATGAGTTCAAAATAAGGATTGAATATCAGACACGGTACAAAGCTCTGCGGCAAACTGAAGATAGGCAACAACCTTGAAATCATGATATTTGTCTGAGTGGCAGGGCTTTGTTTGGTATTCAATCTGATTGAACATTTCTAGTGGTAGTATGCAATATTATGAAATTGTAGGTATTGCTCTAACAGGTGTTGACTTTATTGAATGGCGGAAAAGGTGTGTGTCCTCGCAGTAGTTGTTGTCGGCATAGTTAGACGTCCTAGCGTAATCTAGTTATTTATCAGAAACGGCTGATTTTATATAATCATCTTGATTATGTAGCAACTGAATTCATATTCAGAAATATCACAATTATATTTATTTTCCTATGATGTTTTTTGTGAAATTACACAATCTTCCATCGTAAGGGAAATACAGATTAATTTATTATGTGTGATGTGTGACTCATATGGCTGTCATCGACCGTTCGCTGATGTAACCGTTAGTCCGAACACATTCATTCTTTATGACATGACAACGAAAATTCTCATCCGACTCCAGCAAACACATGCAGATATGCAGAGAAATCGTTTTCAACTTACAATTGCTTACTTCGAATACTGTTTTATTGTTGGATCGCTCGATATAATAAGCTGAAAAATATATACCCTGTGGGATGATCCAGGAGATTGAATAACTGCTATTTCGTCAAATATTCGATTAATTTCTAAGTTTCACAAAAATACAAGGATTTTAAAAAAGGACTAAGAATGGCGTCATCAAGCACTTAAGGTTATTGTCAAAAGCATAGAAGTAATAATTCTACGGTCAAAAGCATCTCGCTAGTCAAAATAAGCGCACAACAATGTCACTTGTCACCGCAATAGGCGCAAAATTCAAAATTTCAATTTTATTACTACAACCCTCACACTCAATTCGTCTGATGAATATTTTAGTTTTCTTGGATGTCAAATAATCCTTCTAACAAAAGCTTGGTAGTACAGAAATTAGAGCAGCCAATTAGCAGCACAACAAATGAAAATGCAAATTTTGATGCAACCAAACTTTGTTTGGTAAATCATGGAACGGAGATGATAATACCAAAGTTAACATAATACCAACTTTAATCTCTATTATATAGATACCAATTTAATAAACGACACATGTGTGGCGCAAACGTGAGACCACTGAGCTGAGCGCTGCCGTCTGTCTGTATTATTTCTGCGTAACAATACAATCACATTCATGACAATGTGACGGGAAATTCTGTAAATAACATCACACACACTTCTGCTACCTACCTAAATAATTCGATAAATCAGATGGAATATGCAAAATCCTACGCAGATTTTGTTAACAAATATATAAACTGAACTGACAGCAACAAATCACAGTGTTTGAACAGATCCTGTAGCAACCTACTCTAATTTACTTTAGAAAAACAAATATCTATGAGATGGGTTTCCAATTCCAATGATGATGGAAAAATTGCGAACAAAATATCAGGATATTTAATACCCATTCACAATGATCCCATCCCTATATATCAATCGTGAATTAGAGGCATAAGATAAAACAACAAAAAAATCACCAAGTGCAGTGGAACTCGCACACGAAGGGTTCCATCCTACAAGAATTATCTATCTATTCAAAAGATACAGCCATTAGCATGATTTTTCTTGTTTTATGGGCAAGATATTAAAATTTCATTTGACATGACAAGTGTCTAACCTAATTTTATTGTGACATACGTTATGTCATTCAAAAGACTGGTACTTCCAGGATCAGTATTAAAAATACTACATAACCAGGTCCACCTAATTAGTAGTAATAGTATAAAGAATTCAATTTGATGAAATTATGAAACACTTCTAAATAATTACTTCAAATGAGAAAAACACACAAATATTTTTTGACAGTAATTCGCCTTGCCTACTGGTTGTCAACAAATGAAAGGTAGGGAGGTAATGAAAGAAGGAAGGATATAAATAACAACTTTTTACAAAAAATTGGACCGACTTTATTAAAACCATTAACATTATAGTCATCAAAGTCATTCAACGTTCTCCAAAGAAGATAATATGTTGCTTTTACTTATTCAGAGATTTCAAAACATCGCCGAAATACACATATTTCAAACATTTCCTCTGCTGTAACTCAGAAACCGTACATTTGTTCACAAAATGTCCAATATAAATGTTGCTACATATAATCCCTTCTTTAATTTGGCCGTCTCATATTTTCAATTTTCGAAAAAATTGCCTTAACACATAGCGGAGACACGCATATTTTAGGTTTTACCGCTGCTGTAATTCTGAAACCTACAATTTTTTTGAAACATTTGAACGCTGCCGGATATGGTCTCTTCTTAAACTTTGTCATAATCAAAAAGAAATGCCCCCTCTACTACCTTTGGCAGAAGTTTTTGAGAAGAAGAATGTTTTCAATGGGACCAACTCTTAATAGTCGGTACTCTATCAAGTGAAAAAAGAATCATGAAAATTGAATTCTATTTATAAATATATTTGGGAACAAGTGTACCAAAATGTCACAAGAGGATATGAAGTTGACAAAAATACCAAAATAAATATGGTTATAATAAAAACAGTTAAAAAAACATTTTTAAATCAGGCTACATAAAAAACAATGATAACATATGAAAAGATAAAAGATTTTTTTTGGATTTTCATTCTTTTCTTCCCTCGAAATCTGGTAATAGTCAAACTATATTCTTTCTTATCAGTTCCTCAGACATTCACAAATAATTAGAGCAAATGCACTAGAGAAAAAATATGCTAGGAGAAGAAATTTGCTAAAATTATCCAATTTTGTTCCAAAATTTGCCCAAATCTATCCAGATAAATGAGAATATACCTGAATTAATTGTTTGGTACAATAAGCTGATATATTTGAACTTTTCTTACATGACATTTGTACTGTTTTTGTTTTTTTTAGAGTTTAATTTTCTTATTTCTTTTCATAGAAGTTATTCTATTTAATTTATAGAATTACATTTATTTTTTATGCCCTTATGGCAAAAATGCAGCGATCTTTGTCATTTGTTACATTTATTATGAGAAATAATTTCTGGCATGCAATGAAGCTTTGTAAACAAAATCTCTTTCCTGATACATTAGAAATAGACATACTCGTTGATATTTTCATACAAGTGTGAACGTGCGAGAGTTCGTGGCGCCTGCAAGACTCTATCGTGCGAAATTAAATGTAGGGGCATTTTTTTCTACAGTTGAATATTTGACATTCTCGGCGGAAATCTGTTACTTTACAGTACTATGGTCTCGACTAGCCCGATCACCTCCCTTTCTAATGTAAATCCCATTTTATGAACATTATATTCCGAATAGCCGAATAGCTACCTAAGGTGATTCCAAACATTGACTCCTCACACTTTTATATCCGATTTCAGTGTCAGACCAGTCAAGCAGGGATCCTTCAGCACCGTACACATATCGATTACCTACAAGAAGTCGAATGAAGTTAGAAGTTACATTAACTGATTAATATCAGCAAAGAGAAATAGACACTCGATGAAACTATCTCAGTGAACTACAGATTTCATCCGAGATTAGGAATTTATATAAGTTCGTGTCTTGCCCTCTGGATTTCTATTTTATTCAGTGAAATTTGAATTGAGGAAGAAGAATTACCATTAATGGATTAATATGTCATTTTAAAGAAACGCACGAGATTGATTATTCACCATAAAGATAAAATAGGAAACCATAGAAGATACGAAGATGGTTAAATTAGAGAAAAAGTGCGTTACTTGAGGGTTAATAACATTCCGTTGAGAAAACCGACAAATTTCGCTTACTTCCCAAGAAAAGTAAAAAAAAAGAAATTTGCCGATTCGCGTGTTATTAACCGAGATATAAAGAAACTTTCTCATTGCCACTTTTCGAGCTATACAAGATAACGTTGAGAGTTTTTCAGTATGACGTTTCGTTTCGGAGGAATCATCATCAACTTTATTTTTTTATATGGTCCGTAAAAAAGTATGACCTGTATTAAAAGCATTTTTTTATTATGAATACAACAATATATGGCACAATATGATTTTAAATTATTTAAATTAGAGAAAAAGAGTTTTTATTAAATTTCGAACGTGTGATATAGTAGGCACTGAAATGATGGCGCTGAGAAAAAAAGGCTATTAGTATAATTTCTGTTGCTAAAATGTTGGGTTATTATCATTCATTATTAAATTTAAAAAAAAAATTATCGACGATTTTAAAACTCTAATTAGATAGGTAAAATAATAGGTTATAATTTACGAAAAACGATTTACTTACAACAACAAAATATCAGTGTAGACTATAGAGAGTGTTCAAACAAATGACCATCATTTTTCAAACGGATGACTCCTAACTGTCGAATTAATAACGCTTCTCAACGTATCAGGTATAATATTTTCGAGTGCTTCAAGAACTAGTTGTCTCAGTTGATCTTCAGATGCAGAAACACGCCGGTAAACATAATTTTTGCAATAACCCCAAAGAAAATAATCGAGCGGAGTGATGTCCGGCAAACGAGGGGGCCACGTAACTTTTGAGTGTTTAGGTACCTATCCATCTTCTCGGAAATTTGTCCGATAGGTACTCGCGGACGATTAGGGCGTTGTGCGCGGGTGCACCATCCTGTTGAAATCAACAGTTTCGAACCTCTGCAATCGGTAAGTTGTCCAAGGCTTCTTCTAAACCATTCTCCAATAAGTTGAGGTAATTATCCGAGGTAAGCGAATCATTTTGAAAAGGGCCTATTAAACGTGTTCCAAAAATCCCCACCCACATATTAAATCCAAGACGATGTTGATGTCTAGCCGTTCGATGTACCCGGGATTGTCTCTTGACCAATAGTGAGTATTTTGCCGTTTAAAGATTACATTATTTGTTACCATACTCTCGTCCGACTAGATAATCGTATGGGGAAAGTTTTCATCATCCTGACACTTCCTAGTAAACCATTCACAAAATGTTCTTCGCCTTTCCTCATCACGAGGTCTGAGCCCTTGACAAATTCTAAATTTGTACGGGTGAAATTCTGTTTTCTCAAAATAAAATGGTCAATTTTTCTAACAGATGTTTCCGGATTTTCAGTTACATCTAACAATACGTTATAAACGTTATAAACTGGTTTCACAGACACACCATACTGCTTTAGATTTGTAGCTAATCGTCCGAAAATTTGGTGTTGGGTTGTCTCCTTTCTGGGTAGTTGTTCAAATACATACGCCCAGCTTCAACGGTATTATACAGCATAAGATACAACAATTAATCATATCAAACTTTTCCTCAGGTAAAAAAACATGTGCCATTTTATAACAAGAAAAATCAGTAGCAACAAGATGCAACAACAAAATTCAATGACGCTATTTTCACTAATTCAAATAATGTAGAATGTGCCATACATCGTTGTATTCGTAATAAAAAATGTTATTTAATACTGGGTGCACTATTTTTACGGACCATATAAAAAAATAAAGTTGATGATGATTTCTCCGAAACGAAACGTCGCACTGAAAAACTCTCAACGTTGTCTTGTAGAGCTCAAAAAGAGGCAATGAGAAAGTTTCTTTTGTTTCTTTATATTTCGGTAAATAATATGAGAAAAAAATAATAAAGAAATCGGCATATTTCCTTTTTTTTTCGAGAGCCCAATGATAGACGTCCTTATCTTGGACACACTGTATACAGGATGTTTCTAGAAGGCTTTTTCAAAATTCTACAACATATTCCTGTGATCGCTGATAGATTTACTCCTGCAGATACCAAACAATGGCTGTGCTGTAGGTATTCCCTAATTATTGAAGTTTATTTGCCAACTTTAGGTAATTCAACCTCAAAATAACGAGTCTATATAAACCATTCAAATAATGACACGTAACAGAAAAGTTGCTAATTAACAGCTACACATGAATACACTGGACAGACAGTGTTATTGACAGGTTCTTTTTTATGAACAGTTTGAAAATATTCACGTCAACTCATCCAAGTTAAATAATAATTGAAGTGGCGAAGAACAACGCATTTCAATCAAATACACCACAACCGCGATAGGTACTCAAAATTCATTGTTTTGTTTTTTTAATTGAATGATTTCCTTTCCAGTATCCAATATGTAATTCAATAAGCAGCAGAGTGTCAGGAGCACAACACAGAATTCAATCTGGAACTGAAAACATATATCAAAAAACTGTAGAAATAAATTACTAGACTTTTAATTAGAATTAGTACAGCTTCATTTCCCATTTCAGGAAATTAGCTTCACACTATACATTCGATAAAAGCTTTATAGTCCTTCTAGCGCCGTCTAGCTCGATGAAGCTGATCCTTTAAGTACATAAATCTGAGGTACCGAGCTTCATTAGGTAAACCAAGCTAATTGTTTAAAATTGAATTGAGAAATCTTTCATATACCTACTGTATTCATATACTTTACCTTATCTATGTTATAAGTTTGAAAGATTCAGTAAGTATTAAATTAGAATAATGATAAGGAAGACCTTATGGAATAAATAAGCCCGTTAATTTGTTTAAGACCGATTTCATAACTTGTGCGGCAGATAGTTATTAATAAATAAAAAAAATATCAATAATTGTATCAACAGTTTGAGTATAAAATAGGTTATATATAATAAAAAAATGTTTTTGATTTTTTTTGCCTGACAGCACTGTCATGTATCATTCGAAAATTATTAATTGGTTAATTTACATACCCTACATAAGTGTTACTTCCTCTTGTTGACTTACAATATTAGAACACCACCATGTAATTTTCCAACTGGCACAATTCACGCGATATGAATTATTAAAGGAATTAAAGCTAAAATTATCAACTTCCTAGGCACGTTCGATATTGTAGATATATTTTCCATATAAAAATTGATAACCGCAGACGATTGGTAATGTCTGAAATAGGGTACTCCCGCAAAATTTTTGAACGAAAGAAAGGTACTATCATCAGTAGTATAAGTGAACGTTCAATGATTTTGATGACTAATGATACACTCAGAATAAAACTTTTTTACAAAAACTTGGACCGATTTTACTAGTTGGTTCATTGAAAAATACAAAATAATAATAATAATACCACTGCTGCTGATACTTTTGAAGTTGATGCAAAAGTCTTCTATCCACCTATAACTGCACGGCTCCAAAATTATCACAATTAATTTTGTGTTGTATTTTTCAGTGCACCAAGTTTTATACCTTACATCGTTTGCAACTGGATCTCCGTTGGTGATTTTCGAATGCCCCAAGTGCTCTGATATCAATTTTTCTTTTTTTGTTAAACACGACAAGCTGCATCTGAGAATGACCAAAGAGCTGCTGATACATTTTTTTGCTTCCAGATGAGTTTTGTGAAGAATTCCCACACAACTTTATCCCCACTCCCGGCTACTGGATCGAATGTTCTCGACAGAAGATAACTTCGGACACCATTTGGGACGAGAGTGAATCAGAGCACGATAATGAGATTCAAGAAGGTGAAGAGGAAGATGAAGTCAACAATGTTCGGGCAGAGACTGTCGATCACGAGAACGGCTTCCGAAGAAGGGACAGAAGTAAGCTAAGACTATTTGGTGAGAAATGAATATTCTGTGACAGTTTCCTGTATCTGTTAGGTTGCAATGATCTCTACGAAGATGACGAGGATGATTCATCTTCACCGAAGAAGAAAACGGTAATAGAAGAGCAGTGGGAGAAAAATCAAGGCTTTGAACTGACCAGTGTGGAACAAGAAACCTACGAAAAATACTTTTATGGAACAGAACACTGGAATTACTTCACCAACGACGAAGATCTGGGACCTGTAATTCTCTCCATTAAACAAGAAACCCTGAACGGCCGAGATCAGTTCAGGTAATATTGAGAAAATACTGGATTTTATAAAACACAGACTGAGATAATAATATGTTTTAGGATACTTGTGAGAGCAATAAGTTATACTGTTCATGGTTTAATACCCGCTAGTTGTGTATTTGCTGACCGATATAATCGAGAGGAGGTAGTGAGATCTCTTGGCAAAGAAGTCAACATCAATCCACCACTAATACTAGGACAACTTCCAGATACTCCTGAAGAGCTACTCAAGCTGGATCAGGTTGGTTTCTCAAAAGTCTCAAGAGAAAACATCCCTAATGCCACAATATTATGTTTCAGGTTTTCATAAAGTCTGAATTAAAAGTGGGTGTTATATATGTCAAGGAGGGTCAGTATACCGAGGAAGAGATCTTGGACAATAATGACAACTCCTTCCTATTTGAAGAGTTCTTGCAGATACTGGGAGAGAAGGTCAGATTGAAAGGCTTCGACAAATATAAGGGAGGCTTAGATACTGTGCACGATCTCACTGGTAGTAGAGCTAATATTATGATGAGTAAGTAATGTTACTATATGAAGTCAATATCATCTTTTCAGGTTTATATTCTGTCTATACGAATTGGAGGAACATTGAAATAATGTTTCACGTTAGTACTTTATTGCCATATGAACGACACGATCCACAAAAACTGCAAAGAAAACGGCACATTGGTAACGACATAGTTTGTGTAGTGTTCTTAGAAGCAGACAATACGTCATTTTCACCTGCGTGTATAAAAAGTCATTTTCTACATACCTTCATACTTGGTAAGTGTAAATCCTTCCTCAAATCCGGAGCTTTTCTATAGAGTCCACATTTTTTGTTTCAGTACGAACATCCGCAAGGATCAAACGTAAACCCACACGATACGAAGTTTCTGTAGTCACACGGGATGAGGTTGGGGCATACAAACCGTACTTGTGGGAGCAATCAGTTTTCGATAAAGGTCCCATGTTCCGTGAATGGTTGCTGACGAAAATTGTGAATGGCGAAAGAGCTAGTTATTCAGCTCCAAAATTTGCCCGGATGCAAGAACGAACCAGATCTCAGATGCTGGAGGATATTGTGGCGAATCTACAGAATCACGCTGAGACCGGTCAGATTCCCAAACCATACAGACGAGGTAAATTAAATTTAAATAAAATACAATAGTTTTAAATTTTGTGTGTTCTTCTATAAATTCCGACTTCCAGGCTCTTGGAGGCCCATCGGTCACATGCGACCCTCGTCACCGCTCTTGGACAGTGTCAGAGACCAGTTTGAAGACTATGATCAAATTGCCAAAGATTTCACTAGGATGTTTTTGAACTCTGAGTCTAACACATTGGCAAACGCTCAACTATTCGATGTCGTGTTCCAGGTGGGGCAGTCCAAGCAAAAGGTGAAGTTAGTGGGAGTAAGAGCTATTTTGGGGGTAAGTCAATAAGTAAATAAGGCTTCTCAAATTATCTCAATACCTTACAAATTGAGTAAGAGAAAAAATCAATAAAGGAATCTTAGGGATTTGTTTTTATTTTTGATTTTGTCTCTTATTTTAACAAAGCAAGTTTTCTCGTCCTGTAAGTATTCGGTTGATGCTAAGGTAATGGAATCAATAATAGTGAACCCCGTGAAAATGTTCCTACAATCTCATACTCAAGATTTTTGAAGTAAAATAACTCAATTTAGCCAATCTTGCTCTGCTGCCTCTGCATCTTAAGCCTTTTGACGAGGTTCTGGAACAGCGACTAATTGCCAAAAACATCATACAGCGAGAAGATTACTGTTCTTAGTGGAGTACCACAGGGCTCTGTCCTTGGACCTGTATTATTCATGATGTGCATATCAGACCTTCAATACGTATTCACACCTAAATTTTGTGCTAATATCTTCCTAATCCTATGTGGTGCCAATATAGTTCTGCGATATCAATCTTCTAGATAATGTCCAGCGATGTTTCCCACAGATTCCGTTTAGAAATCAATACCGTCCATACAAAGAGAAACTTTGCTGTAGGCGACTTTATCAAAAGGAATAACGCACTTCACATATTCGCCATCTATTTACAATGAATGAAAATGAGCAAATTCATTGGGCGTCTTCTCAAACTAGACAACTTTCTAGACCGATTTGAGAAAAAACCCCAGGAGATTATTGGATCCACCAAGAGTAATTAATATTGGCATAGTATCAACAATAAATGTTTTCAGAAACACTTTTTCTTAAACGATATACTTTGGACTCATTTCAGTGTTTCACAAAATCTTTGTATAGATTGTTTTCTTTTTTTTTGAAAAGTATAGCAGGATCAATAAACCTCCGCTTATAACCAAAAGTAATAATAATTGTTTATTCCTCTAGGTGCGAAGTCGGGTCTTTCAAGAGATGCTCTACGGCATTCAGACGGGTTTCGGTTCACCACAGGTACCGGTGGCTGACATATTGGCTCGTCCAGTGCCCACACTATTGAGTCCTCAACAAGTGCGACAAAAAAGCAGCAACTTTCTTCAAGTGCCAGACATCGAATCACCTAGACCAAAGAGCGTACCCAGTTCACCGATGGTCAAAAGGGCCTTCACCAGACTGGGTACAATAACAGCCGGATGGGGCAGATCCATTCGGAAGCATAATACTGCCCAGCAGCATCTCAGTGCTGAAGATAAGAAAAAGTGGGCCAGTAGCCAGGACTGCTCTAGTGAGTATCATTCATATAATCCATGCGAAAAGAAAAACACTGAATAAAGTGAACATCACGTAGATTAAGAATTCAAGTCGGCACTGTTAAGAACTCGTACTTATCCAAAAACAGGCTCGCTGATTCATTTCTTCAATCTTAGTAGCTTCATCCATCTGTGTCTATTCCAGACCTACTTCTGTCTTGAAATAATTTTTATGTTTGCACCTATATATTTTTTAATTATGAAAGCCCAGAGTATCTCAAATGATTCATGCATCTATATGCCTCGAATTTTTCTACAATGTAAAATCTGTGTTACAGATAAAGAAGGTAAAGACAAAGAAGGCAAGGAGAAACCTTCCTTATCCCAGTTACCGGTGCCTAGACTGAGTGTATGCGCCGATGCTCAGAAAGTAGACAGGGCCAAGTTGGCACAAACTGAATTCTCCATCATCGAATTTGATTCTGACACATTCAGAATACTCTTGGACTACTTGCACACCGGTTCCTGCCCACTGACATGTTCCACGATACCTGGTCTGATATGCGCTGCTGAGCATTACGACTTACCTGAGTTGCTCCAGGCTTGCTTCCATCATGCGAAGCAGTTTCTTAGAATAGAAGTTGTAAGTTTGATAAAAAAAATATTTAAATAAGGTTTTGGACTAAAACAACACATACTTTTCTTTAATTTTAGGTGTGCTGTATGCTATGCTCTCTGGAAAATTACTACTGGAGGTATACGTCAGCATCTGAGCTAGTGAATATGATATTGGCATTTGTGGAATCGAGGGCAGCTCTTCTATTCCAAACTAGTGAGTTTTTGAATCTGAGTGAATCAATGGTACAAATGATCATGTGTAGGTGAGTAAGAATTTTCTTTATACGTTCGCTACGGCATAAATCGTACAGGGCATATTAAATTTGTGGTTTTCATTCCAAATGTTCACTCTGTATACTTCAGATCATGGAGTGAGGTTTCGTAGTTGGTTGGGTATCTTCAAAACACAATATTTTCAGGAATTTGGAAGTGGCGGAAGTGATGAAGTTTGAAGCCATGCTAGCTTGGGCTAGGCATAAAATTCGAACTAAAACTTCCAGCAAATTAGATGCGAAACTGGAGTTCAAATGCATTATGGAACGATTAGCCAGAGATCTCAAATTATATAGGATAGCTCCACAGGAACTGATAAAGGTAATTCAAGTTTGAGAATATGCTGTGTCATTTTAATTATATTGAAATATTATTGTAGATCGTCCTACCATCGAAAGCAATTAAAAACGAACGAATCCTGGAGACGCTAATGTTCCAGGCAAATAGCGGCATGTACCGCATCCAGGACTCTTATCTCAAAGAGTGCACCCAAAGACTGCAGAAACAGGACTCACGCTTCTCGGAAATGGAATCTTTCGATTACAGCAATTAAGAAAAGAATTGTGTGACGCGACTAGAATCATGCGCTTTTTCATTCTGTGTACAGAGACGACAATCAATGATTATTATTTTTTTATTGATACAGAATTGAATTTTAACGCTTTGCTCATTTCATCTGTATGATCAGCCCCGCGCAAGTGGACAGTTGAAAGATTTGTCAGAACGTTTTTTTAAATGTTTTACAATTCTACGGAAAAGATAAATCTTTGAGTAATTCAACTGGCTGCAAAGAAAAGTCGAGAAATAGCTTTTTTAAGGGAATAATTAACATGAAATTAAAAGACTTCTACATGATTACTAGAAAGTCTGGAAACACCTCATGTCCAGCCAAACTGTACGTTATATTAATATAACGCCTAGTTTAACCAGAAATCTGGAGTTTCCAGAATTTCTCGCCAACCTGTATAATACTTACTTGGAATATCTCATATGTACCTATTTAACCATGGCAGCATTTCATCATCTGGTCAGAACTAATTTCTCAATTTTTTCTCAGGGCAGATCATCTTCGTGTGACAAAGTATATTGTATAATATAATAATAATATATTATGATATTAACTATTGAATTATATAATAATTATAAAGAAAATTTATAAACATGAAGCCATCTGGGAACAAAGTGATTTATTATTATTGATAGAAAAATTGTTGTTGAAAGTTATGAACTGAAAAAAAAAAATTTGAAAAAAAAAATATTTCTAAGTGTGACAAGTGTTTTTTGCAAAGACAATCTAGCTGAAGTTGTTCTACCTTTTCACTAAAAGCATGAACGGGTGTTGAATCGTTCCATATGATTTGATATATTTCGGACGAAGATTTTATGGATTATTATAGAAGCAATGGTTTGATGACTGCTCACTTCCTGCAATATTGGAACTCGATTATACCCAAATTAGTATTATTTACGGTTTCATTCGGTGTAAAATTCAAAAATCGGGTGCTTATAATCCGAAAAATATATTTAATACTTGAAGATGGCCGTGGTTTCGACCATGAATACTGTTTGTAGCATTTGTTTTTTGTGTAAGAAGTTAAATCATTTCGCCATAATCCATAATGTATGTAAACCCATATACTTAGTTGCAACCTTTTGTTTTCTAAGCTTGTGGGTTAACTATTCAACAAAAGATGTCGCTACCAGTAGGTATCATCAGAGAACAGTGACGTCTCTGTTCTCTGGTATCATTTTTTGGATGTTTGGTTTTCTCCGGGAGAAAAAGTATTCCAGAATGTTCCTACCTCAAAATATAAACTGTCACTCTAATTAGTTCCATTATCAGTATCCATGAAGTTTTTTTTTCACGTAGAACATAAACATCGAGAAATGCCGCATCAGATTTATTGCATGTGAATGTGAAATGCATGGTGCTATCGTCACATTGAGTTAGCACATTATCACGAAGTGTTATGCTAGTTTCATATGAAAATAGCACCACATGACTAAATATTATTAGATATCTTTATCATTCAGATTCCTCAATTAACAGCTTTACCTTTACCTACCTTATCCACTCTTAGCGGTGTTAATTTCACAAAGATGGTTAACTCTCAGATCCAGTCTTGCAGGAAAAAGGCCTCGTGTATTATTGTGTTTATAAAAATGACGTTCCCTTATATTAATATATTATGACTGCTTCGACAACAACAAAAAAGTACTCCGAATTGTATCGAATCAGTAATTCCTACGCACAAGAGTTACATCTGGAGAATACATTGCTTTTTTGTATAAGTACACTATTAAGCCAAAGAGATAATTTTGATCTTAATAGAATAGACAAATATTCTAAAAAAAAAAATATTTTTCTACATTCTAAAACTGTCTTGAGAATAATGAGATAACTTATTTTCTTGATGTGATAATTAACTTAAGACTGTAATAATATTATACAATACAAATTTATAATTTCATAATATCCATTATAAGACACTTGCTTGATTATTTTTGCAATACTAGAGATGGCGAATTAAATTTTTAATTGGAATGAATAGAAGAATGGCAACAATAGTGACATATACCTCTATAACATCGCACTAATTCCGCACAAAATAAAAGACTATATAATTTGCTTTAGTAAAGTAGTGAACTGTGATCTTCATCACGCACAAAAGAAGAATTTTTGCTAAAATATTGTACATTATGCAGTATGCAGCACCTACTCCTTTCTAATGTTCTTGTCCAAAAAGGTGAGAAAATAGGCGAGAATTCAAAAGATTCAGTTTCATACGCACTATATAAGATAGGTACATTATTCTTTATCAGTATTAAGTAGGTATATAATAAACATGTGTTTGTTCAATTTCACAAAAATCAACGTACATTTTTCATATTTAAAATCTTGTACCTACTTTTTACAGACAAACCTCAGTGAGGTTGAAGTCAATGTCACCGAATGTGTCGGCTTTTTTGAAACACTGTTCAGCTTATCAAAATCTACCTGTTTCGAGAATTTCCATGAACATTAGGTATTTATATATAGCCAATTTTAGAAAAGTTATATTAAAATGGTACCTACCTACGCCTGAAACTTCCAACGTTGGAAAATCATTCAAATTGACACTGATTAGAATCACCTGACTATTTGTTCAATAATCAATGTTATGATATGATGATAATTGACTTGACCTTCAGAATATTTGACATAAATAAACGAACTTGTATTGTTATTAGTTTGGTATTTTATGATTTCAAGACACAAAACAACACAACTATAGCCTTCTGTTGAACGAAAACAATCGAAAATAGCCGTACTTTTAAACGCACCAATCACTTATCAGAAATTTGACATTTAGACAAAAGAACGCTTGTGTTTCCATCTTGAAATCACCAATTGACAAGTAACATCAAAATTAAATACAAATTATAACCTACGAAGAATACACAGAATACTGGAGAGAAGCATAAATCACATGAAAAGAATCAATAAAAAAATGTTTGCTTAAATAATAATTGTTTCCGAACATTGTTTATCGCTAAAAACTATTTTCTAACCTATTTGGAATATTTTATTTCTTTATCCACATAAACTGGCAATTGTATGTATCTCCAGATGTGAGCCATATTTTGAAAAAAAGGACCTCTTGATATGTGTGTATATAATATATCAATATTAAATAAGAAGATTTATATAAATATATATTATACCCATTTGTATAAAGTGTGTATGAATGTGTGAGATTCTGACGAAAATGTATACACCCCTGTAATCCAAATAATTTTTTTACTGATGTATATTATAATAGAGTATACACGATACATATAATATGTGACATTATACATTATATTATATATATATATTTACTGTTGGTATATATAGAGTACTTTAATATTCGGTTTTGTCTGTTTATAGAAATTTTATTGATGCGTTTTTCATATTGTGTAAATACGGTGTTTCGATTCTCTTGAAATATTTTGAAAGTGTTTATATTTAATTATTGTTTTCTAAATGTCCAGAGATATCAAAATAAAACGCACAGAGGTATAACCGCTTTATTTTAATCAGTATTATTTACTTAGGTAGATTGTTAGTTTTTCAAAGGCTTTACATTCAAATTCAATTATTGTCATCTGGTTTTTTACTACAATGCCAATTTTATATAATTCGTTTTTAATGAGGAAATACGTTGTTTGCTTTTAAAATGTGATCAAATCTACTTTTATATCTCATTCATAAATTTTAATAATGTATTTGTTATTCTACTAATCATTTTACATTAAAATGGATTTTGTTTAATAAACAGATGGCGTTATATCTAATAATAGCGCGTTGGGATTTCCGAATATTACTGATATTTTTGGACAAGTAGGAGATTCTGATTTCAACAGAAAATATAAATATATAGAATGTTTTAAAGAAGATTTAAATACGGCAGGTTATGTGGACCTTTGTTGTAATTTGTAATAAGAGAAAAATATATAAGCGACTGTGACACGCTAAAAGGAAGTGGCAATTCTGTATATGTACATACTTGTATACTTTACCAATTTCTCAATTCCAGTAAAATGGATTTTACCTACAAATACACATTGGATCTCTTAAAAGGTATCTTCAAAATGTTACCACAAATTACTGAATTTACTGAAAATGGAAATTCTATGGGTTTGGCAATTAAGTATGTAAACGTTGACAATTTTAAATTTAGTTTTTGATCATCCAGAGTGGTTAGGTTCATTTGACAACTTTGATAGTGATTATTTCAAAAACGGTGGTATATGCAGTTTCAAATATTTATATTTTTGGAAAATGCAATTAAAAATACATCGATTGGTATTAAAAGTTTTTCAATATACGGAAAGTTTATCGGCCGGCGTAGTGCTGGTAAGTTTGTATTTAGGAACACGCTGAATGTCAAATAATATGTGAAAATACACCTACATATGAAATTTAAAATTAAATGTTAGTAACAGTTCAAAAAGCACAATGACATCTAGCTATTTATTTTATAATACAATGCATTATAATGTTTCGACGATGGTCATATTACTTTACCCTTATGACAAAATGAAGAGAATGCAATCCGTTCACCAAAGTGTCTTCAGATTCGAAATGTTTTGCATTGCTAAATCTACATTTAAATGCATAAAATATAACAATTTCTTGAAATGACAAATTAAGTGCGCATTTAAATGTAAACCTCAAAATAATTACATCACTTTATATATACTACTATATACACTATTCCCAATATTTAAATTTGCGTTTGACCAGGGTTGTCATTCACGAATAAAACAATCTGACAGCCCTGACTCTTTGACTTCGCATTGCAATTGGGTTCGTTATGCAACACACAATACACTTCTACCACGTAAACCATATTTTTGTAAATTTAATTTATAATATTAACGCATAATATATCAAAATTTGCACTAATTCATATAAACTTTCACTATGCCAAATCTCATACTCCTCCGTGCCCGTTTTATGGCTTTAAAATCGTCTACAATACTACAATCACGTATTAATATATAAACAAAAAAAAATTTAAATTATAACTTCAGAACCAAAAACCTATTTTTTTATTGTAGTAGGTAGTAGGTTTACTTGAATCAACTTATTTTGATTCCAGAATATGTGGTAATACATTGTAAAGAACTTTTTGAGGCATCCTGAACTCACCAATAATGGAAATATATGTATACAGATTTGAAAGTTTCTTTATTAAGTGTGTTTTCCGTGCAGTATAAATGTAAAAGATTAAAAAAAAGTCATCATTGCTGTATATGTAATTATGTGTTCGATGTTTCGTCTAAGCATATAAGAAGTTAGGACAAACAAAAGATTTAAAAAATGGTGTATAAATTTCACACTAAAGGTGGAACTTCGATGAGTAAACGGAAATAGTTATGTGAATTTGGATATAAAATAACAGAACAATAGTTCTCCAATATATACGTTTTTTGAGCAGTTAATGTATTCAATATACAGAGTGTTCCACAAAGAAGTTAGGTTCACTTCCACTTATCAACGTTAGTTTTTGTGATATCAAGATAAATATTTTTTTGTTTCAAAGCTTAGCATTTTTTATAACCTGATTAAAAAAATATAGTTTCTCCAGAAGATTCCAAATAAGAAAAAAACCTTACGCTTATGTGAAAAATTATCTTTTTAAATTTTGACGGTCTTAGTTACGTTTAGAACTGTTCAATGTGAAACTAGCACTGTTATAGAAATGGTCACTATTCAGATATTAAAAACTCCAATATTAAAAATAAGGAAATACCATTCCATTTAAGACGTAGAATAAATGAACCTGCCGAAATTAATTGGAGCTATAAACTTCGAAACAGAAAAAGAATCGTTATGATACCTATTTCAGAAACTAACAAAGATAAGTGGATGATGGAATTACTACGTATAGGACACCATGTAGATACTATTATCAAAAAAATCTGTACCCAGGTAGTTCTGCATTGACGTCCCACCTTTGGCAGGTAATCATATAAAAAAAACACAATCAGGTGTTTTAAGACTTGATATATTTTAATTACTGATTAGCTAGTGGAGAAAAATGTTGACATATTTTGATACTAAATTACTGAAAAATGGAAGTGTATCAAAAGAAGGGTTTCACTATCTTCATTCATATCAGTTTTCCGATTCAGTTATCTAAAATAATACATATACCCTCTTCCTCCTACATTCGCTAAGACTGGATTTGTAAAAATCCGTGATAATCACTCATCTAGAAATGCTATGCCAAGAGATAGAGTATATCATTATTGTACCTATGTGTTCTATATTTTATTAGATGTACAGGGATGTACGACTATTGGACGTTTATGGGAATCTACAATAAATACGATTCTAAAATTTTGGTTATGCCCATTTTAGACTAACATCTATCGCATAAAACATTTCTTCAATTTAAATTTATTATAAACTGGATACTCTTTATGAAAATTGAGATAACTTACTTTATGTTGAAGTACTTCTAAGAGCAGCAGCCAGCGGGAGTTTTGATAATTTCTTTATTTAGTCAATTTTCAAAATCGGTCAAAGTTGATATGGGCAGGCGTTTCCGTAATTTGTATTTTAATTTATTTTTTTCTATAAACTTTTAGTCAAGCCTAGATATATATTCTGTATTTTATTAAATTAACCCCAGAATCAGATTTTGGTTATTTACACTATAAATACGCGATGATTTTACCTTACACAAGTAGCAAACTTGATTTTTTTTTCATTTAGTAGTCTCGAAGAAAATAGGTTCTGACAGACACCAGCCTGATCTTATTAGGGTTCTTTACTTTCTTGCGGATGTGTAAGACACGCTTGTTATTAAAAATGACGTTAAATTTGATGCTTACACGCATATCAATGTTTAATTGTATATAAGGTTTTTTATTCATAATACAGATTGGGCAGAAAGATACCAGATGTAAAAATTGAATATGGACAATTTTATTTAGATTTCCATAAACGTGTATATAGTTCTATTTTGCTATAAGTTAAAATTTATTTATCCCAAAACCAGTGATTCAATTCAACAATCCCTAAAGTATGCACGTCAAAAGCTTTGATCCAACATTACTTTGGAAAATCCTCTTCTCAACATAGCTCGTTGCTCATGTTTCATAGCGTGTCATACTGAATTTGAAGAAGGGTCTTTCATTTTAATTCATTTAAAAAGAAATTAAGACATTATTAACTATGATGTTTGTTGTTCAAGTCGATGTATATTAATATGATGGTGAAAAATAACAATTTATTGATGGTATATTACAGAGAATTACAGTGAATAAAGTTTATTTGAAAGCGTTCGTGTTGTGTTGAGTTGTTTTTTTAATACCTCCTGTTAGTCAACAATGAACCAAACAACATACTTGTGATTCACGAATTTATTCGATAACAAAAACTTCTAATAACAAAAAAATACTAGACAAAACTTTTTATATTATTCAGCAGAATTTAATACCTACTGAATTTCAATATTTATGTTCCAAATAATAGGAATGTATTACTGATGAATGAATAGGCAATAATTTACATGAATGTCTGTTTTAACTAAAATATTCCAATAACTTGGGCTAAGCCCGCATATATCGTTAGCGTGAAAAATCCGTATACGAAAGTTATCATCGCCTTGAGAAATAAGGCCACCCATGGACCTGATCCAACTGAACTCAATATGACATCCAAGAGTAAGGACTTATAAGATGTTAATACTAGAAGAATGGTTACAACAGTTTTGAGGTTTTGTTTGAGATCATGTCTAGACCACAGCCACACCAATGTAGCTGTAACTATATGTTGCACCAGAAGTATATTCGATTCTAAGCACTTTTGTATGTAGACCCAGTCAAATTCCGCACCACGAGCTCCAACCTTAAAATTGAAACAAAATAGAATTTTCTAAAAGGTAACATACAATTGTACTGACCCAAAGGAGTAATGCCCTAGAAAGTATAACTTCAGCAGTAGCCCAACCTACTCCAGCCGTTAACACTTTACTATGGCCTTTACCTGGAATTCCTGAAAGGACTAGGTATAGTCCAGCGAGATCTGCCAAATCCACGGTTGATTTTAAAAATTCCTACAAATAATCGATTTCCTTGATTTCATTCTAGCATAGTATCAATAAATACTTACACCTATAAGGTCGCTACCAAGATCAGAAACATTATCAGGGAAAAAGGTTGCTAATACAAGCATTTTTGCCAATTGTGTGAACATATAAATTAATCCCGCTTGTATGCACTTCCAGAATGCCCCATATTCGGACCTACAAAGCTGAGTTAGCTGTTGTTCAGAGAAAAATAGGCAAAACTTACAATCCAGAATGCTTATACGTCAAGTAATAAGGTACGTAAACAAGAGCAACACAATTTCCAAAATGATAAAGAGTCATTTCTAATAGTTAATTCAGTTCTAGTTCTAATCTAAATTCAAAGACCTAAGGGTCTGTAAAGGTTGCTTTTGAACACTTTTGGATGTGCCAAAAATTGCAGAGAAAAGTAAGGTTAAATAAAATTACTGACATTGACATGAAACACAAAACTATAGAAAGTTATCTATGGCTTTTATGAAGTTTCCAGCTATTCTGTGTTTTCAGATCTTGGGTATTTGTATTCTTTGCTTGTGAATTTGAAATTTGAATGTTGTGTCTGGCATGATATGAAAATAAATATCATAGTGTCTGGTTATTTATAACTTGTATGTTGAGATGTGGTCTTCACATTTTGAATCTAAATTCTGCTAACATCAAAAACTAGTTGGATACTTTTAATTTTGCGAAATCAAATCATTCTTCAGTGTGTCCATAGATGAATAATGTGTGGATGCGTTGAATGCAATATGATCGCTGGAATTCATGTAACTAGGAGAAACTCTCTTCTATTTTTAGATCACAACCTATTAAGGACTGAACATAATATATTTCCGAAAACAATATGCCATATAATATTAATACCAGTGCAGTCGAAGCATAATACTCCCACATGAGTTGCTCATACTTGTATATAAACATAAACAATATATAAAAATAATTGATCTAAGGTAATCAAATATATTTCGAATATACTAACCCTTTCAATAGTTGAACAGCCGTTGGTAATTTAAAGTAGCCTTTTTCCAGATACTTAAGTATGCTTCGTTCTTCCCCATTATCCTGGGAGGATATCTCACTTGACATACCATTATCTAATTCTCTTAACGATGATTACGATGTATATGTTCAAATAAAAGCAGGAATCAGTTCTCAGTTAGATCTGTATGATCCTAATGATCAGTCAGAAACTTTACAAAGTTCAGATGGTTTCCTGGAGCCGTCTATTCAAAAGGACGTTGAAAAAGCAACTGAAGGTTCCAATTTGGACGAACTTGAGGAAATACTCACTAATTGGTTGAATGAATCGGATATACAAAATACACAACAGAACACCCATGAAAAAAATATAGCTGAAACACCTAAAATAATTGAATCCACGAAATCAGACTGTACTAAGAACACTGAAAAGGAAATAAAGTGAGTTTGGAATCTAATAACATATAAATACCTATGTATTTATATTATTGTTAGTTTCATTGTTGTACCATAGGTTTAATTAAAAATTTGTCTTCTTTTTTAACTCCATATTTCTTCAACTAAGGTGGTCTTTCGATACTTTTATCTACTGTGTGTGAAAGACAAGTTGCACAATCACATTGAAGAGTGTAAGACAAGCTCCTCTTTTTTCAGGAAGTCTCCAGCTTCTGATAAACCCAAGAAACCCGTCTTCAAAGTATATAATCGACAAGAGCTGGAAGCACTTGTAGCAGAAACCAAGGGTCCATTAAAAGTAACCATCTTCAAATGCAAAGAATGCACCTTTGAAACAAAACACAAGAATTGCTTTTTGGAACATATGATTCGCCATAAAGATCCCAAAGAAGTCAAAACCTACAAATGTGAGAAATGTAAATATGAAACAAAATTCCCCAGATATCTGAAAGATCACATGACGGTACATATTAGCGTAGCCGAAGAAAATATGTTCAAATGTTCAAATTGCAACTACAAAGCAAAATCGAAAGCCTTGCTTAAGAAACATGTTGTCCATCACAGAAGCTTGTCAGAGATTAAAATGCTCAAATGTAAATCGTGCAATTATCAAACAAGGTTCAATGCAAATTTAAACAGGCACAAGTTGAATCACAAAGACAAGTCGGAAATTAAATTACACAAATGTCCATTGTGTGATTTCGAGACAAAGACAAGCACCAATCTCAAACAACACATATTAACTCATAAGAAAAAGACCAAGGAGCAAATGTACAAGTGTGATGTGTGTCATTTTGAAACTAAACTGAAAAAAAATCTAAAACAACATATGTCAACTCATGATGATGAGGATGTGGATGATGATGAGAAGACGCAGCAGCATAAATGTCGCATCTGTAGCTTTGAATCAAAGACATATAAAAACTTTCAAATACACTTGTTAACACACAAAGAATGTTCGGAATTGAAGACGTATTGGTCGAAAACGGAATTGTAAAATTATAATTATAGTTTTAGTCTTATAATTGTTATATAATTGTAAATATATTTGCCTAAGACTCTTGTAAAAATTACAAATTTGAAATTGACCGTTGCGATATAATGATATGATATGATTCAGCACTGAAGATTTTGAATATACATTTTATCATGACTTATGAAAAATATTTTTTACAAAAAATGGACCGATGACTTTATTGGTTGGTGCACTGAAAAATACAAAATAATATTAATTCTATTGGTGCTGGAAATTTTGAAGTTGTGCTGTTGTCTGTTGTTGTAGGCATCAACTGTACCAGCACTAATAGAATAAATATTATTTTGTATTTTTCAGTGCAACTTATAAGTCGGTCCAATTTTTAGTAAAAAATATTTGTTTCACACTTTTGAGGGTAACATTAGTCATGAAAACTGTTGAATGTTCACTAATACCAAAGAAGATAGTACTTTATTATCCATGTATAGGCTTAGCTTGTAATTGTTATTATTCAGCCCCTTACACATAGCGGAAATACACATATCACATATTTCAGTCTTGACCATTGCTGGAACTCAAAAACCGTTGAAAAAAATGTTCAATTTAAACATTTCCGGATATGGTCTCATCTTTAATTCTGCCTTCTCAGGTTTGCGATTTTGTGAAAAATTGCCCACTCCACCCCCTTCGGGGTCGGTTTTTGAAGGGAAGGAGATTTCGGATTTGAGTTTTTCTAAACATTGGACCATTTCTCAACTCTCTTATTTCAAATGAAACAAAAATCGACTAAATCAGAGTAAGTTTGCTATGCAAAACGCGCGAACAGTTATAAAAAAAATACCTCCTCTAGAAATTCCGAAAGCAAAATTGTACGAAATATCTAAGACGAAAATTCCTGGTTTTACTGGACCCTATTACGTATTATTTAACAGTGTAATAAAAAACTAAGTATATTATTTTAACTGAAATAACCATTTTTGAGTAATCACGGTCGAAATATAATGCAGCTTACAGTTTAATAAAATTCAAATAAAATGAACTTTTGTTATTACTTTTAATAAGTAAATATTTTTTACAAAAAAAATGACCGACTTTATTAGTGTGCACTGAAAATATAAAACAATGTTAATTATATTCGTACCAACTGATAATTTTGAAGCTGTGCAGTTATAGTTAGATTGATAACTTTTAGCACCAACTTCAAAAGTACCAGAACCAATAGAATTAATATTATGTTGTATTTTTCAGTATAATACAATATATTTGAAAGATGTCAATTTTAAACGTTGCCGGATATGATCTCTTCTTCAATTTGGTCGTCTCAAATTTTCGATTTTTGAAGAAATTGCCCCCTCCAATCGCTTTGGGAGAAGCTCTTAAGTGGAAGGACATGTTGAATGTCGATTTTTTTTAATGGGACCAACTCTTGGAGATAAGTTTATATGATTTTTTCTAATTATTTTTAACTGCTGAATACACTGTTGAAGTTTCTCCATTATAATTTGGACTACCCTGTATATTGTTTGAGGGTCTATTCAGAAATTTGGCAACATTGGAATATGTTTTATAGTCAAGTCACAGCAGAAAAATAATCAAGTTATGGCGTAGAACACATCAGAAGCACAGCTATAAGCTGTGTCAGAAGTATGTAGTAGAAGTACTAGCCTATTTTTTCAAATCACAAAATTGGTCTTTGTTAGTTATGAAAAATAGCAGGTAGTTGCTGCCAAAGGATATGTCAACGTAATTCAATTATACAGGCTGATTTATTATTAATATATGGAAATATTTCAATTGGTAAATCTTTGATACAGTATATGAAGATTTAAGCTCAGAGTTATAGTGTTCTACTTAGACATTCAAACAATGGTTAGGAATGGTCAGCCCCTCAGATGAAGCTGTATCTATAAAATATAAAGTAGTTGTAAAATATAATAGAGATTTTGTGTTTTCTTTATTTTTATTTAAAATAATACATGAATGCATAGTGTAATGCACCTACACTTCCAGCCAAGTATGAAAGATATACGACAGATGGTTAAGGTTAATTATATGATATTTATCGGACTACTAATGTTAGAAAATCACTGAGGTTATAGCAGATCGGTAATAGCGGTATTTTTGGATCTAGCGAAGGCTTTCGACACGGTAGTACATGAACTTCTATTGATTATATTGAGTGATCTTGGTATAACAGGTATTGTTGATGATTTGATGCGGAGCTATTACACAAATAGATTTCAGGGTCTTGTCATTAATGGTATTAAAAGTTCATACAGGTTAGTCACTTGTAGTGTTCCTCAAGGTTCTATTTTGGTCCATTATTATTTAATGCCTATATTAATTGATTATTGCAACTTAATATACGGGGTGTTATTTTATCATTTGCGGATGTCATAGTCAATATGTGTAGTAGTTATAGTTGGGGAAGTTACAGCCAATGCTAACCATTCCTTAAAAATATAAGAAAATGGTTTAATTATCGCAGTTCTGTTGTATTTTCATTTTATTATTTGTTTATTTATATTGTATTAGTTAAGTTAAGGTTAAGTGGATAGTAAGTCGGATTAATTAATTATTATTCTATTAAATATGACAACTTTATTTTATAATATGTAGTTCATTGAAAACATACAAACTGAAAAGATTTTTAATAATTTTATTAAGAAAAATAATAATTATTATCATGATAAATAATTTACATTTATTAACGAATATCGAATAATTTCGCAACAATTTTTATCGTTTCAGAATCTAAATTCAATCCGTGTAACTTGGTAAACATTTCTACGTATCCTCCGTTGTTGGAGACATCAACATTGTGTGGTAAATCATAAAAAATTACGTATGTGGCCAACTTTTTCATCAAACTGATATCATCATTGCTTTCGGTGAATTTCTTTCCCAAAATATATTTTTTCAGGACGTCTTCCAATATGCCATCCCATGTGGATAGTATACCGAGGATTTCCTGTCTCAATGACAGGACGATATCCTTCGAGATCAATACTGAGGATTTTCTGGACAAGATCTGTTTCGCTATAATCTTAAATTGCCACATACTGTACGTGTCTGGGGAGGTGTCCAAATCAGTAATTGCCTAGAACGAGAAAGTACAGATGTTTGTATTCAATATATTTGCGTATTTTTTAGAAAATTCAGCTGCGGCTCTTGAACTGCAATAAAAACTACCTGAGAATAAAAACAAAACGCATCTCACACTCTGTGAGTGGCCGAATGAAGCGAACTAGATTTACAAATAAATAATAGTTTAAAACACTAAAAAAATAAGCTTTAATAGCAAACCAAACTAAAAGATATCATTTTAATGTAGAAAAGCGTGGAGTATTTGATATCCATTGATGTAAATATTTTATGTTGATACTATACAGATAGAAAGTTCCACGAAAATTCATCCAGAAATCAAAAACACCCATAGGTATGGAACCCTCCAATAAAGAGTCCCACTCGCATTCAAACACCATCACATATCCTACCAACACACATGCATATCGAAAATTCGATATATAGGTATGGAACCGCTCATCAAGGAGTCCAACTCGCCCCTACACAACATGAAATTATTGTATTGTCATAGGTCCTTTAGAAGTATACAAAATTTCTAGTCGATCTGATGTTTTTAAGTGGGTGAAAATCATATCCAAAGATTCCGTTAGATACATACATACATACCAAGCTAATAAAAGCGTGTTAAAAAAAATCGCATGAATCAAACAAAATTTTATTGCAAACATTATGTAACTGTAACCATTGCGACTTTTAAGAAAACAATTAAAATAGTTTTCACGTATTTAAGGTTTTAAAGAAAAAGCTAGCAAAGAGTACGACTGATTTATACATCATTTGCTTGCTATTTAATTAACATTCATCAAAAATTATTATGATTTTTTTTTAATATCTACCGTATGTAATTACATTTTGTTTGATTAATTCTATATTCCTAAGTTTAATGTTAGTTTTTCTAGTAGGTAATATTTGTTTTGTTTGAGGTGCAAAATTCCAGATATATACACCAGGTCCAATTTCTATTACTTGTACATGAAGCTAAATTTTGAAAAAACAAAACTTTACCATCCCTTACCTTTATCAAAGACATAAAAACGACTAGAATGATAATTTTATCCTTCACTACAGCATCATATGTAATCTTACACAAAGCTTGTCTCAATTTAGCTTCGAGCTGACTATATTCTGCCTTCTCACTAATCAGATAGTGTTTGCAAAATAGTTTTATTGACTTGTCAGATGTAAAGTGGATAACAGAATTTGGACTTGGGTCCCAAGGTACTACAGCAGAATGCGTAAGGGTACGCGCCAATTCGCTGTGATAACCAAACTTGTCGGCTATATAGCTGAGACATCCGGCACGTTGCTTAACTTCTATGTAACCAGTGGTTGAGAGAATTTTTCTTGAAAAAAAAAGAAAACGATGAGTATTCGACAAAGTATATGCAGTGTGATCGCAAAATAACTTTTTTTGTAAAAACGAGACAAGACAGGTCGATTTTTAAATCAAATTTCCGATTATTACCAGGTACTGACTAATTTACACAGTGGCGTATCATGGGGTTATAGAAAATATGTTTTTAATGACAACCTGTTATTCTGTAAGCAAATTATGAAAGCTCATTTTGATTCTGAAGTCTAAAAAAGCGAAAATTTTGTCTGGCATTCCGTATAATGATATACAAGTGGCAAATTCTATACTTACTCTAATAATTCCCAATTCCTATCTCGTTCGAATACAACCGGCCAGTACCGTTCATCATCGACGGCAACTCGCATCAACGTATTAGGATCGGGAATTATTCCTGGACCTTTGATATTCAAAACAGCACCATCCAATTTTACAATCTTGATGTTGGCATAGCACATTTCATCCAAGTGGATTTCCTTGGGAATAAGTAACCTTGGCTCGACGGCCAGTACGTATAGGTGACGGAAAGCTTGAAGATGGTACCTATAGTAACAGCAAATATTTTATAACAAAAGATAATATGTTTTATATAATAAAATTTCTTCTACTAATATTGTCACCTATTGTCGTTGCTGTGTGTGGGAAATTTAGGATAAAAAGCACAAACTAAAGCTGCTACACTGGCTGGCGAATTGGAGAGAGTATATCTTCCACCACCCAAAAATAACAGACCCAATGCCATATGTGTGGCAAGATGGGAACCATATGTTACCACAGGGCTATTGGATGTACCAACACGCCGTCTTAGATGCCGAACAAGACGCATTATTTCCAAGTTACCTGTACCTGCCATAACCTAAAAAACATATACGATTTAAATCTCTACAACCGAATGCATAAGAATCGACCTACATACACCAAACTTTTGACTTTGATATATTTTTCTATAGAGGGTTTATTAAATTCTTTTCTTGCTCAATATCAATATACAGGGTGGTCCGAATTATAATGGAGACACTTTAATAGCGTATTCAGCAGATAAAAGTAACTGAAAAAGTTCATATAAACTTATTATCTCCAAAAACACTTCGTTTTACCGCTTAACGTAATCTATTAAATTTATATTGATTCATGATTTTAATTATGGTGCACACAAAAAAAAACTACGCTGCTTTCGTTAAATGACCTTATATATAAATATTATATATATAACAATAATAATTCATATTTTGGCTATACACTGTTTGAATGAGTAGATTCATTGAATTCTCCTATATCGTGTATGGTAATATCCGACGAGATCGCGGCTACCTTGATCAAATAACAGGGTTACTTGTAAAAACTGTAAACTAGGCGGATTTGAATGGATATTTTTGGTTTATAATCTAAACTCTTTCATACCATTGATGAAGAAAGTAGCAGGACATTGAGGCACGTCTCGATGGTGGATTTCCCCGCCAGCTCTGCAATTGACTTTGCTGTTAGAGAAGTGAATAGATGACAGTAATATAGCAGCGTTTCAAAGGCTTCTCTATCAGCTGTACCAGCATACCTCAAACCCAATGCGAAACAGGCTCCAGCTATTATGTTGCAATAGGCCTGACTTTGAATTAGAAGAAAAATATATATATATATATATATATATATATATATATATATATATATATATATATATATATATATATATATTTGAGTTTAAGATAATTGATTTATCAAATTTACTCACTTCATAGCTTCATAATCAATGTCTAAGCTATGATTTGGTTCGACCATGCTGTACAGCTTTATGGTTTGTGGTACTTGTCCTTCAACCCATTCTTTTGTTGGTCTGATATCGCTCCATAGGATCAATGCTGAGGAAAAGTTAATTTTATATTGGCTAGACTCACTCAGATAGACAACATTAACCAATGGAAAAACAGCTCACTCTTGTTTTATCACTTACATCTACTCAATACCCTAAGCAGTAGAAAATCCGGGCGGACAAAGTCCAAGAGGTATTGGGTTTCAGGTGGTGCCATCCAATCTGCTACGGCCTTATTCGATGTACCCAGATACATAAGCCCTAGTGCCAAAGTTGCTCCAGGTGCAGTCACATCTAGATTCACTGTGGATCCTTCTCTGATTTGGAATGATGGTGTTTTATATTTATCTTCTTGTGAACCTTGAAGCAATCCATGATGACAGTATATTTATAGAATATCTAACATACCGAGTTTAACTTGATAAACAAAGTTACAGTGCCTTACCTGTTAGAGGCCGTCTATTCCCACCGACCATATAATAATAGAGCGTATCGGGTACACTCAAGTCTGACAGTCCAGTCGGTTGTGTACCATGCTTCAATGTGACCAATCCCAATGCCAATCCGGCAGCCAGTGAATAAGATTCTCTATCGACACTGTTTTCCATTTCGGGCCCGGGTGGTCGACCGATTTCAGACAGCAATACCTCCGTCATATGCCAATGGGCAGTTCCTTGATACAATAATCCAACGCCGAGCAGAGATGCTACCTGTAATGTCTGAGGAATATCCAATTCCATTGATGTGGGTGGGAGCAATGCTTCAATGTGTATTGCCAGAGTTTTTGTGAGATTTGGATGGCTTGTTCCGCGAAACGCCGCCGCTAAGCCTAAATAAATGTTTACTTTATTAATAACTAGCTTTGAATCAAGACTTTCCTTGATTGATGGCAGTATTCTTAATGACACTTTGGGAAAAATCCAAGAAATAAATCCTCTATACTTCTAGGTATTTTGTTGAAAATGTTGTTCACTTTCAACAAACATTATTTTTGACCGGCTTCCCAAATGGATCGAAGTATGAAGGTCCCACCAAGTAATCAGTTTACTAAATGCAAAAAAATTCCAGGGTAAGACAAAATAAGTATCAAATTTTTCAAAGTAGTGAAATCAGAACTGGCACCGTTGATCAGTAAGTTAATAAATTTTTCCTTTTTGACGGGCATACATCCTAATTAAACAAAAAGTGCCAAGGTAAAACTAATTTTCAAAATAAGGAGTAAATATGAAATGACAAATTATAGACCAATCTCAATTTTATCAGTACTTTCTAAAATTATTGAAAACACGCTACATTCAAGATTATTGGAAATTATTATATAACGCTCATTACGGATTTCGAAAATATAGTGACACAGAATCAGCTCTTTTGGATGTCAGTTCCAACTTAATCTAGACTAAAAAAAAATGGTGGCCTTTTATCATTGGATCTGGGTAAAGCATTTGATAAAGTACATCATAAAATTCTGTTGAATATCATATATCATAATGGTATTAGGGTATTTGTATTCAAATAGTTTCAAAATTATTTATCTAAAATAGTTTATATGTATGGAGGAAGTATCTGGTTCAGAAAAAAAACATATTATGTGGTGTTCCACAAGGGTCTATTCTGGGGCCAGTTCTTTTTCTCATGTATATAAATTCGTTGGTCAGTTTAGAATAAAATGGAAAAATAAATTGGTTTGCTATTGCTATTTTATTTACTTTCCCTATTATAAACGTTTATGTTTCTTGGAAAATAAACCATTATTATTATTATTATTAAAATCGGAAATCCAACATCTCGTTCCCCTTTATATTTAACAAAAAATACGTTTTCCGCCATACGGCACTAGAAAGGACTGAAAGTACGAAAGATCATCAGCGCTATATTTTGAAAATCGAAGTTTATTCAACAGAGTTTCTTTTACCTTGATAATATTAATATAGCTCACCTAACAGTATCCCGACACTGGTCATTTCATGAATCTTCTCCAAATAATTGAAAGTACTATTGAAAGCCAAATTCTTCAAATGCCCATTCAATCCGAGGGCCAAAAGAAAACCTGCATGTTCAATTTGCAAATCATTGCCACCTTTTGCTTTATTGAGAATGATCCAAGTGTTGTCGATGTTATGGGCATCTGGAGTTATCCTCAAACCATTGGCAACACCATTGTGAAATATGGGCCACAAGTTCATGTTGGTCGGTGTATCGATGTGATTTAGATCAATGGTTGTACCTCGAGGAGGTGCTTTCCCTGTCAAACATAATGGTGGAGCTGGCAGAGGCTCAGTAATGACAGGCGTAGCAGTTCTCAGCGTAAACATTCCACTAGAAGTTTATCAACAGAATGGAATTTATAATATAAATGAATTAGTAATCTTACCGGCCAACTGGCAAGGCCATAGTTCTGATGCAGATGCCGTACAAGTGTTTCTCTTGTACTTCAATAAATTCGTGATCCGATTCATCCGATCTCTGAGTCAGGACGATGGGTACAGGTTTTGAGCTTTGGAGCATTTTTCTAGCTTCGTTCACTCTTACGTCCTCGTTGAATCTGAGTTTCATGAGGGAGTTATCAATGTCCTCCATTCCTATTTATAAGAAATACATGCAGGTGTTTGTCCGGGACATTCAACGATTTCACGATTCCTATTACCAATAATTAGACTTGAATACCTACCATCAATTTGTTCGGAATCTGTTTTTATACCAGGCATAACGTCTTCAAGCTGTGTGCTACTATACATTCCAAGGAGCTCCTGTGAGGATTCCTGCTTCTCCTTCTCCATTTTGAGAGCTTGTGCAGCCAGATCATCCCTCCAAAGTAAATAGTAAGCTTCTGCAGGCCAATCCGATGGTGGATTTTCACGAAATTGCCAAAGAGCATTGTAGAGCAGAAAATAGATTCCAAATGGCAAAGTGTCTAAGTAACTATGAAGTTAATTAATGAAAAAGAAAATATTAATAAAAATTACACAAAATTTACCTGGTATTAATTTTCATTTCAACCATCAGCAGTACCACTTGTTCGATAGATGATGAATCAAATGGTAGCTTCTTTTTGGTTTGGGTGATATCTGTTACAGATAATTCTGCACCTGAAGTACTAAATTCCTTCACAAAGCTATCCAAGAACACTGTCGGAGTTTCGTTTTGATTGCAATGACTCAGTAAACCGCATAACTGTAAAATTGGACATATAATAATGACCAACATATTTATATCAAAACGTAAATGTGACAATATCTTATAAAATTATATTATTTTCATTTTATTTTTTGTGTTTACCATTATGTCTGGTACAACAGAACATTTTTGCAGCAATCATTATGATTTTATAAGCTCAGGTTCACTAGTGGCCTGTTTCTTAAGCACCAATTATATTTTTGGAAGTGAAACTTCTTTGGTCGCGTTTTGATATTTGACGAGAATGGCGAGTGAATTGGAAAAATGTATCTTTCCGAGATTTCGTTACATGAGAGAGAAGAAAAATAAAACCTAGAGAGATGGAGAAAGAGAGCTATAAATTTTGTATACCTAAAATACAGGCTTCGTTACAAGAGAGAGTAGACGGATATATAACATAGAGAGAAAGAGAAAGAAAGCTATACATCATATATCAGTTTTGGCTATCCGCGTCAGCTTTTTGTGCGGTCCTTCATCTAGAACCCCACTCATAAACTAAGTCCAAGGTTCAAGTTGCTTGAAGGGGGAATATAGTCGCCTTCCATTTAACAAGGCGGTTGATAATTTCCGAATCAAATCACTAGCATCAGAGGTTCCAAACAATAACGTAATGTATAGGTAGGGACACGAGAGTTGACCGAGTTAGTTGGGCGTGTCCGTAGTTGTGATAGTGAATGGGATTTAGGTTTAAATACCCCTACTTCTTTCCTGTCCACACTATAATATAATGTATGGAGCATTGGGAACATCTGATTTTCTGTAAGGTTTAATAAAATAGATTAAAGATCCTACTTCAAACTGACAAGCACATAATGTCAGATTGGCAACGAATAACCATATTTTTAACATTAACTGACAGATCTGTCAAAATACGTATGAAATTATTTCAAGATGACAGTGACATAATATTACTCATGTTTTGGCAACCAGCACATTTTTGTAGCCACTGGAATGTTTATGTTTGTCTCTTTCGGGATCGATTTTAAAATACGGCTGTCTTTATGACGTTATTTTTTCCAGGATCTGAGTAACTTAGCACAGGTTTGTCGTAGATAAATTCATCTTCCGCCTCGTTAAATGGAAGGCGACTATAGTTTAGGAAGCGTAGTACTAGCAAGAGAGACAGACACGTATTTCGATGGCTATGGAGTTGGGAGTTGGTAGGGATTTAAGGAAAGGTGTTTTAGTGCGCGTGGGACTGATAAGTTGTTTGTTCCATACTTCTGACATGTTGTATAAGTATCTCCTGAGTGTGTGGATGTATCTTGATGGTATTTTCGATGGGTATGGGTGTTCTGTGGTGAAGTAATGAAGTTTTAAGTGCAACTGGGACTCAATAGGTGAGTGTTCCGTACCTAGCACTCTTATATTATATGCTTCAATTATATCTATGTTGTTTTTGTGCAAGTCATAGGTGGTGGGGATGGTCATGGGTTGGTATTATGGTTATGCTTAAGTGCGACTAGGACTCATTTGAGGTGGGTTCCATACCTTTAGTCCTTTGAGCCCAGAAAATCCATATTATTGGGACTTGCGTTATGGTTTCGTTTAGGGAAGATTATATGATGGTGTCTAAGTACACTTGGGACCCTCTTGTTGCGTGTTCCTCAATTTTCCAGCCACCATCATGGATTTCTCGTTTTTTTTTAATATGGTTCGAGAACGGCTAAATATTTTTGGGATTTTTAAGTGCGACTAGGACACATTAGTTAAGGGTTCCATACCTCAAATTTCTACAAGTATTATGACTTTTGTTTGTCAAACAAATTTTATACTGTTATATTTCGTTTGAAATGATCCCTCTCTCTTTCCCTCTCTCTCACACACACACAACTCAATTTTCTCTCATTCTCTAGTTTGCAAGAAGTTTCACTTCTACCATGTGTACAATGCTACACATTTTTTTTTGTATATCCGTCAATTACTATTTTTGGAAATGGGAAATTAATTTATTTTCAACAAAAATAAAACCATAGTGGAAAGAACGATAAGAAGTACCATTTAAACCGATGAGTACCTACTATTGCTTTTCTTTTCTCGATTTGAACTATACTTATGTATATCTGTTTGCCAGCAACAGCAATTCCATAACAAATTACGGTTTGTCTACCACAATACAAAATTAAACTTTAAATTAACAACAACGTACATAACCATAGAGTAATATATACGACGATCTGCCAAATAGTACCTATATACCTAGTGACGGATCCCATTGTCCGACATTGTCGTTCCATGTCGAAGAAATAGTTTGATCTTGCTTGAATGAGATAATATAATTAATCAATATTGGATCACACTTGGAGCTTAACAGGCAGCGAGATGTCTGCGATCTAAGTACGAATTCAAAATTTCAAGTCTCTGGACCATATGGGGCCTGAGAAATCGCTGCGGAGTCCATTGATACAAGAACCGAAAGTAATAAAAACTATTTAAAAACTTATATTATTATATCAGGATATGATTTGTGTGATGTTAAACCTTTTCCAGGAAACAGCTCCTAAAATTAATATTTACCTGCAGTATGTTCTTCGATCTATTGTTCACGTTCACAAGGTACGGATAAGGTTTCAAGTCTTTCTGATCCAACAGGCCACTTATGTGTGACATAATATCAACCGGTTCATTTGTAATTATTGGTAGAGTGCAGATGCTGCTCAATTCTTTGGTCGGTACAACAGTATTTTTGATCAATACAGCCTGTTCAGGAAAATCTTTCCAATAATGTAACACATATTTATCCAATTCCAAATCAGTCGCTATTCTTCGCAAATAATTGCCCAATAGAACTAAATCGTCGCAATGAAGAACGTTTAATTTCAAATCTTCGTATAGAAGGTGGAGTGCAAAGTGCACGAGTCGGATGTAAGGAAATAGAACGCTCTTCGGATTGATGACTGAAGCAGAAGTATCTTCTTGGTTTTGTGATTTAGTTGCACATGTTTCAGTGATTTGTTTGAGATTAAGTAACTGATGCAGCTGTTGATGAACAGCATTCGTGTGATTTGAGCTGATTAAATAATTCCAGTCTTGATCTGTGCCTGCTGAGTATTTTTGTCTTTTTGTTGCTGCACAGGGTGTCTTGGGTACTTCTTTGGATGACGATTCACTACCTTGATCATCCTCGTATCCAAGAAGTTCTGTAACATAAAAACGATGAAAAAAATGTTATTTCAAAGCGAATTAATAAAACCTTGTTAAAAATAATTTTAAACAAATACCTCCAAAATTTGCATAATTGAAAAGACAAGAATCTATGAAACAGCGTATATATAAGTTTTTTATAGATAAAATGCTTACCATACAATAAATTCTCAAACATCCCCCACTCTTGATTGTGCGTCATATCTTCTGCCCCAATGACATTACGCATGGCATACCAACGACATAACAATGTGATAGCGATATCTTTCGGCAAAATCTGACACAATGTATTGAGACAACGTTCCACAAGTTTGGTTAATGCCATACTCGGTAAGGTTATTCTGTAGAAGGTGCCATCGGAATATTTTAGTGTTAGTCGATTTTGTATAGCATCTATGAGGCCGTTCAGGTTGGCTTTGTGATAATCACCTGAAGCATAAGCTGTAGAAAAAATAAAAATATGTTATACTTTTAGATACTGGAATTGGTTATTATATTTTTCAAAATCATAAACACAAAAAAGCTATTTTGATCGAAGTGCAATGGTCAATTAATAAGCTAATCATTAAGATCTTTATATTTAGCAAATCTGCATACTGTTTTCTGATTTGGAGTATGATATGTGTGGGGTTTCTTGAGATACAGAGTCAAAAACTGTAAACACATAAACACCGCACTACCTCACTCCACTGTACTGACTCACTATACTGACCGACTCGACTACACGGACTCCGCAGCAAATCCACTCCAATATAAAGACAAGCCCCTCCTTCTCGAATCTTCAACAGACATCTTCTAACGCCACGCGAACATTCCACCACTAGCGCCAACTAACTAGATGTACCGGGATATAATGGCTACTAGATGTAACTGGCCAATAGCAGTATGCCTTACACTCATACCACCCGAGCCCCACTAACGACCGTACTCACCTAGATGCTCTGTCCTCTAAAGAATCGCACACGCACCATTCTGAACGGCGCCGACACTACTTCACAAGTTCCTTACAATATAATACATTTCAAATAAAATACCTTCATAAGTAAATCGAGGAGTTTTCAAAACATTCGACGTAGCTGGCAACACTGGAGACAGAAGATGTTCATCAAATGCGGCATCAGTGGGTTTCAAATGAGGTAGTAGGCTGCTTCGCCTGCATCAAAATATTCGTTATACTATTTCTAAATGCAATTGAAAGAAAATTATCTACCTAGGAAATGGTGAAAAGTTCAAGTTTGGCATATTCCTTCTAACATATGGAGATGGTGTATGCTGTGCTAGTGTCCCTCCAATATGGAGCTTCCCCACAATAGTCAAACCGGAATAGAGGCATACATTACCACTATGCTCCAGAATAGCCAACATGTGAGGTTGCTGTGGAGAAAGAATAAATGAAATATATCAAGTTGAGGAAGTAATCGCGCGAATTCGATAGCGATAGATTTTATTGAGATTCACCGTACTTATTCATTCAAAGTTTTCACTTCTACATGAGTAAGATGCAGATAATATCTTTCTAAGAAATATACATTTAAGAATTTAAAGCATTCTATAGTCCCGTTCTTTAAATATCGATATTTGAAGTAACACAAGAATGTTTGTATCAGAAACTATGAAAATTGAAAATATACGGCAACAGTGCTGAAGTTAAAGCAATAGAAATCACACAAGGCCAACAATAAAAGAAACCTTTGGAAATAAATTTTGAAATAAAGCTTCCAATATCTTAACCTTAACTTTAAAAATTGCCTTATGAATAGTTCCCTTTTTGGTTTAGTCGATATAAATTTTGTAGAAATGTTATAAATTTAAAGCAGCACCGATAGTGACAATTTGATTACTCACCGACGTTGCCAGAAGCTCTTTTCAGGGGGAAGTGTAAAAACTTGTCTCATAAAATATAGAAATGTTGATTCTGAACATCCCGCGATAACTATACCTAGAATTTACCTTTATTATGTCAAATTTTGACTTACCTGTATTGATATGGCATCCTTTGCACTAATACTGGTTGCGACACCGAAATTAATATTATTCGCTGATGAAAAATCAATTTTAACAACAGACAACTGGTTGCGTGATGGTAACATATAGCACAGATACCATTGATCAACAAAGTCTTGTGTCAGAAATACTTTTGAAGCTGGGCCAGCAGTATAGGGATCTCTGGGAAAGTCGAAAAATTTGAATCAAATATAAATAAATTGTTCATGTATGCACTTACTGCTGCGTATAATTGTCTGTCCACAAAAGATCCAAACAAATATTCGGTGGTGCTTTCAAGTACGAGACAGTTTTCGATTGATCAAAAAAGGATCTGCTGGTGTCGGGAGTTTTTGGAGGATTTGCATTTAATTTGGATTTATCACAAAGTAACATAGGGCTACCAGTATACGATGATCCAGGTGATTGGCATCGACTATATTTAAAAAAATGCATTTTCACATTTAAATATACGGGGTGTCCAAAGTTATCGTAGACAGGCAATATCTCGCTTATATAACAAGATAATAAAAAAATGAAATGGCATCAAAATACCTTCCTAATGACTCATTAAAAAAATTATTACATTTGACAGCCCGGTAGTAGCTACTCCTCACTTTTTATTTTCAAAGGGCACCCCCTATATAATGTCCTTGAACATTGCGTGTCATTCTATTTGGAATATCATGATAGGACATATTTGGTGTTTTTTGAATAATAACAGCAAAAACATTAATATTTGGTGACTTTTAGGGTTATTTAATTATTCCTACAAAAATTAAGAATTGCCTCCGCCCATGTTTTCAAAAACTTCAAACCGATGCTTTTTATGTCAAAAATTATTGTTTTATCATTTGCATTCATAAATTAAGCCCGCTGCAGACGGAGTATGATTTGCTGCACGATTGCTTGCGACAAATGATACAAAATATTGAACATTCTAATCAAGCTCTATTTTTAATCATTGTTACAACATAGAAAATGTCCAAAAATCAAAACATGTTATCATGTGCAAATAACTTTTGAGTAAGACTAGTTCCGAGTGCTTCGACAAGGCACGATGCATGAAAATAGTCACCGAAAATAGCACAGCACCATGCCTAGCTCCCGTCAAAGAAACATACAGCAAAACATACTCCGTCTGCAGCGGGCTTTAGGAATTATTTATAAGTTTGCATCGATATGAAGATTTTAAAAACATGGGCGGAGGCAATTTTTAATTTTTATAAGGATAATTAAATAAAGTAAGAAAGTCACAAAATGTTATTGTTGACAATATACGGCATGCTTTTTCAAACAGTAGTTGATTATCCTTCTTATATCATCCTTGATGGTGGTATTCCAAATAAGATGTCAATATACATGAAAATAACTAGTGAGGGGTAGCTACCACAGGAATGTCATACGTCATTAGGATGGTATTTTGATGCCATTCAAAGCAGTATTTTATTTTTTATTATCTTACCGAATAAGCGGGATATTGCCTGTATACGATACCTGGGGACACCCAGTATTAGTAATTTCTACCGGTGCTAACCTCACCTCATCAGGGCCATTGAACTGTGAGATCGGGAATAGTGAACATGCACTAGACTTGGAGAATTTGCCATTTTCATGCTCAAAGGATTCAAGAAGGCATTAAAACCTCGATGAGTACTCAAATTTTCCTTCAACAATGAGCGAGATTTCGACTAAAAACAATACAACTGCTATATGTTTAAATCGAGCACAGACAATAAAATTTCTACCTTAAATGATTGAGAAGATGAGATTTGCATTTCTTCAGCTTTTAGTTTTCTTATAGAATAGACGCTATGCTGTTTTGTGTTGGTATCGTACATTACACAAATACTTGGAGTATTACTAGTAAAAACCACTTGCAAATTGTTAAATTCCGATGTCCATACACCAGAATGATTTAAAGCAACAGGACAAATATCATCCAAAGGATAAGAAAGTGAGAAGATTGATGTTGCAGTCTGATAGAGACTTTCCTTGGGAAAACCTAAAAAATATAAACTAGTCAACAGACTTAATAAGAATGATAAAAATGTACATACTCTGATTGTCTTTTTCGATAAGCACTCCATACTTCGTATTCCATATTTTGTTGATGTGAAAGGGAATAGCTATGGTAAAATCTTCACCTTTTGGCGTGAAAACCTTGATGGTTTGTGAATCCGTAGCACAAATGGCTTCGATGGAATTCACGGTACGTTTATCGTTATTGCATTTTGCGGCTGCTTTCTCATCAAATACAGGACGTTCGCAATGAAAGTTACACCATAAAGCCTGCTTGACTGGGTTATCTAATGTGTAACAGGCTATGGTTTTTCGACAATTATCTAGACCATCGAAATTGTTGACCAGACCATAAGACCACACCACAGTATTTCCTCTGACATAAAGTTCTTCTTCCGTATATGCCGGATCAAGTTTGGCTTTTAATGGAAGATTGGTGTTCGGGAAATCTATAAGGTAATTACAATCATTTATTGCAGATTTTGACAATATTTTTTACATAATTAACAAGGAAGAAATCACCTGTCTGAGCTTTTGTAGCATCAGTATTTTTGGAAGCGCCTCTTTGATCATTCTCCACAGATAATCTCTTATGAATACTTTTGGAGAGATTAGTATCCGATAATCGCTTTCCGAATTTGTTGAAATTTGTTTCGTTCAAACTCTTGAAGCTCACAGATTCATCAAGGATATCACTGTTTTCCGATTTAACGCTCATGCATTGTGTGAAGCTTTTCTGTGTAAATTCAACTTGATCGGGTTCTTGGAAGGATATTTTGGTGATAGTGTCACATCCAGCCTTTCTTAAAGTCCACCATTCTGTTGGGGCAGCATCAACGAGAGATACTTTCTCAAGTTTGTTAAGCACAAAATCATCGTTTTCATTTGGTGATTTTTTAAGTAAAACTTCACGTACTCCGGGATGTCGAGCTGCTTGCTGCCGCCCACGTGGAATATATTCCTGAAAAAGATACACCATAGAACTGTGGTGAGTTTAATAAAAAATCAAATTTGCATTATTCAGCTGTGTTTACTAAAAATCTGACGCGAAAGTTTTTGTTTTTACTACACAATTTGTAATTTGCACCTGTGGTTCTGAGGCAGCAATCATATCTATTTTCTCATCCAGATTTGCTACTTGGTCAAGATTTGTTTTGTAATTCGGGCTACTCTAAAATCTATAAAATCATTTAAAATGTTTTACAACAAGCTTATATTAAAATATTATTCATAACAGGTAGTAGGCATTTCTCTCACAACTCAAAATCAAACAGAAAAACAACTAACGGTCGGTGTAATGTCATATGTCAGTCATATAGACATGGAACATTCTACTTTATATGTGCTCACATTTTGTTGCCTCCTGTGGATACACGAAACATTTATTTGTTGTATCGTATACACACAATCCCACACGAATTCAGTGTTGTCCACAGAAGTCACTATCATAGAATAATGATGTTTTAGAGATGCGAAACACAACAATCGTTGTGTTTAACAAAACTAATGGTTGCCTCTGTCTCTGACTAGACGATCTTACGTTCTTGTGTATTCATGTCGTGTAGCCCCGTGAGGATAATTAGTCTGTGTTGCGTAGTAGTCATACAGTTGTAGGTATATATTCTCTGCATACAGTGCAAATGAGTTCTGTGGAGCTAGCAGCGCGAAATGTGGCATTTAAATTTAAAATACATATTACAAAATATACGTGTACTTGAAATTATACGACAGTGTAAATTTAAGTGAAGCATTGCAAATAAGAATAAGTTTCATTTAGGCCCATCATATACAATCATATAAAAAAATTGATACTGAATATGTATTAATCCGTACTAGAGGATAAACGTGTAGAAACCTGACCTATTTATTCATGCCTCGTCAAATGTCCTCCATTATCAGTATCCACAAATATCATCGTCAAGGGGATATTTTATGGTAAGTGAAAAAATTTTAATTGAATAAAAAAATATATTACATGTAAAAGTAGACTTTCAAGTAACATAGACCAATTAATATGAATAACGTAATAAAAAAAGTGATAACACTCACACTATATTATATACAAAAATGTATAACAACTTGAAAACTTAACAATAATGAAAGCCAAAAATATGCCTTTCTTCTCTGAAAACACAGCCTAAAATGGTGATGAAAGATGATAAAAGAGATACAATTACAAATTCAATGTTCTATTTGTGCTATTAATATTCATCTATTCCATTGTAACAATCAAGTCTTCGGCTTCTAATTTCATACCCATTGTTGCATCTATAGCCTTAACAGTGCCTGAAACTGGACTTTGGACTACAGTTTCCATTTTCATAGCAGACAAGATAACTAATGGTGTTCCTTTCTCTACTTTCTCTCCTGGTTTGACTCTTATATCAATAACTGTACCAGGCATTGGAGCTCCAACCTTAAAATTATTTAAAATAACAATCTTGTTTTGGAAATTATATTTTATGTAGCTATTGATTTACCTGTTTTTTGTTCGTTTTGTCAGCCTTAGGATGGAAATGCATCTCTTTTCCAGCATCTTTATCTCTGATTAGGACAGATCTCAATGTACCATTCAATTCGAAGAAGACCTCACGTTCACCATTCTCAGTTAAATCTTCAGCTACAGCCAATGTTTTCACTCCAAGAGTTTTACCTTTTTCAATTGTCACCTAAAATGTGCATAAACAAAATAATGTGCTGTTTTCTAGTAGACTATTATCTCTCTCACCTCAAATTCTTCCCCAACTTTTGGACCGACCAAGAAGATCCTCGTATCAAGCTTATCAACAGGTCCATACTGTTCATTGAATACCAGATACTCATTGGTGACTTGTGGATAGAGGGCAGCAGACATAACATCTCTGTCATTCGAATGTGGAAACGTCTCTTGTAAATCTTTCTTAAGTTTAGCAAAGTCCAGTGGAGGTAGAGTTTCTCCAGGTCTTCCTTCAATGCGGGGCATATCACGGAGAACCTACAATGATTATACGCAATAGCAAAAAGAAATCTTAATGTGAATGTATCTACTTTTGATCTTAGAGGCTCGGGGAAACCACCGTAGGGTTGTCCAATGTGACCTTGAAGATATTCCACAACAGATTTGGGAAAAGATAATTCCTCAGCTTTATCGAGTACATCTTGTGAGCTCAACTTGTTCTGCACCATGAATTGGGCAAGATCTCCCACAACTTTCGAAGATGGAGTCACTTTGATTATGTCACCTAGCAAGATATTTGCTTCGCCATAGGCTTTCTTGACATCTTCGAAGAAGTCGCCTAGACCTAAATATTCGTCATATTTAACATGTTTTGCTCAATAATTTATTCTAATAATATATACAAACCTAGAGAGTACGCTTGGAACTGTAAGTTAGTATACTGGCCACCAGGTATTTCATTGGAATATACATCGGCATTTCCACTCTTCATAGTCGTGGTACATTCAAATGGTGCATATAACGTTCTGGTTTGCTCCCAATATGCTGAGTATTCACTGATTTTGGGTAATTCCAACCCAGTGTCGAGTTTGGTACCTGAAAAATTATTAATGTGATGTTCTTCTAAAGGATCTACACATTGTTGGATAGGCTTAGCCCTGGGGAAAAAAGGTTCTTAGACTTCGACTAGAAGGCTGCTGAGACCGGAGTGTTTCCTGTTTCTAGGGTGAGAAGGTATCTAAACTAACATTTTATAAGACTCCCAAAGTATTGGACCTCTCTCGTGAAAATTCGTTTACTAAGGAAACACCCACGCACTCAATGACAATGCGATCCCAACCCCAGACAATAATTGTCATTTGAAATTTGTTAAAAGTTTTACCTTTCAAGCTAGCTACAACTGCACCCATACTAGGCTGACTCGTCAGGCCAGACATTGAATCCACTGCAACATCCACGACATCAGCTCCTGCTTCTGCGCAGGCCAACATGGAGGCTACACCTGCTCCACTGGTATCGTGAGTGTGTATATGTATTGGAAGGTCAGGATATTTGTCTCTCAAGGCTCCAACAAGCATCCTATAATTGGGAGAGACAACAGTTTTGGTATAAGTAAGCAAGTGATGAACCTAACCTTTTGAACTTTCACCTTTATCTTATAAAATAAAACGCAAACATCGTTCATTCCAAACAAATCTTATTTGATGCGTCCTAGACAAAAAATGACCTCCCAGGCCATTGGGAATTTGGAAACAGAAAGTTTTGGAAACCGTTTAACAAGATAATGGCTAAAGCTCAAAGAGCTGATCACAAACCATGAACCCCTCCCAAGCTCTATTAATTAGACTAGGACATTATAATGCTTACGTGGCAGCTTTGGGCTTCAGGAGACCAGCCATATCTTTGATAGCCAGTACGTGAGTGCCAGCTTTAACGAGCTCATCTGCAATTTTCAAGTAGTAATTGAGGTCGTATTTTTTCTTGCTGGGATCACTGACATCGCCAGAATATGAGATGGCTGCTTCTACGATACCACCAGCTTTGCCAGCAGCTTCCATGCCAACAATGAGATTGGGAAGGTAATTCAGAGAGTCAAAGACACGGAAAATGTCCATACCAGTTTGTACCTGGGGGGTGACAAGTGATAAATAGTTTCAAAAAAATATAAAGACATTCGAAGCAGAGTTTACACTTACAGCCAACTCACAAAATTTGAAGACAACATTATCGGGGTAGTTGGTGTAGCCTACAGCGTTTGCTCCTCTGAGCAACATCTGGAATGGAATGTTTGGAATCATCTTTCGCATATCTTCCAATCTTTCCCAAGGGCACTCGTGTAAGAACCTATATCACAACACGATCATTTATTAAATAAACGTGCTGGGTTTAAGGGAAAAATATGTCACCTCAAAGCTACGTCGAAAGTAGCTCCACCCCAATTCTCTAGAGAGTAGAGTTGACTGAAATTGTGTGTAACGAATGGCGAGATTTTGAGAAGATCATGCGACCTAACTCTGGTAGCAAGAAGGGACTGATGAGCATCACGGAATGTTGTATCCATAAGAAGAAGCCCTTTGTGATTTCTGACTGCCTTTGCAAAGGCTTCGGGTCCTTGTTCCTTGTAAATTTGTCTGAATCCTTTTGGTGGTTGAACACCTTAAAAAGATTTCCATTTTTAGGATATAGAATAATTGGCGTTTCAGTTATCTTAGTCATAGTCAAATAAAAGTAACAAATTAAATAAAATAAACCAATACTAACTTGGGTTTTGTTCAGGTGAGCTGGCCAAATACGCTGTCAAAAAATAAATACCATGCAAATTAAAAGAAAAACATATTTTTTTTTGTTAAAACTACATACTAACAAAGGCAAAAAGAGTACACCCGGTTAAATACGTGAGAGCTAAGGAAATTAATATCTTTGTTTGAATTGATCATTTCAAAGTTACTGCTTGTTGCCTTTGAAAAATGGTTATTGCAAAAATGATGCAACCAAAAAATATACGGACATACAAAATGATTAAATTAATGCTCCATAATTTCAAATCAATAACAATAGTAACCTATAACAACTATGGAAATAAAAAACTATTTCAACATCTCTGTTATTTGTTTTCATCTCACCATGAGATGCTTCAGGTACGTGAGGTTTGGTCTCGGAAGGCTTGAGACTAGTTGCAAGAGGAGTTTGAGGTCCATTTACCAGCACTTGGGCCAAATAGTTCAATAGTTTTTGAGCCCTATTTCTTGTTGGGGCAAAATTGAAAAGCTGTGGATTCTCGTCAATGAAATACGTATCGACGGAACCGTTTAGGAACTTTTGATTTTCGAGTACGTTCAACAAAAATGGAATGTTTGTCTTGACACCTCTAACTCTGAATTCTCTCAGTGCTCTGTTCATCTTGGCGCAAGATGATTGAAGATCCTTGGAATGTGCAATAACCTAACAAATAGAAATCTCGATGTAAAGCATATAATTATTTTGTTGCTGTTAATATTACTTTGACTAACAACGAATCATAGTATGGAGAGATGATGGCTCCCGCAAAGGCGGATGCACCATCCAAACGAATACCCATACCTTCTCCAGATCGGAATACTTCAATCCTTCCTGTATCTGGCTGGAAGTTCTTGGCAGGATCTTCTGTCGTTACACGGCATTGTATGGCAAAACCCTGAAATTACCAAGACCTCTTAGCAAAATCCTTCACAACTTTTAGTTCAAACAACATACATCAGGTTTTATCTTATCTTGGAAGATTCCCAATTCGGGCAGAGTCATTCCTTCAGCTACTCTAATCTGTGACTGCACCAAATCAATACCGGTGATTTCTTCTGTAACTGTGTGCTCAACTTGCAGTCTAGCATTCACTTCAATGAAGTAAAAGTTGCCCTTTTCATCGCAAAGGAATTCAACGGTGCCGGCATTTTCATAACTAAAAGATAAATGAAATTGATATTGGAGATATTTCAAAAGATATATCTTGGTGCTCATGAGACTAACCCAACGTGTCTGGCCAATTTAACTGCTAAATCAGTCATTTTGTTTCTAATTTTCGGATCTAAATGTGGGGCTGGAGCCATTTCAACGACTTTCTGATGTCTTCTCTGTACTGAACAGTCTCTTTCATATAAGTGAACTACATTTCCTGCCTTGTCACCTATTTAGAATATAAGTTTGAAGTTTTCCGTTGCACCATGTAACATTCCAATCTTACCGAGAAGTTGCACTTCAATATGTCTGGGTCTTTCGATGAACTTTTCAATAAACATTGCACCATTTCCAAAGGCACTCAGAGCTTCCGATGACGCCCTCTGGAAGTTCTCTTCCACTTCTTCCATTTTCCTTACCACTCTCATACCTCTTCCACCGCCACCATAAGCTGCCTATAGATTTTTATTAATTATGAATTGAAAGAATATTTTGCTGCAGTTTGAACCAAACTACTTACTTTGAAAATGACAGGAAGGCCATGTTTGTTACAAAACTCTTTGGCCTCTTCTTTCGTTGTGACGGGACCGTCAGTTCCAGGTACGATTGGCACTCCTAAAAAGTTTATTATTACTTATATGAAGTAAAAGTAACGCAAGAGTTCCTTACCAGCTGCAATAGCAGCTTCTCTTGCAGCCACTTTGTCGCCCATCTGATGCACCACTTTAGGTTTGGGCCCAATGAATCTGATACCAGCATCGATGACAGCCTGAGCAAAGTCTGCACGTTCCGAAAGGAATCCATAACCAGGATGCACAGCATCTATACCGTTATCTTTGCAGATCTTTAGTATTTCAGGGATGTTAAGGTATGCAGCTACGGGAGGTAAACCTTCACCGATAAGGTAACTCTCGTCTGCTTTCAACCTAAGGAGCATAGCTATGATAAACTTAAAGATATGAACGTCCAACAAGTAAAAGCAAATAGATGTAGTGGGAGAAGCTTCGTTGGAGTCTAGCGTTGGCGTCAGAGAAAACTAGACGGCGGTGGAGGTTCTAGTGATTATGGACCATAAGGAGGATTTCTTCGACCTTGTTACAAAGAAGACTTACCTGTGTATGTGGGCTCTGTCCTCTTTGGAGTATATTGCGACTGATTTTATACCCAGTTCATTACAAGCACGGAAGACTCTGACCTGAGAACAAAGGAAAATTTTAACTTTTTCACTTTTATATTATAATTGTGGTGTTATCTTCATATTTATAGTTATTCTATCGACTGAAACACTTACAGTTGATGCAGAAGTTGTTATAGTGAATGAAACAATTGCGTATGATGGCAGATGAAATGATGTTGAAGAGAAAATAAACTCTACTCACGGCAATTTCGCCTCTATTTGCTACCAGCACGCTCCTGATAGGTTTGTATTCGACTTTGGTGGAGTAGCTGTGCCATTTTGGAGAGTGCTTCAAGCCATTGGTGGATCGTAGCAGCGATGATCTAACTATTAACCGGACTACCATATTGTTTATTTCTTGTACCTATTTCTATCCTATTTTATAGTTTTGGTTGTCTTAATTCTTCCCCCTTGCCTAGAATGACAACAATTCTTATTTAAACAAATAGGAATAAATACCCTTACTTAAAAAGTACATGATTTATTCAGTACGTCTGGCTTGGTAAACCAAAAATGAATATTTTATTGGGAAGTACCAGCTCTGAGAAATATTTTGACTACTTCATCTAATCTAAATCTAATTTGTCAAAAAATGCTACCATGTGGGTTCCGTACATATGGTAAGAAACCCCTGTAAGATAACATGCCTAAAATAATAATATTAATAATTTAATTTGAAATTTACATTTGAATATTGTTCGAAATTATGTATTCTCTATAAAATTTGCAATTTTTGGAAAAAATGTCCCCTCCATCCTTTTTTGCGTAGGACATATTGGATATCTTCTTATAGGACCATATCTCAGCAATTTTCTTTTGAATGAAAAAGGAATCATCAAAATCGGACACGTTTACTATACAAGAAGCCTGAAGAGATATGAGTAAATATTTTTTACAAAAAATTGGACCGACTTTATTAGTTGGTGCACAAAAAATATAAAAATTAATAAAATAGAAGTAAAGGTGTTGGTTCTTTTGAAGTTGCGCAGTTGAAGTTAGATAGAAGATATTTGGCTCTTCCAAAGTAACAGCACCAATAGAATTAATATTATTTTGTAATTTTCAGTGCACCAACTAGTGAAGTCGGTCCAATTTTTGTAACAAATATTTATTTCACACTTTAGAGTGGTAACATTAAAATCGTTGAATGTTCAGTAATACCAAATAAGACAGTACTTATCCTATCCTACTACATGTATATTCTTTGCTTGTAAGTACTTATTATTCCGAGATCTCACAAAATTGTGGCGGAAATACAGATATTTCAGACTTTTCCATTGCTGTTACTCCAAAACCGTAACTATTTTGAGAAAATATTGAATTTAAAAGTTCATCTTTAATCCTGCCGTCTTAGATTTTCGATTTTCGAGAAAAATTGCCCCTTCCACCCCTTCAGGGGCAGTTCTTCGAAGGAAGGAACTCTCCTCTTTCAAATGAATTAAAAATCATCAAAATCGGATCACGTTTACATACATTAAAAAATAAACATACAACCGAATTGTATACCTCCTCATTTTTTGAAGTTGGTCAAAAAACAGATAATCAGTCGAATTGGGAAGTCAGTCAAAAAAATTAGTACTTTATAATATTGAAAAATTACTTGGATTAGGTAATTACACATATTTTATTAATTTACGAGTAAAACCGTGAGAATATGTCGCACAATATCGTGAATCATGGGGTAAATAGGTACCTATATTATTTCAATTCTACTATGCTTGTTAGTTGAACGGATCCTCAACAGAAGGCGCTCTTCAGTTCTTATACAATTTTGACACTTTTTAAATAGTTTTTATTACTTTCGGTTCTTGTATCAATGGACTCCGCAGCGATTTCTCAGGCCCCATACGGTCTAGAGACTTGAAATTTCGAATTCGTACTTAGATCGCAGACATCTCGCCGCCTGTTAAGCTCCAAGTGTGATCCAATATTGGTAATTATAATTATCTCATTCAATCTCATTCAACCAAGATCATTATAATGTCGACATGGAACGACAATGGGATCCGTCACTGGAATTACGCACGAGCATGGAGCGTATATATACGTCTCGTTCTCTGGTATATAGGTACTTTTTGGAAGATCGTCTATGGTTATGTCGCAATTGTCAGACGTTATTGTTAATTTAAAGTTTAATTTTGTGTTGTGGTAGACAAACAGTAATTTGTTATGGAATATCTGTTGCTGGCAAACACATATACATAAGTGTAGTTAAAATCTAGAAAAGGATAGCAATAGTAGGTACTCATCGGTACGGTTTAAATATTAAATGCCCAATAAAAACTATTTTTAATTTTTTTTCAAAAATTCCACTTGTTTATTTTTCTTCATTAGCAGGAGTAGTAATATTTACAATGATGCCTCAATTGATAATTTTGATGAAGTTTTAAGGAATATATGGCGTACCGACAAAAAAAATATATTTAGAAATAATATAAGCGATATTTATCCAAATAAAAAACACTTCAGTGGTGTTTGCGCGTTCAAATTAATCGACAGACAATCTCTCTTCGAAAGAACTAGCCAGAGCAACCTTGATCCACTTTCAATGTTTGTGATCCATCGTTTAGGCGCACCTAAATAATTTCATCATAAATTTTCTTCGACCAGAAAGACTGCGCCGGAAAACGATTCTACAAGTAGTCTGAATCCCAAATTCTAAAATTATTTTTCACTCTGTAATTATTATTGTTTATACATGCGTTCAAACGTTCAAGGGTACGTAGTAAAATTGTCTGATTTTATATTCTGTGACGTGTCGTGATTAAATCTTGGTTCAAAGTCCAGCCAATTGTCTGCTAAATAGTCAATAAATTTCGAAAATATGCACAGCGATATTTTTTTTCATCAATAATTTTGTTTACATTGTGTTTCGGAACATTTTTTTCTAAGCCGGATAAGATAGATATTCATTTTCCTGATTGTCGGTCTGTCTAATCATATAAGTACTTATTTCAAGTACTTTTCACTTCAAATGTACCTATAACAGGTAGAATTTAATAAATATTATCGCAGATATGAAGATAAGACGATTGTTTCTTTTCTTTATTGATAGAGAATTGACTGTATTTTATACGTTTTTCCGTTTTTGATAACTATCCGCTCAGAGATAAGGCAGGCATTAGTCAATTTTCTTATATTGTTCATGATGGAAACATTTACATAAAAAAACCAAACACCCAGTGCTTCTTTTGGGAATTCGACCAAAAAAATACCCCATTTTCATTTAAGCAAATAAGAATAAGAATGATAATAAAATTATCGTTTTTAGGGTTCCGTACGTCCGAAAAAAAAAATGGAACACATAGGATCACTCGTGTGTCCGTCGTTCACAGTCAATTATCTCCGAATCTATTCCACCGATTAAATTGAAATTTTGTACAGATATCAATTTCTATGACCCAAACGCAGAGGTATGATATGAATAGATGAAATCTGTATATGGGGGGGTATTTTGGGGGGTAAGGTGTTTTTTTTGAAAACTGCATTCTGTTACATATCAAATGGAAAGTCTTGCTTTAAAGATCTTATATGTATTTTTTTGTAATTTTAAAATAGATAGTTTCTAAGTTATTCAAGAAAATAGACGAAAATTGACCATTACCCCTTATCTCCGAAACTACTGAACCTAAAATGTTGAAAAAATACAGAAATCAGTTTTCTACTTATATATTATAGGAGAACCTATGAGAAGTCCATAATATTAAAATAACATGGTATATCACTCAATATTGACAAATTTCGGTCTGACTGAAAAAAAACATGAACGTACGGAACCCTCTGCACGCGAGTTCAACTCGCAATTGTCCAATTTTTTCATTTAATAATAAGAAATCTTATTTATTTACTTTCTTTGAAATGTACACTCGTTATTGGAAGAGTTCTTCTTTGATGCCAATGAGAATTCATGTAATTCTATCACTGATTAAAAATTAATTCATCATTTTCCATCTCGAACGATTTGAAAAAATGAACCTGGTTCAAAGGAAATTCATTGGTAGTTTGAAAAATATTAACATTTTACACTTTATTTAATTAGAGTTTGGTGAAATAGGTAATTACCTTTTTACAGAAACTGGGACCGACTTTGATAGATAGAATACAATCAAAAAGATGGCAGGTAGTCAGTAAATAATAGTGTAACATAACCTATCTTATATTTCTGTTATTACCAAATACTGTAATGTAATTTCCTTCGATTTTTTCACAAATCTTAGTTTGACATATGAGCTAAGCGATGCATCACTCGTCTATTGAGAATTGGTCCCATTGAAATCGATATTGGACATGTCTTTCCCCCAAAAACTTCTTGTAAAGGGGTGGAGGGGACATTTTTTTCGAAAATCGAAAATTGACGCAACAAAATTAAAGAAGAGACCCTATAGGTACGGCAACGTTTAAATTAAATGTACAGCAGTGGTAACGTCTGAAATATGTCTGTCTCCGCTATGTGGTGGGGGTAATTTTAATAAAACTGAAAATATCAGACGGGGAAATTAAAAAAAAAAAATTAAATGTAGCAGCGTTTGAATTGGCCATTTTTCAAAAAAAATAATACTGTTTCCACTTTACAGCTGTGGGAAAGTCTGAAATATGTGTATTTCCGCGATGTTTTGAAATCTAGGAATAAGTATAAACAACGTATTATCTCTTCATTGGTGAACGTTCAATGATTTTGATGACTGATATTACACTCAAAAGTGTGAAATAAAAATTTTTGGACCGACTTTATTAGTTGGTGCACTGAAAAATACGAGACAAATGTTAACTCTATTGGTTCTGGTACTTTTGAGGGTGGTGCCAAAAGTTTTCAATCGAACTACAACTGCACAACTACAAAATTACCAGTACCAATAGAATTAATATTATTTTGTATTTATTAGTGCACAAAATAATAAAGTAGGTCCAATTATTGTGTAAAAAATATTTATTATTATTAAAAGGGTATTTATTTGACATTCAACTTTCCGCTATGTTATCCGTAGTACGGAACCTTCTGGGTAGTCCACTAGTTCTTATTACCGTAAGTTCATGGTGTCATATCCGTGGGTCATCAGAAAACAGAAAGTTGTTATACAATTGAAGTTTTGTTATAATGTTTAAATTTGGCTTTTGAGCTTACACCTGTGCAAGTGCATACAGTTTTTCTATAAATATAACAAAAAACTACACAACCTGCCAATAGTTATATGTATTTAATGTATCTACGTGTGTCAAAAATATTATCGAACTACTTAGTTATAGTAACGAACGAAAACAAAAGGTCAATATGTTAAGGTTGATTATTATTTTTGTTTATTAATTATTGAAATGGTGCACTCAAAGTCCTGTTTTATATCGAAATTAATTCAAAGTCCATATTCTTAAGCTGCTAAATACAATATGAAAATAATAAATAGTTTATATATATATATATATATATATATATATATATATATATATATATATATATATATATATATATATATATATATATATATATATATTTATAGATCTATAAAGTTTTCAAGATCTAAGTTTATTGAGTAAGAAGTCAAGTCAGTTTTATTTATTTAATAATAAAAACAAATCAACTTTTATCACTGGCGCCTGTCTGTCACTTTTTATTTACTCCGAATTTGCTGTAAGAAGAAACTTCAAATTCGATCCATAAGCGTGAAGATGAAAAAAATCGGATTTTGGAAGTTAATTTTGTAGGGGGAATAAGACAATTCATAGAAAAAATGGCTAGTTACAAATAATTCGTGTGTATTTTTTACTAAATTATATATAAACTAGCTTTTGGCCGCTACTTCGTGCGCGTGCAAAACTGCATTCAATTCCATGCGGTAGTTTTTGCATGTACAATTATTCAGGTAGAAATGGTAACATGGAACATATGTATTCTAAGTTAGACCTCTAGCAATACATCGGTGCATATTGCATTCAATTCTATGTAGTAGTCTTGGCGTGATACGTGTACAAACATACAGAAAGACAGACAGACGCGATAAAATGTAGCCTATATTTTAAGTTAAACCTATAGTAATATATCGGTAAAAACTGCATTCAATTCCATGCAGTAATTTATGCGTGATGCGCGTACAAATATACAGACAGAAAGACAAAAATTTAAAAAATGTTTTGGCTTCTGTTCCTCTAATAAAGACCCATATCAGTTTTTCTTAAATATCTGCAATGTACAAACAGCGGCCTGTTACAATAATTTTATTATTTATGTATAAAAATTGACCGTTCCCTCCGTTATTTCCGAAACTACTGAGCGTAGAATTGGAAAAAACAAACTTACAGATAAATTGTATACCTACTTCGTTCTGGCGAAGTCTGTCAAAAATTAGAATATATAGGGTGGACTTCGTGTAACGTTTATAGGAAATACTATGAGAAAATTTGATGTACATAACCAACACAGCAAGAACCCGACAAGCACTTGAATGATATATAGCTAGGGCATGAAATTTGAAAACAGATATTTCTTTCAATTATGTGAAAAATATGAGTGTGATAAATAAATAAAACAACAATCTTGGCGACTTGCTATGAAAAAAAAAATATAAATGGAAACAATCAATGCTGGAGATAAACACAACATAATGACCTATTGAGTCACTAACTAACACATGTGTACAGGTGATAATAATCCTTTGTGTTTGTAAGAAATGTTGATCAATTAATTTTATCGTCTTATTACTGCCATTTACTTTGAAATACTTCTGATATTGGTAACATTTTGACTCTGATTAGAAATCGAAGTTGATAAATAGGCAGTTACTATTATTCATATTTTTTCTGATAATATAAACTATAATTCCATATCCCGTAGTTTGAAAATATTCTATCGAACGATGCAAAAAATAAGATTGATTTCTCAGCATATTCTTAGAATAGTCAAATGGAAGTTAGTCATGAATCAAAATCAAGTCAGAAGTCATCAATTTTTATGTATGTCATAATGACTTTTACACACCTAATTTCCTCTTAATTCTGTAAGAAAATCCTGCGTTCATTTTTTTTTCATAGAGCCGGGGCTAACCAGATTATCGGATCCAATTTTGTCATAGTTTATTCAGAATATTAACAGCTAGAAAAGGTAAAGGACTTTAAGCAGAATGTTCTACACGGTGTTACGTTTCTATAAAAAAATCTAACTACCTAATAGAAAGCGCAACAAAATCAGTCCATCGGTTCCCGAGATAATCTCGGCACAGACAGACGGACAGAGAGACCAATGACTGAAAATATGTTTGTTGGACTCAGGGACCTCCAAATAATTGTAAGCTTCTTTTGAAAATTTTACGCGATTACATACTTCCTTTACAAGACCCAAATTTCAGTTCAGATTGCAATAAAACATTTTAATGGCAGACGGTTGGACCGACAGAATGAAATGGGTTCCCTTCTTTGGGATGTAGGTTCATACCTATGAATGAAACTTAAAAATATATTCAATTTTAAGGTTTTCTCAAAAGTAGAGTTTTTGAAAATAAGTATTCCTAACGTCAATTATTATATTACGGTGAAAGTATCGAGACAAGATTGGTATCTGTATCCGTACTAAGTTATTTCTTCCCAGAAGGACTATCCCAATGATTCAAACTGAAATGAGAATGACCCTATAAGGGTTCCGTGTATTATAAATATTTTTCATACGTCTTAAATCATTCTTGTTAATCTTGCATTTAGATCTTCATTCCATTTTTTTTTATTCATCGTATTATTTCTATCGACCCTGAATGCTGACTCTACCTAATAAAATGACATTGAAAACGCAAACTAAATGAATATTCCCTATTTATATTATTGATATAATAACATGTTTATCAAATTGGATTATTACATGCTAGATCAACTAATTAGATTTGTTATGATAATGGCGGATTTGAGATTGGAAAAGCATATAGAAAAATCAGGAACATTATTGAGAACTTTAGTGAAACTGAATCCGCTGAGTTTAATTATTGAAAGCTTCATTTGATTCACGAGTATTTCACTCATAAATATATTAAGTCCAGGTGATGTAATTCAACTTTTTTTTAATATCATCCATTTAGGTAGTCTAGTTTGGATAAATAAGGAAAACGCTATTTTATTTATGCCAAATGTTTCTGTATTATTGCATAACAAATACATTCGATGAAATAATAAATGTATAGATAAAGATAAATGTCCTTTAAAGTACAGGAATCAATGTTTATGAATAACCTTTTTGACATTTTCACTGTTTAGAGGTTAAACGTAAATATTGACAGATCTATTTACTTATTTCATTTGTTCTTGACACGGAAAACCACAATCATTCTTCATTTGTCAATGTGGTTTCTTTTTTCAAAATGGAAACGTGATATTTTTTCATAACCTCACTTACCGCCGTTCAGAAAATGGTACAGCTAGCTTTCGGCTTTTCACTGAAAACAACGCAGGATTATGTAACAAAACCAGCTGTATGTACACTTCACTGCTACTTCCACCAAACTGAGACGTCGACGTCTGTCTTGTATTTTCCCTGCGTTTTGTTGCAGGATTATTTTTGAAATGTTCTCAAGAACAGTGTTGCCTTTGCCTTGTAGCTGGGTTATCGCAGGATTTTTTTCCTGACACGGATTCGTAGCAGTAATAATGATATATTTATAATATAAAAACACCGATGTTATAAAATTTATATAGTATTTGCGTTGAATGCATTTTTTCAAGTTATTTAAGCTATCTAGTATTGAGGTTAAGTTTCACTTGTTGAGAATTGATGGATTTGCTTGGTATAGGTATTTAAGTATGATAAGATTCAAAACATGTAAAATAAAGAAAAAGCTTTTTTCATTGGCTGAATATCAATTCTATGCAATTTCGAGTTTATTATTAACCAACCGAATAAGAAATTATGTAATGTATTAATAATTCTTGGTCAACTTTTAAAAGGAAATACGAAAATAAACGATTTTGATAATTTTTTTTTTTTTAAAAAACTATTGTTGAGAGATCGTTCCATATTGAACTATTGAAAATGTTCTGTCCTTCTGCCCCAAGTTTCGAGTTAGAACACTTGAAAAGTTCAAGTTGCCGTTATATTTTGAAATAACTGAATATAAGTAAAGTTCAACTATTTTGTTAACTATAATATTATATAATAAACCTCTCAAAAATGTGAGAAGATTACTTTTCACTACCTACTTACTAAATTAGAACTGGCATAATAGTTGGTGCACTGAAAAACTGAAAATAATAATATTGGTACCTAGCTTTGTAGATGATTCCAAAAGTTTTCTTATGGGTACTTACTATAAGCTTACTATTAGCAAAACTTCAAAACCACCAAAGCCATAGAATTAAAATTATTTAAAATGTTTCAGTGTTGGTACAATCTAATAAATTTGGCTCTAGTTTTGGAAAACAATAATCAATTATTTATGTCTTTATTCTCAATCTTTTCTGTACAATCTGGCAATGCTGCCTCGATGGCACATGCATGAAATCTGTGAAGTCAACGTTCTCGCTACATGTCGGTTCCATTCATATAATAAGCCGGTCAAATATGATTAAATTTCGAAAAGATAATAATAATAAAACATCGATCTGCCTGACAAATTAATTATTAGTAAATTGATACTACGTAAGAAAAATTATAGCGAGATTTTACTATCACGGATCACGTGTGCGTCACGTCTCAGACCTGATTATAAGGATATACTGGTCAATAGCTATTTTTCTCTTTAATTTGACATAAACAAGCATTTTTACAGTAATAATTGAAAAGAACCGGACACTGGTCTTTAATTGGGCTCCATTGTCACCATTCTAAATTTCTAGTTGGTGAAATACTACAACTAATGTGAATAGCTCCGAAGTTTGTATCGCGGTTTCAACCGCTTGTCGGTTTTTGATCCATTCTTCAAAAGAAGGCGGAGTTCAAATTCGACAAACAAAACAAGGTCAGAGAGTTTTGCCATCAAGTCAGGTGTGCCGCAGGGCAGTCTAATCGGTCCCCTACACTTCGAAGCTGACCTCCCACCCAACAACGTTCATGGATACAATTGCGGATGACACAGTAATTCTTGCATCCAATGCCAATCCAGCAGAAGCCTCAACTATACTCCAAAGTCATCTAGGGCCACACAGGTATCTGCTTGGATATAGAATGGAACATGATAATAAATGAGAGAAAATCAAGACAAGTCAACTTCAATTTTAAAAAGAATTCATCAATAAATACCTACTCCTACACATGGATACCAAACTAACACAGACCACATCTTCAAAAAAAGAGAAAAAATATGTATATTTTAAAGTAAAGGAACTATACTGACTCATAAAAGATATTCCAAGTTAATCAAGCCAATTATCTAAAGAAGCCAATCAAATAAAATATCACTAGAGCACCGTCGCGGTAGGTACATATCCTACATATTAAAATGATACGTTGGGAACAGAACAAAGTGATAATAATTCAAAAAAGTACTCTACTTCACAATATAGATCATTGTTGTATATCTTAATGCTATAGAGGGCTGTTCATTATTAATTGTAAATATTCAACTTTGAATGAAAATCTTGTGGTAATAAATTCAAATAGCAACCACTTACGTAATTTATACTCTTTGAAATCAAAACAACTGTTTTGCTTTTTGATTATCTTCAAATGCCTCGAAAAATATTAAATGTTTCCAGTGGTGTAGAATTTAGGAAGGGTCAATCTCTCCTATGCCCCTCGTGGTGCGCCTCTGATAGTACCAGGAAATGTATATTTCCTAATCCTCCTAAGTATTGCAGGACTGAAAAATTATTTTAAAGAGCTTGGTATCAATAATTTTAAATTTTTAAATAAAATACCTTCTAAATAGTTTGAATTAAATCTTCATATTTGGAGCTCATAATTTCTCAGTTAAAATATATAGGTACGTTTTTCCAATTATTAATTAAAATCTCCGAATTGATAAATTTTTCTTAGACGATATTTAAACAGTCTTCTTTTTGTGAGAAGAGCATTTATTTTAAGATTAAAATTCTTTGGGATTATTAATAGAAAACAAAAGCTTCAGTTTTGCATAGTAAACGTGATCCAATTTTGATGATTTTAGATTAATTTGAAAGAGGAGAGTTGAGAAATGGTCTCTTATTTAGAAAATAATCTACTTCCCCCCAAAAACTTCTCCCAAAATGGGTGAAGGGGGCAATTTTTCTCGAAAACCAAAAATCTGAGACGGCAGAATTAAAGATGAGACCATATCTGGAAAAGTTTAAATGGAACATTTTTTCTAAAGAATTAGGATTTTAGAGTTACAGCAATGGTAACACTGAAATACGTGTATAACCGCTATATGGAGAGGGCATTTTTTTGAAAAATAGAAAATATGAGATTATCAAATTAAAGAAGATATAATATATAGCAACATTTAAATTGGTCATTTTTCAAAAAAACTTATGGTTTTTGAGTTACAGCAGTGGTGAAGCCTGAAATATGTGTATTTCCGTGGCGATGTTTTTGAAAAATAACATGTACAAGCAAAGAATATACATGGGTAATACGATAAGTACTATCTTCTTTATTGATTCATCGATTTTCATGACTACTGTTACACTCAAAAGTGTGAAATAAATATTTCTTACCAAAAATTGGACCGACTTTATTAGTTGCTGCACTGAAAAATACAAAATGATATTGATTCTATTGGTACTGTTACATTTAAAGTTCGTGCGCAAAAGTTTTCTATCCAATTAGAATTGCACAACTTCAAAAGTACCAGCACCAATAGGAATATAGTACCTATTGTAACGTTTAACCCGGTGCTAAACGTTGTGGGGTGAGTTCACTTGCGTAATACTCAAAAGTTCGCGGATTGCTTCCAATGGTTAATTTTCAACACTCTTTACAAGACCTTCTGTAACAGTACAAATGTCACTACTTGTCACTTTGGCAATCTAAACTGCCACAGACTTCACCGTCTGAACTAATTACATAGACTGACTTTCATCGATTGACTGTTACCCGTGATCGAAACGGCTTTATATATCTGAATCTTGACATTCATCGAGAATGTTCTATGATTATCTAGACGCACATAATAATGTTCTACTGTCAAACTGACAATACTGTGACACACTGTACCTCACATATAGTTTCTGGAAGGTACGGGAATAAATCTACCAATTCTAGAACTAATCAATGAACTATACATGAAAGCTATAGTAAACAGGGTAGTAGAAATAAATAAAGACCAAATGAATAATAACCGTAAGTACATGACTACCTGTTCAGGTTACAGTATATTGTGTCACAAGGGCAGAAAATAAGCTTTAGCAGCCCGCGGCTATTAGCTGCACGAGCGAGTGATATTTAATATTTTTGAGATAATCATCGAAACCATTGAACATTCACTTAAATAACACAGATTTTAAAACACCAGAAGCACACGTTTTTCAGTCTTTACTATGACCGTAACTCGGAAACCTATAATTTTTTTCAATAATGTCCAATTTAAGTGTTTGAAAAATTTGATCACATCACAGCAACAACACCATCAGTCTAAAATTACTATTTACGATCTAAAATCCTTCGCTGAATCGACTAATTATTGTATTTCATAAAAAAATTACTTTGGCTTGCCTCGCTCCGTTGGAATTATTGATGATTTTATTATTATCATGTTTGTTTGAAGAAAAAAACAGTCTTATTTTTAAAAAATATATTACATATACAATTATCACATGAGCCGTTCAAAATATGATTGCCCTGTATATACCACATAATATAATATATAAACCTTACATTTTCAACTAACATTTAATAAATAGGTCATTTGTAAAATATAGTCTATTCAATTAACCAGTTTGATTACGTCACAGGTGGACTGGTACGTCGGAAATATCCAAGGTTGTAAAACTAAAAATTGATGGGGTCAGTTGATTATCTCTTTAATAGGTTATAATATCTTCTGTCAAATTCTTCCTTCAAAATATCTTACATAAATAATAACTTGTATTGACAAGTAACTTGAAAATTAAATAAGAAACATAACCCAGAAACATGATCAGAGGCATAGACTTCAATGGCAAATCGATCTGTAGGTAAATCTAAACTATTCAAAACAAACGTTCTTCTCATTATCTATAATATATGTATTGTCAATGATAGTGTCCATAGAAGTGACAGATAACCAGTAAACAATAGTGTAACATAACCTATCCATTGGTTCTGCTATTACCCAATTCTATCATGAATATATCTATTGTTTCTTTAATTCTAATGTTTCTTTTTACACTTTCAATTTCTGTAATAAATGTGATTTTTCAAATTTAAATTATATTAATTCTTTTGACAGCTGTCAGTTTGAAAAATGAGTTAATCGCTGCTGCTCATCAGTCATGTCCAAGAGAATGATAAGTGATTACCTAATTGATTACTTATTCAATTGGTAATTAGTTACATCCATGGTCACAGTCGATGTCAAATGATGTTGAAAAATCAAAGTCCCTAGCAGATGACGTAATCAAATTTAAATAGACTATATAGTAACCATTCAGCTGGACCATATCAGGCACAAATATAATTCAAGACTGAAACAGAACTTCAAAATGTATCAATGAGTGTATATATATATATACGTACAAACGAATTAAATGTAATTTATCATCCTATGAACAAAGTTCCATTTCTTCTAGATAAAAAGGGCATAAATATTTCGTTTTAGAATCAAATGTATAGAACTGCATGGCAGTGGCAGTTATAACATTTTTACAAAAAATATATCATTTTTAGGACCTCTTATTCGTTTCCTCTAAATACCCAGTCAGCGTTAAAAATTAAATATAAAATAGAACCATCAAAAAATACTGACCAAGTTTTCACTGAGCAATATTTTCTTATCTATTTAAATTTATGATGACTTACAAAGTCATCTTCATAATATTTCAAACAGTCGTTTGTCATAATATTCATGAGATTCTAATGTTTTTTTTTCCTTTGTGTATATCAAGTCCCTCTTTCACATACACACACCATATAGAGATCATTCCAAAATGCAAGAGATTTAAACCAATCAGAATTGTTGTTGAGATTGTTAGGTTGGGTATACTATTTCTTCTTCCGGTTCTGCTTGTTAATAATTATATCTCTAGTGATTTGAATGATCTCTATAAGTTTTTGTGCTACGACCAGAATACCAACAAACTGTTTCTACTGAACTGAAAACCCGACAAGAACCCTAAATAACAAACATAATATTGTCTTCGGTATTGTTTAATTCTTGTTGGTAAGCTCCTTGACCATAACCTTGTAGTAGTCATGGGGTGATTGAGTGTCATAGATCTTCTTGCCATTTTCGTCCTTGAAGTCGCCGTATTTGATGCTCTTCATGACCTTGAACCCGAAACTTTCCGATATCTTTTGTGTGAAGAGGCTAGTTGCATCGACTTTTATCAGCTGGAAAAGATAAATAAATTAAAAGAATTCGTCTATTTACGCATACATTATTAACAAATTTATTTTCGTCAGCGTATTCATCGAGAGATTGAAGACTTTTTTGGAAGATTTTTTTTATATTTGATGCGACACCTTCTACAAAAGATACTTGCAACGGTTATTGCTTCTCAACTCTCCGTTGAAATTGTACAAACCGAATTTTATCGTTTTGCTCACCTACATCAATCGATAATAAACGAAAGTGTGATATCAACAAAAGCGCCATCCACTTACTTAATGTTTGTAGCACAGCAACCTTTAGAAATCAACTTTTTTGAGAAAATCAGTGCTTGTAGAGCTAATTAAGTGCTGTATTGAAATTATTTGCTCTTACAGTTTTTTTTAGAAATGAAATGAAAAGGAGAATATTCCTATTGTGGGGATATTTTTAGTGTTAAAAGTACACCGGGTAACCTGTAAGACCTTTAGGTAGATTTTTTTAGGATAACCTGCCTACCTACTTATTTTTATTTAATCTATTTTAACACGCTTTTATTAGCTTGGTATGTATGTATGTTACGGAATATTTGGACAGGATTTTCACCTACTTCAAAGCATCGGATCGACTTGAAACTTTGTATACTTGTAAAGGACCGATGACAATACAATAATTTCATGTTGTATAGGTACGAGTGGGACTCCTTGATGGGGGGTTCCATACCTATATATCTGAGTTCTATGGATGAATTCTCGTGGAATGTTCGATATGCATGTGTGTTGGTAGGATATCTGATGGGGTTTGAGTGCGAGTGGGACTCTTTGGTGGAGGGTTCCTCACCTATGGGTGGTTTTGATTTCTGAATGAATTTTCGTGGAACTTTCTATCTGTATGTGAGTTGGGAGGTTTTGTGATGATAGGTACGTGCGAGTGGACTTTTCGATTAAAGGTTTCATACTTATAGTTGCGTACATGCGAGTGGGACTTTTTGATGAAGGGCTTCATACCTATACCTCTCGGAGCTTTATGGATGGATTTTTGTGGAATTTTCGATATGAATGTGGGTTGGAGGATTTGCGATGGAGTTTAAAGAATGTACAATTTTGATAATGGAAAACTAAGGGACAAAACTTAATTTTTGTAGGACCGCACTCGAAGCACATATGTTCCTACTACAGTAAGATAGGTTTACCGTAAGCATTTTTCTTACCGATGTAATTGCATTGGCTTATATTTTATAGAAATTATAGCTATTTATTTCGAGATACAGCACACTCAAATAGCACTTAATTAGCTCTACAAGCAGTAAACAAGAAAAAGCAAAGCAAAGCCATTTTCCAAAAAAAAAAATATAAGAACAATTAATTCATAGCTTCTAATATCCGTTACAAGCAACAAATATTTGTTTTGAATTCCGCTCACTTTAGCTTTAGGGACGTTAACTTAACCGAACCTAACTTAACTTAAGCCATATAGACATATTCACCAGTAGAGTGCGGTCTTTATCTGGCGCATACAGTGGTAGTCATTAGTTACTGAAATGATGGCCCACGCAGTCTATCGATCTTATATGCCTATGACTTAACCTAACTGAACTCAACCTAACACCTAACCTAACCTAACACTTAGCAAGTTTAACTGAACTTTGATTATGTGTCGATGGATAATTTTTGGGGATTGCTTATATTTATGTAACTAAATTCATGATTTTGATAAACGACGTTAATGGTTGGTGATCCCGTTTTCACATCGTTTCTTCTTTGAGTAGTTTTAAATATTCAATTAAATAAAACAGCATTATATGGACGCCCTATGTTTATTTCAAATTACCAACTAGCCGTTTTCATGCTTGAATTATTAAAATTGTTGATGTTTATGGTAACTGAGGAAAATTGATGTTTACACATTGCATTGTTCTAACTTTATAATGTACGTAGGTGCATACTGATATCGTCTTTTTCCTTGGTTTTGTCCTATAATAATTATAATCTGCATTCCTCTATCGCATAAAATATAACATGTAAGTTATTTCTGAGATTTTCTTTGATATATATCTATCAAGATGATTTCCCAGATTATTGAAGGTAAGTGATATATTTCTGAAATTGAAAATAGGCCGTAATTTATGTAAAACGAACCCAATAAATAATAAGTACAAATAATATATGAGGAAATGGAATTAATTTGAAAACAGTATGTACGTGTTTGAAAGTCAATAAAGCTGGCCATCATTAAATTCGTGTACTTATTAGTCCAGGAGCTAGCAACGTATTCCGAGCTGTCATGTCAAAAGATGTAAAAATCTAGAAAAATAAGAATAAAACTTGTCAATTTCCTTTTGCAGGACATTTTTGAGTTATTTTTAGATTGTTATTTATGCAAATATTGTTGAAATCAATTGATATTTTTCCGAAAATTAAGAACTTATCCAATTTAGTAAAGCTAGTTGCATCTCTAACTCACTCCTAGTTATTGTTTTACATTTTTAAACAGTATTTAAGGAAAATTTATCCTCCTCTTCAGCCTTTTGTGTTTCCCCTTCACCGAGGACCCTTAGCAGTATTACTAACCTTAAACCCATTCTCTTCAGCTATCTTCTCACTCTTTGCAAATAATTCCTTGGCTATCCCTTTACCCCTATATCTGGAATCCACTGACAATATCCTCAATTCGAAAATTTTATTCACACCAAATGTTGTGAACAAATCCAATTCCTTGTTGGCATTATTTAGTAGGCCGAATATTCGTTGATAGGGAATATTGTCTATGGATTTCATCTCTTCGAGATGCTTTTCGACATCTCCTTTTTCTGCAGCACCATTTAGAGCTACTCCGGCTATCTGAAATACAAAGGGCCATATTTATCAGTCTATTCGTACAAAATAATACTTTTGTTTGCTGAAAATACTAAATCGTCACCATATAACTATAATATTCAAAAGATTACCATATAGTTCGCTCGATAGGTATGGAATAACTTAATTTTTAGCTTTGTTGTTTGAAAAAACCTGAAACAGGTTCAGAAATAATAAGTTTTCCAAATTTGGTGCAATCATAAATGAGAAAATTTATTTTGAAAATGTAAAATTTAGATACTTTAAGTAGAATGAAGTTAATGACGTTTCATAATGTTTAGAAAGTATTTTTCAATTTATTTTACAATTTAATTAAATGTTCAAAATGATCATCATTCAATTCTTGACAATTAGCAGGGCGATCTTGGAATTCTCGTACAACTTTTTGTCAATCTACTAGGCTAGGCTACTGTTATTTTTATATCTGTAAGCTGCTGACATACGTCGGTGTATTTAAAAAAAATTGCGTGTATATTTGATTTACCTATGGCTGATTTATCCGAAACTCAAAGAATAGACATTTTAATTGTGATTGGATGCGGTAATAAAACAAGAACTCAAAAGGAAAATTTTGAAATATTCAATAATAAATACCCTGGTCAATATGTCTCACAATCTATAGTCAGCAAAATAGAAACAAAATTTCATCAAACTAAACTATTCAAAAAACAGGTCAAAATGTTAAATTGGATGAGGAAAAAAGTTAGATGTATAGTTAGTGATTGACATATGACAACAAGTAGACAACTTGCCAACGACAATGACGAAAGTTAATCATCAATATTGAGAGCTTTAAATAAAGAAAAATACCATCCTTATAAAGTTCAGTTGGGTCAGGATTTAAATGAGGATGATCCTGATAGAAGTCAACAATTCTATGAAATGATGTTCAGTTAGTGCCAAAAGTCTTCTGGCCAAATACAATAATTGCAGAACTTCAAAAATACCAGCACCAACAGAATCAGTAGATATTATTTTGTATTTTTCAGCGCCCCAATTAATAAAGTCGGTACAATTTTTGGTAAAAAATATTTTTTCCTAAAAGATTTTTTGAAGATAATGCTATAAAAATTCGTAGATTTTCAAGGTCGTATCTTAGCACCAATATAACTATGCCAAAAATACATTCAAACTTAGTCAAAATAATCGCTTTTAAATAGATTGAATACGGCTGTATTTGCTTAGCAAAAATGCACATAGCCGTATTCACAACCGAATTATGGTAGCTACTACAGTGGAAATTACGACATCAAAAATGCGACCAAGTGGGTCTAGAATTCGCACACGAAGGGTTTCATACCATTGTAAAAGATTCAACACTATGTACTTTCTTTGAAAATTTTATTTCTCCACCTACTACGGTTTATAAGATAAAGCTAGCTGACAGACGAATGGACGGACAGGCGGACAGACTTAGTATTTGTTGTTGTACCGGCAAAAAAAACATTTTCAAAAAAGTGTCATCTCTCTACCTCTTAAGGTTGAGGCTTTCTAATGGGGTCCCGTTTTCAGCAGTTTGGTACGGAACCCTAAAAAGCAAGTGGCTGTAATAAAACGTACCTGTGACTTATCTGGTACGACAATTTCCATTCGTCCCTCGTAAATTAGAATTGGAATTTAGCAACCATTCAATAAGCGGTCCTAATACAGGCCAAATATATTTGAAGTCGTTTTGTGCCATACTTTATCATCTTTGGGGTAACTCCCAGTTTCTATTAATCTTTACCGATATTAATCGGGTGCTTTTTCCAGATCAAATGCCGTTGGCATTCCTCGAATATAGTACATACTTCTATCATCGATCTCGAAATAGAAAATGAGAAATTCCAATGGTATTATCACCTACCTAATGTCGAGAATCAGCATTCAAAGAAATCCCGAGATGGTTGGCTAACAAAAGGATGGGGTGTGAGGTGTGAAACTAGACTCTGTCCCAATTAGCAGTCGTTATGGGATCGAAAGGGATTCATTTGAATGGGGCCAAGGGTTACTTCCAGAGATTCCTTCCAGAGATACGCCTGACACGTGGACTTGAAAATCGGTGAAGTTAGAATTTTTGGAATCTCTGCACATTATTTTGAAGATTTCGTTATGATTTTTTTAAATTTCCTAAGAAATTATTAGAGAAAAATCGATGTGAAGATGACTTAATTTCAAACGTTAATAACTTTCTTATTTCAAATAGAACACACTATATTTTTTTGCACTAGCATATGCAAAATTAAAATACCTTTATATTGATGTAACCACTTCAAAATCTAAAGCGGATAGATTAAAAGTTATTCAATAATTTCCGATTTTTTCAACAATTATTTTGTATTACCTTAACTTTGGAACGCATCAAAACGTTAACCATAGTTACCACACATTTATGTCAGTGTCAAAGTACAAAATAGAAATTGTCTCACGGTATTCATCGTATTCCTCTGATTTCCGCTGATGAAGCAATGCAATTAAAGCTGATATCTTAAAAGTTATTGAACAATTTCAGATTTTTTCAATAATTATTTTATATTAACTTACCTTTGGAATGCTTCAGTATCTAATAATTTTATTATTATATTATATATATTATATTTTAATTTTGCATATGCTAGTGCAAAAAAATACAGTGTTCTATTTGAAATAACAAAGTTATTAACGTTTGAAATTAAGTTATCTTCACATCGATTTTTCTCAAATAATTTCATAGCAAATTAAGAAAAATCATAACAAAGTTTTCAAAATAATATGCAGTGATTCCAAAAATTCTCACTCCACGTTTGTCAAGCAAATAACAAAAAAGTTAAGACCTATTTTCATATATCAACCCGCATTTGTCGATTTTTAACGAATAAAATTAAATAACTCCAAAACTATTAACTTTAAGTATAGGAAAGGTATATCCATTTTATTCATAATTTTGTGTAGATTTCAAAAATGTACGTATGGGGTATCCCATTTAAAATAACAAAGTTGTTATTCTGTGTTTTTTTATGAAAATATTTTCCAAAGATAGTTTAAACTGTCTTATAGACGTCATAAAATTTTCAAATCGATAGCTCTTGTCATTCTTCAGAAATTTCTAATAGGCCATGACCGTGGGACACCCTGTAAATTCGTCCGTGAATGCAAAAAGATGTCCAAAGTATTCTCTTTGCATATTAATGTACAGATTTGAAATCGGTTACTTGCTTTATTAGAATTTCCATTTCGGTACAAAATCAGTAGGTATCTATATTTCGTTGAAAATAGATTTCAGTGTGTTGTCACCAATGGTGTTAAAAGTTTTTATAGCTTAGTCACTTGCGGAGTCCCTCAAGGTTCAATTTTGTGTCCATTATTATTTCATGCCTAGATATATTAATTGATATTGCTGCTTAATATACCGGGTGTTATTGTATCATTTACGGATGACACAGTCATTATGTTTAGTGGTGACAATTGAGATAAAGTTACAGCACAGTCAATGCCAAATATTCCTTAAAAATTATAAGAAAATGGTTTAATTATCGCAGAGTGACTTCAAATATGTCAAAATCGAGTGTTTTAAATGTGTCTCTATACGCGGATAAGCTCCTTATTACAGACGAAATGACAATACATGTTTGTTAAATTAATTGGAAATTGGAATTGGAATAAAATATTTTTAGTACCTATTGTTAAAAAATAAGATACCTTCTTGACAAAAATGATTTATTTAAATTATACCATGCTTTGTTCTGTAGCGTCCTATTTTATGGGATTATTTGTTGGGGTTCAGCTTATTCAAATGCATTAGGGTCTTTAGTGAGAGACGATTGTTGAATATCAATCAAAAATATATTTTGGAATTTGGAAGCACTAATAAATAATTATTGTTTTCTACAGGAACACTATTGCTAACACATCTGTATGATCTAGCCATAAATCTTTTGAGTAAATAAAACTAAATTAAATATTTTACAAAAAACAAGTTTATATCGATCCAAATATGTCTACAACAGATGAGATAATCGTCTAAGAAAATAAATTTTCCTAGAGAGCTTATTAAACTTGAAGTTAAAATATACTGTTATGGTACTTATATAATTTAATATTTTTTATATCATATGATGATCTTTACATTTGTAATTGTATTTATAATTCTGTTGTATTTTCATTCTACTATTTGTTTATTTGTATTGTATTAGTATGATGTGAAGATTTTATATCATTATTTAGTTCAGGTCTACACACAGATGCTATTTGCATCTCGGTAGGGGTTTGCAGGGCTTATAATAAGTCAGACAACCTATTAGCATACTATTTTTCTTAATCAAGATTTGTATGTTAGCCTGAATAAATTATTGTTATTATTATTATTATTATTATTATTATTATTGTTATTATTATTATTATTATTATTATTATTATTATTATTATTATTATTATTATTATTATTATTATTATTATTATTATTATTATTATTATTATTATTATTATTATTATATTATTATATAGAACATACAGAAAATCGTGGTGTTTGCCAGTCCGTTTTATACGAAATTACACCCCTGTTTCTTCTATAATTTTGAAGATATATGGCGTGAGATACGAGCAGAAACTGTTTATGGATTGACAGCATTAACATTTTAAGTGCCCACAACTCTGTATTTCCTTGCATAACACAATATAATATTAACTGCTGAAGACATGCAATGTTCTGTTTCAGTTTAAGGTAAAAATAGATTCTTATATTTTATAGAAAAAGTCAAACGATAAGTCTGACTTAATACAAAAATGCAGCCTGTCCATCAATCACACCTTGTAATTACGGCTTCATTTTGAACATAATAATTAGGAGACATTACTAATTACGATTGTCAAATAATTATTTGAAAGGTCTATAACTGAACGAGTCATTGAAGCAGCTGTAGGTATCTACTGATATTGTTTTATCTTTAAATCATAAAACTCAACTACTTACCATAGTTTTTTCTAGATCTTTTTTCGGAAAAAATATGACATAATAGTCTCAAAAATCATGATAAATTTATTATTGATAGATATAAAAGGCGTTTTAGAATCTACATCTAGGTAAGGTAGCCTTGAAGCTCGTTTAATTTATGTCAAATCAATCCATTTTGAAGGATTGCAATAATTGTAGATAAACAGAAATAAGTAACTGTCAACAATTACTTCAAATTTCGACCATTTGGCCATCACTAGTACTTATAAATAAATCCATTGGAACACGTTGATATATAGGCACTGAATGTGTTTCAAGACATTATTGATTCCATGAACGAGGAAAATCTAATAAGGCATTCTTCTTGCCAAACAAAACATTCCATAAGCGGATTCTCAGGAAAGAAAAGCGGTTAGATTGTTGAATTATTCATAGGCCTTGAAATGAATGCATAGGATTCCCATTTGGGTTTGAAATATTAATAACAAGTCTATAAGTAATAAGTAATTGTGATTATTGATGGACAGTTGCTATTGTTTGACCACATGGCTTGTTTATCGATATTTCGATTCAAATAACTTGATTATCACTGAAACTAGCTTACCTACCTCATTAAGGTTAAGGTCGGAAAAGTATTATAAAAGGGTTAAATTTTGCGCTAAGTATCTGATTTTCAATAAATCTTTTTGTTTTAAAATAACAAAACCAGCCACTAATGTCTGGATCTAATTATCTCACTTCAGCCTCATCGCTTTAATATATTTCGCCGAATGAATTCTCTAAATAATAAGATAAAAATGTCACTTTATTTTAATTATTATATTTATCTCTGCGATCCAGAATTTCTCATCATTCAAATGTTTATTAAAATATAGCAAACTTTCCGCACACTCACCGTTCCAGTTTCCACATCCAAGGCCATAACGGACATACCTTCCTGCAGCGTCAACAGATCGTACTCTTCCAATAACTCACATGGTTGACCTTTGATGCTGAGCCCTACAGAGGCATTCAGTGGTTCATCGGGGAAGCTTTGTCTTAGATGTTCCACAACATCGTCGAAACGTTCACTGGTGATGACAATGTACTCCATTTTAGTTGGTGCTGGTTTCTTGGTGTAAGTGTAAGGTGAAGGTTGTCAAGCTGAGATAAAAGAAGAAGTTTTTATTTACCAAAAGGAGTTGCAAACATGATTTTTTATTGTAGCTGATTCGGTGAAAATTATGCATTTGATTCCTTTATCAGTTTATCATTATATTTTTTAACCGACTCAAAGGGAGGAGGAATACAGTTCGATTGTTTGCCTGTTTTTTTATTATAGTGTTTTAGTATAATTATTGACTATAGACTTCCATCAAGCAGGCGTGAGAAACGTCGTTCCGGTCCCTCGAATGCACAACTTTTTTTTTCTACTATCAATAACATGAAAATAATTTAAAATTGAACATCATTTTAATGTTTTATAGAAAAAAATTCAAAAACAAAGTTTGGCGGTAAGAGTTTGGGTGGGCGCCATTTTAAAATTAATTTGAAAGTGCAGGTATAATTATATTTTTAATGAAAGTTGTATTTGATAATAACTAAATAAAATATATTTATTCAATTTCAAACAGATTTTTTGATGTTTTCGTTTCAAAGGTAATATAATCTATTTTATTAATACCATTTTGTTCAGTAATTTAAAATGCTTACCCAAACAAATTGTAAGTGTATCAGTTCAAGTTTTCATTCAACACTGACTAAATTCTATATAAATAATGCAACTATTGTTGAATTGAAAGTCTTTATTTGCTGATTTGCACTAATTAAATCTAGTAATTTCCAATCATCATCACTTGTAAGATAGATAATTATTAGTTATAAATATTATTTATTTAAGCAATTGATTCTGATTAAATCTTATATATTATTTGAACGAACTATTGTATCGAATGTTTTGTCAAGAAAAAAATTAACGATGAGGGGGAAATGTATGGGATAAATTAAATATAAGGCTTTCCATAAATATGTATTTACAATGATTTAGTATTTTTAGGTCAATTTCTTATAGAAATGTACCTATTGCGATCGTTCACACTTTTGAATTTCGAAAAAAATTCAACGGCATGTTGTTATATGTCTATAAGTTAGTCCAAAAAAACATTTGGTTCAAAAGTTTTTATATATATATATATATATATATATATATATATATATATATATAAAAACTTTTGAACCAAATGTTTTTTTGGACTAACTTATAGACATATAACAACATGCCGTTGAATTTTTTTCGAAATTCAAAAGTGTGAATGTATATAACACGATAGAGGTCGCAGTTTTGAAGGTATAAAGTTCAAATTTGCTACAAAAATCAATCTCTCAAATAACTCGGTCGAGTTCGTTATTGGGCAATATCGGGTAAGTAGTTTCAAAATGGCGACCATTCAAACATTTAAAAAAATTATCAAAAAAGAGCAGTAGTGTAAATATTATTAAAAATAATTTTAGGTTATAGGTATAATCAGTACCTACAACTTTTGTTCAAAGCAATTTTTCATAAAATACACAGGTAAAAAAATAAAAATTAATAAAGAAAAATAACAAATATTGATAAAACATGAACACTCAATATAAATTTGATGTAATTGTACATTTTCTGGAGATTTTAATATAGACCCTGATTAAAAAAAAATATAGTATATTTATTGAAAAGAAATAGACGAAAAAAACATTCTGCCTTGAAGTGGAACTCGAACCCTGTCTGCTTTTTATTCAACAGCCAAAACAAAAACCTCTAACCGCAAGGCTATGACACATACGACAATTTTATGTAATAACATGTAGGTATACCAATGAAAAGGTTGTTCAAATTTCAATTCAACGAATTTTGAAAAATTTACCTTTCCGCTGACTACAGGCCATCGGGATTTTTCGAAATAGATTCAGACTCTGAAACTGTTGAAGTTTTTGAATTCCTAAATGTTCTATTTAAACGTTTTCGGAAACGGTCTCTTTTTAATTTTGCTGTCTGAAATTTTCGATTTTCAAAAAAAAATCCCTTTTACCCCTGTTTGCTGGGCATTTTTGGGGAGTGAAAAATGTTGAATTTAATTTTTTCTTTCTCATCACTCCTCTTTTCAATGAAAAAACAATCGTCAAAATCTGAGCACGTTTATGATGCGAAACGCGCGTTCATCGGAACATAAATAAATATTTTTTACGAAAAATTGGACCGACTTTATTAGTTGGTGCACTGAAACGTACAAAATAATATTAATTCTATTGGTGCTGGTAAATTTTAAGTTGTGCAATTTTGGTTAGATAGAAGACTTTTGGCAACACCATCACAAGTACCAGCACCAACAGATTTGATATTATTTTGAATTTTTCAGTGCACCGACTTAAAGATTCGGTCCAATTTTTGGTAAAAAATATTTATTTCACACTTTTGAGTGTAAAATTTGTCATGAAAATTGTTGACTTTCACTAATACCAAAGAAGAAAGCACTTATCCTATTACCCATGTATATTCTTTGCTTGTACTTGTTATTATTCAGAGATCTCAAAAAATGAGCAATATGGTATGTTATTTGTCTACATAAAATGTAACAAAAACTCTCGCCTTGCCGCTCAAGGCTATCAAAATAGTTTTCCAGAAACACGACAGCCAAATATTAAAATATTTAAGAGATTGGATTAAAATATGCAGCAGCATGAATGTTTGAGAAAACCTTCTCGTGAGAAAAATGTACCTGAAAGAAATGAAGAACTAACTCTGGCTTGTATAACAATGGATCCAAAGGTAACCTAACCTAACCTAACCTAACCTAACCTAACTCTGGCTTGTATAACAATGGATCCAAAGGTATCCATTCAGCAGATAGAAGTCCTAGTTGGAGTGAAAAAGTCTGCAACATCTAGGATTCTAAGGAACCATAGATTTATTCCCTATAAACAGCATGTTGCTCATTCTCTAAAGCCAAATGACTACCGACGGAGAATAACATTTTGCAGATTCGTGATTGATAAAATATTTTTTACAAAAAATTGGACCGAATTTATCAGTTATTGCACTGAAAAATACAAAATAATATTAATTCTATTGGTGCTGGTTCTTTTGGAGTTGGTACCTACAACAACAAACTACAACGGCACAACTTCAAAATTACCAGCACCAATAGAATTAATATTATTTTGTATTTTTCAGTGCAATAACTGATAAAGTCGGTTCAATTTTTTGTAAAAAATATTTATTTCACATTTTTGACTGTAACATTAGTCATGAAAATTGTTGAACGTTCACTAAAACCCAAAAAGTTATAGGTAGGTTTAGCTTGTACATAGCGGAAATACGCATATCACATATTTCAGACTTTACCATTGCGAAACTCGGAAACCGTGACGCTTTTGAAAAAAATTTCAATTTAAAAGTTTCCGGATATGGTCCCCTTTTTAATTTTCAAATCTCGAATTTTCGATTTTCGTAAAAATTTGCCTCTTCCACATAGCTGAAACACATATTTCAGACCGTAGCGCGGAAACGTATGATTATTTTTAAAAATGTCTAATTTAAATATTTCCAGATATGGAAATTCTGTGGTCTCGGATTTTCAATTTTTGAGAAAAGTTGCCCCCTCCACCCCCTTTGGGGGCGGTTTTTCGAGGGAAAGAGATGTTGGATTTGATTTTTCTCAATATGGGACCATTTCCCAACTCTACTCTTTCAAATGAAACAAAAATCGTCATAAAATTGTATACCTTCTCCTTTTTTGAAATCGGTCAAAAATAGATTTGGATTTAATGTTTTTTTGCGGCATACTGGGGAATCGTTTAATTGGTCCTTTAATATTTGACGAAACTTTAACTGCAGCACGTTACCTACAAATGCTGGAAACGACATTAGAAGGGTTCTTGGACGAAATACCATCAGCACAAAATTTTGCAATATAGTATCAACAAGATGGTGCTCCTGCTCACAATGCCAGGAATGTTATTAATTCTTTAAATAATCGTTTTAATCATCGAGTAATTGCTACTAATATACCTATTAGATGCCACCCAGATCAGCAGACCTAACACCATTGGACGTCTTTCTATGGGATACCATCAATAACAAAGTGTACGGTATTAATTTTAATTATAATAATATTGAAGAATTATGGCAATCTGTAGAAGAAGCTCTGAATAGCATTAACATTTGAAGCATTTTCTTTAAGTAGGTACATATTTTTTTAATAAACTATCAATATTAATTGTGTTCAACTCATTGTTAAAATAATTTGTATCCATAGCCTACTTGGTTTAATATAATAATTTTCAAATACGCAGCAATTTATCACTTGAAACCTAGATTATCGCACATCATTGGAAGCAGAAAAAAAAGAGTTTATTTTTATGATAAAATCCAAGATGGCGCCTATTTAAAAAAGTAAGTTACTTTGATTATCCGTGGAAGTGATTTTTATTTATTTTATTTTTATTTTGAAAATTGTTATGAGTCTATCTTAATAAATCTAGCAATTAAAATGTTTTCTATAACTTTCACGATAATGGATATATTGGACTTTGTCGTAAGCGTAGTTTTTCCGTTTTTTCCGAATATCTTCGGAACAGTTCGGAATTTTGTAAATTTCTAAGCATAATCTGGATCAGCCTAATAAACTGTACATCATTGCTCATTTAACCCAAACTGTATCCTTATTAATAACAAAGATAACCATTCTATGAAATTTATTAATAGATGGGGGGACACCAATTCAATTATTCAGTTTTTTTATTATTTTTAATATTTAAATAAATTAAACATGTCCTAACCTAATCTCAAGAGGTCAATGGTTGTTCATTTGAGCACTATTTCTCCCCTACGTTTATTTCAGATTAAAATTATTATTCAACTACGATGTTATGTCAATCTTTCTATAGTCCGACTGAGCTAAAATTTACATAGATAACGTTGCAGTTTATTTAATGATTATTTCAATATCTTACATATAAAAAAGAAAAGATTAAAAATTTATAATAGGTATTGGTCATTAAGATTTATATTGCCTATCCTTATTGTATAAGTGGGCACTTATCCTCTTAGAATTTAGTTAATACTCACATTTGAGAAAGGCAAAGTGTGCCAAAACCATTTTCATGTTTAAACAATATATAGGTGGTACATCACAACAAATTAATATTCACATTAAAATAAATCTAAAGTGGAAATGTTTAGAAATGAACATTCTCTATGTACAAATGAGTAGTCTTGATAAAAAAAATGCTGAACAACCTTAAAACAATATTAAAGCGTAGCAGCGTAAGACCTTTTTAGAGATCTCCCACTAAGGTACAAAAAATAGGTATATATAGTCGTATAATGTAAGGCTTTATTGTACCATAATTTTTTTTTTACTTACGTTCTACTGTTTCATTCAATGTTACCGAAAGTTTTAGAGAACTGAGTTGACATTTTTTTTTCTACACAATTTTAACTAATAAAAATATCAGCTCTTTACAATACATCACGCTATTTATGGTGACGATGCTGTGATTAATTATAGCAGGGAGGAAATCATTGTTTGTTCTTTGATATCCTCAATATTTGTTATAATTAGACAGTATTTTTCCATAAAATATCAGTAGTTAGGGTCGATACTCGGAATATATTTTATAGTTAAATACAAGGCAATTCAAGATTCTACAGACACTTCCATCAATAAACAAAAAAAGCTGTATATGGATATAAAAAAATATTCACAGTTTCCACTATAAATTCAAAAACATATTTTATTCTCTTGAAGAGAACGTTTTAATCTTGGTACGTGTAAGATCATAAATTTGAAAATAAACAATAAAGAAAGGGTTACGATTTGAAATTTAAAGAAAATAATAAACAGAACCTTTTATTTGAAAAAGGCCCCATCATAATGCAACAGCTTCTATATTAAAGAAGTTGATATAAACTGAATTGAATTCTACTTATTTATATAAGACGAATACATTCTCAAATATACTCACGTTTATTTTTTGGGAGAAGCTATAACCTCCTCTTCACTATGGCTTCACTCCAAAATATATAGCTGAAACTCGACTGACTGCTTCCTGACTGACTAACTGACTGAGTGAACTGCGAGCGATCCCGAATTTCATCCCTCAACAAACCCTGTTGCTTCTAGCAACGCCCTGGAACGGACGTCGGTGGGGACGGCCAAGGGGCTACCGGAACGATATTCAAGTGTTTAGCATTAGCGGAACATGAGCTTGGAGCTTGATGGGATGAGGAATGATCCCCAGTGCTGTAACATCGCGATATCATCTTCCAATGGGGGGACCGATCGCAAAGTGACTGCAATCCAGCATCTGGATTTTGAATGTTCCCAGAGAATCTGCAAAATCATTCAAATAACCTTGATATATATAAACAGTGCTGTAATATGGCGATGATCTTCCATAGAAGCGATCGGGAAGTGACTGAAATTTGGCATCTGGATCTTGACAGCTCCTATAGAATTGGTAAACTTTTCAAAAAAAAAATCAATCAATTGTTGCAAAGTACTTGAACATTCAACCGAATGGAAAATGGATAAGAATGCGAGCTAGAATGTGGTGAAAGTAAACTGTAGCTATTCCAACTTGTGCACATAGTTTTTTCTGTCATTAGTTTATCTCTAATTTGAATACATTATAAACAAATTTTGATCATTATTCTTCTTATCAAAGCCCAACATACTTAATAAAGCGCCAGCTATACAGTTTATCGCCTTTGTTTTAGAGGCTAGAGATATAATAACTCATAGTAGGTCGCCATTGCTTTCTACATGAGATACCCATCGCATAGCCCAATGGGAATTTCCGGCTTAGACTCAGCAGCATTCTTCTCATAATAGTCCGATCGCAACCTGGCTCTTCGATGACTCTCTACTTGCTTTCTTCAGAACAGAGTATTACGTGCCTAAATATGAGAAGTTCTTGAAGAACAGCAAAAAATATGAGCTTTGTACTTTCCCATTCATCAATAGATGTAGACTCTTAAATCCTGAAGTCTGTTCTGAGCCAGCACCACACCTTAAGGAAGATGCTACTTAAGACTTTTTTGGAAACAGACAAATGACTCAAATTCCTTCAACTGATAAATACAAAAATTATGAAAGATGGTGAAAGTTTACTACATGTATTGTTATGTATTATTGTGTTGATCTATATAAGTTTCTAATAAAAACTATACCTAATTTGAAAAAAGTGGTTTATGGGTCTAAATAAGAACCGGGGTCTTTATTATTTAGAAAATATTAGTTTCTGAGAAGTTGTTTTGATGTTTGTCTTTAAATTTTCGAAACAAATCAACCTGGACCTTATTTGGAATAATATCCTTATATTGGTAAAAAGGAAAGCTTTTAAACTTTATGAAAAGATGCTTATTATTTACTAAATAGCGATTTCAATAAATAAAAAAGCAATAAAGAGAAAACTAGCTCTTCTCTGCAGTGGCCTGTAAAAAAATACTAAAATATCGACAAAATAAAAAAGTGATTGCTGTTAAAATATTCTTTTGTGTGAATTAAAGTGGGATTACAATATTATTTATATTTGACCAGTTACAAATAAATGTTCCAACAAGTGGGCCTTACAAGGCACATGCTTTCTTAGACAGCAATACCTTTTATGCAGAAATGAAACAAAATGACTGAACAAACTGTTGCTGGAATTTTGAATATTCAGGTCGGACAATATCTCTTATTTATTTGCATATTATGATAATTATTTATTTATTAATTTTTTTTCCACCCCCGACACAAATACAATGGCATCGTAGCTTCCAAACGGTTGAACCGATTTTTATGTTTGAAAGGTAACTTGATCAAAGGTGGCTTTCGGCTTAAGGCAAGGAATATGAGTTGTTCGAGAATATGTGAGGCATCGGAGTTCTTAGACGGATAAGCCGATTTTGTTTCTCTTTGTCTGATTTAAAATGTTTCTTGTCGGTTTTTTTAAATTAATATACCTACAAATATATTTTCTCGCTTTTCGCATTTTCAATGAATATGTTTTTAATGCACCCGACGAAGAGACTCTCATCGTCGCCCATGATGTTTAGCGTTTACAGAGTATGATTGTGGCACTTAAATGAAGACGTATCATTACAACTAAAAGCGACGATTAACCAATTCAATTGTATATTGGTGACAAATGGAATATATAGTAGTAGAAGAACAATACAGTTGTTGATGCTGCTATGTGTTTTGTTACGACTCGACCAGCATCGACTTTATTACATAATATTTAGCTATACATTATTATAGTGATCGATCCAGGAAGAGCACTAGCGGAAAGGTCACACGCCGCACCGTTTAATATAAATGATAATGGAGGAGAATAATAGCCTCCAGCTGGGGGAGATGGAATGATGCCCCTAGCTACGGCTGATTTGTGGAGGTGATGAATTTCCTTGGTAGACGAAGATAGGGAATAGTTTTGGTTGGAGGAGACTCGCTGCAATATTTCATTGCTACAATCTTCATAGTGATAGTTACCATAGAAATTATTGACTTTTTATAAAACTAGAACCGAAAAACTTCAAGATAAGTATGTACTTGCATAGCAGCTTCGCTATTAAATATTTTTGACCAAAAATTGGACCGAATTTATTAGTTGGTGCTCTGAAAAATACAAAATAATATTAATTCTATTGGTGCTGGTACTTTTGAAGTTGTGCAGTTGCAGTCAATGCAAAAACTAATAAAGTCGGTCATTTTTTTGGTAAAAAATATTTATTTCACACTTTTGAGTGTAACATTAGTGATGAAAATCCTTGAACTTTTTCTAATACCAAAGAACAAAGTACTTATCCTATTAACCATTTATATTCTTTGCTTGTACTTGTTATTATTCAGATTGCTCAAAACATCGCGGCGGAAGTACATACACATATTTCAGACTTTACCACTGCTGTAACTCGAAGCCCGTAGCTTTTTTTTGAGAAATGTCCAGATTAAATGTTACTACATATAGTCTCTTCTTTAATTTGGCCGTCTCATATTTTCGATTTTGGCAAAAAATTGCCCCTTCCACATAGCGGGAATATATATATTTAGTCTTTACCATTGTTGTAATTCGAAAACTATAATTCTTTAATAAAAAATATTTCCGGATATGGTCTTATCTTTAATTCTGCCATCTCAAATTTTCGATTTTCGAGAAAAAATATCTCCTCCACCTCCTCCTGAGGTGGTTTTTAGAGAGATTTCGGATTTGAGTTTTTCATTTCTGAACTCTCTTCTGTCAAATGAATCAAAAATCATCAAAACGGGCGAACAGCCATACATAAAGAAGTAAACATACAGCCGAATTGTATACCTCCTCCTTTATTGGGAGTCGGTGAATAAAAGAAGTGAGATCTAACTGGATACGAAGTTGTTTCAAAGTTCCGTAAATTATACGTTATGAAATGCCAATCGCGCTCCAGCTGCTTTTAAAGAAAATATTTAAAAAAATTGAACTGAATTTATCATCAAAATCATTCACCGTTCACCAGAGAAGATAATACGTTGCTTATACATTCTTATTCAGATATTTCAAAATAGGAAATAGGTAGATACACATTTCAGACTTACCCAATGCTGTAACTCAGAAACCGTACATTTTTTTACAAAATTTTCAATTTAAATATTGCTACATATAATCTCTTCTTTCATTTGTCCGTCTCATATTTTTAATTTTCAATAAAAAAATGCCCGTACCACATAGCGGAAACACACATTTTCAGATTTATGATTGCTGTGTAATTCGGAAACCTATGATTTTTTAAAAAAATGTCCAATGTAAAACATGTCAAATATGGTCTCTTCTTTGATTCTGTTGCCGCAAATTTTCGATTTTCGAAAAAAAATCCCCCCTTCACCCCATTTGGGAGAAGTTTTTGAGGAGAAGGATATGTTGAATATCGATCTTTTTTCAATGGGACCAACTCTCAATAGTCTTCTATCAAAGGCGCGAACATCTATAAAAAATATAGAAGTGCTACTTAACCAAGTTGTTCCCAAACTTGAATATGAAATTTAGAGGTTGAAACTAAAAAATTGAGATTTATTTTCTAGATGAGAATCTTACTATATATACACAATTAATTGTAAGTTTCTGTAATACTGTAATGTAATCTTCCCCGCGGTATGTATCACACTATGCATACTTGGCTTTTTCAGCCCAAAATCACATTTAACCTTTAATAAATCTATGCCCTCAATAATTTAAAATTTATCTGAAACCATTGAAGATCTTCAAAAATGTAAAATGTTATTTGGTTCTACGCTCAGTACTTTTTTTGGAGGGGTCATTGGTCAATTTTTGAATCCTTAATATCTTCTAAACCGTTCATTAAATGCATCTTCTCTAATAACGGCTGATTAGTAGCCAATAAAAATTAGGCTGAGCAGTTCTCAAGTCACTTTGACACTTGCTTGTCAAATGTTTTGACACCTTGAAGGTTAGTAGCAGGTTTTCTTTTGTCCAACGTAATTTATACTAATTAGGGGAATTCAATTGGACAGGTTTTTTTTGAATATCTTTATTGCAGCGAAGTTTCGGGGCTGTTTTCCCTTCTTCGGACCTAAATGACAATACTAGTCTTAATTTCTGTTTAAAATTAAACTAAAATAATAACAAAACAAACATGAAATTGAATATTAAATTAAAATTTGCATACAAGTAAAACACATAAAACAATTGACAAGGAATATCCCCTGCTGTTTGAGGTTAGGTATGAGACGTTTATGTGGTAAAGTTGAGAATATATTTGACTATATTATGCTATACCAGTCATACGCCAATAAGTTGCTTCCGATGGCATATGTTCATCCGAAGACACCATCGTTGTTGTGAGAGTAGTTCTTGTAGGACACCCCTCGTGTTTGGTACCATTAGAAAGTCCATTTCAAGGGTTATTGGATGTGGAAGAGTAAAAAATATAAAAGATGGGAAGAATTCTGCTGTAAAATATGTTCCACTTTGATCAACAGTAGATATTACCATGGCTATCAACAAAACCACTACTCGGTGAGCATATACTCCAGCCCGCAGAAACATCTATACCTTAAGCTTTCATTTTATTCACATCACAGTTACATGAAATGTATAGGTTTGTTCTTATAAGTACTGATTAAATAAATGACTCGTGGAATTGTCCGAAGAATTCAAAGGCGATACTAGAGCCGAAACCTAACGGGGTGCTGCTCTTAGCGCCACCTATGAGTTCGAATTTGAATGCGATTGTCGTTATCAAAATGAAGAGTTCTACTGTAAAATATGTTGAAATTTAAAGGACTTTGATGAATAAATAGGTAATACTATTACCTTGCCTGCCAACGATGAAAACAACTACTCGGTTAGCAAATACTCCATTCCGCATTGGAATACATCATAGCTGGTAGGTGAAATATGAATGACAATTTATTCAATAGAACTTTTATTTTGATAAGGATGGTCGCGTTCAACTTCTAACTCATAGGTGACGCTACACTCCGCTGGGATTTAGTCGGTCTAGTATCGACTTCACAGCGGTGCTTTGGCTTTTCCTTTCCGGATTCCGGACTCATCCACGTGTCATGTAGAGTTTGAAGTTTTTGCAATATTTCTAAGGAATACTTTTTCAATCATCATCACCTAACAGCGATGATGCAATTAATGTGGGTTGGAGTATTTGCTCAACGAGTAGTTATTTTCATCGTTGTTGCCTATTTAATTTATCCTCTTTTGATCGATATTTATAACTTTTAGAATAATTGCTCATGTGCGAGTTTGAATTTTCACACAATTCTCAAGGTTTATTTGTCTGTAAGAACTAGACTGTAATAGCTTTAATACCTGCAACAAAGATAATGGAGTTCCATTATTTTTATTTTTGCCTACATCAAAACAATTGATTCCACTATTGTTGGTTGCATATAGTCGAGGCATCGTGGTGTTATTATTTTTTACTATATTAGTGTCTTTCCGTTTATTCAGCATAAAACATCATGAATTTGTCCAAAAGAAACCTTCGAAAAGCGGATATATTGATATCGTATCATCTTTCTGTAATATCTATCAAGGTTCGGAAATGATTTCACATTATATAATACCAAATAGCAAACAGAAATTATTAGAGACACCCTAAGGCGATACCTAATTGATTGAAAGGATTCGCAAAAAACCGTATTTGCTTTGTGTGTAAAAGTGATTCCCGCAACACACATTTTTATATAGATACTTATATATCGCATTTGTCAATGAATGGCAGACCAATAATGTTCATTTTTTCCTATTATGAATGGTAGGAGAAGCTAGAGGTCATCAAGTCTATGGACTATGGATGTCAAAGCAGAAGTTATTTACAATTCACAAGCTAACGTGTTGTTCTTTTGACAGTAGTTCTCAAAACCGTGTGCGGTTTTTGATTCAACATAAAATTATAATATTACAAGTATAGTGGTATTACAAGATGCAGTATTTTAATTAAGAGTGAACATCGTCGGTATTTTCTATTAATTGAATCTAAATTTTCAACAAATACGATTAATGGTAAGTTCTGATGATCGAAAAAAAATTGTTATGCATTACCCAATTTTCCAGTTCTTGTATTAAATGTTGATAATAAATAGTGAATAATGGAATTTGAGCTATATTTAAACCATAATTTATGTTGTCATTTTGTAAATAATAAATTGTGTTGAAATTGTTTCTTCGAATCCTTTTAATTCATTAAAATAGGTATATGAGTTTACTTAAGGAGAGAAAAGGTTTATTAGATAGGTACCTATGTCCAAGGAAAATTTAAATATTCAAGTGTCATAGTAAAATTAATTTATATAATTGTTTTTTATTCAAATACAATAGAGAATACAATCAATAGTTGAAAGTGATTATTTTGAAGGTTTCAAGTTAATTGTATTCGGTACATTTACTATTCATATTACTTTTGAAATGATGCTGTATGAAAATTTATTCAATACAACATAATTTATTCCACCTCCATTCATCTAATCTATTATATTACATTTTTTTATTGTATTAGAGAATAAAATATAAACAGCATCCTGTGAGTTTCATGTGTAAACTTTATTGTGTTATAAATATAAAGATATTTTATATTAAGTCTTGATCAACCAGTTCACCAAGAAAACCAATTTTTGTCTTTTTTATCTAAAAATGTTTATTTTAAGACTAAAGATACAGGTATCTGCATAAAAATTTCAAAAAAGAATAGGTATACCTATCATACAATTTGATTCTATACAGGCTATTTTTGAACGCATTCTATAGTAAACATGCTTTGATTTTACTTTTTCAAGTTTCTTTCGAAAGAGTACTGTTGAGAAATAATCCTATTAAAAAATCTGACCAAAAATACTCTGATTGGGTTAGTGCGATTTTACAGATACGATCAAAAATATTTATTTTATATATCATGAAATTATGTGCACAATTAGAAGATTCTAAATTCAAACTCTTTTTGATTCCCAGCAAGTAGATTCATTTTGTTTTATACATATTTCTATGTTTGTCTTTCTGTTACCCAAAATGCATGGTGTCCGAAAAGTTTTTACCTACCTACCGAAAAAGGTGCCGTTCAAAAGACGTTTTCTCAGAGATTGGAATTTCTTCTAGATTTATGTGATTTTTCTGGCATATAAAGGAAGAAAGCGAATGTATTAGGAAATCCTTCCAGCATAATATATATGGGACACTTTCCCGTAATTCCAAGATCTATCGAACCTAAATTGGACATGAAATTAATTATCATCTATGGTCTCCTTCAAATTTCCAATGAAAGTGATTGGTACTTGGAAGAATACATTATTCCGATATTCCCATCAGGGAAATACCCAAAATAAAAATAAGTCCATAATTCCATCATGACCATTGAAAAACATTTATTCATACTAAACAAGGAGATAAGGATTGAGTCAGTAAAATTAATTTTAAATTATTAGATAAAGACGTTTACTAAAAGTATAACCTTGAATTACTCATACACCTATAAATATATCAATATATGCACCGAAAAGTTGTAAAAACCCAAGCCATTCAATATACATACAATAAAAGCAGAAGCATTCGCATTAGAATATACAGGATGTTTCATTTATAATAGGAGAACATTAACCCAGATAAGATATGGATTTAACCCAAATTTTCATAGAGAAAATATGGCTTTTTGCTGAGTTATAGGGTGTGTCATTAAAAAATTAAAAATGTTTTGTGTCCAGTCTTTTAGAACTTAATTTGTCGCATCCCTATCAAACTTGGAAGGAAGGATATGTAGATACTGAACCCAGAACCATCAACCATGGTTTTCACTGCTGAACCTGAACATCATAAATATTTTTCACAAAAAATTGGACCGACTTTATAAGTTGGTGCACTGAAAAATACAAAATAATATGAATTCTGGTGCTGGTACTTTCGATGTTGGTGCCAAAAATCTTCTATCTACAAAATTACACAACTTCACCAATAGAATTAATATTATTTTGTTTTTTTTAGTGCACCAATTAATAAAGTCGGACTCGCTTGTATTTGTTATTATTCAGAGATCTCAAAACATCGCGGCGGAAATAACTAAACATATTTTAGACTTTGCCACTGCTGTAACTCAAAAACCGTAGCTTCTTTTGAAAAATGTCCAATTAAAATGTTTCTACATTTTTCGAAAAAACTCCCCCTCCACATAGCGGAAATACACATATTTCAGTATTCCCCATTGCTGTCACTCGAAACTCTATTGAAAAATATTCAATTTAAACGTTTCCGGATATATGGTCTCATCTTTAATTCTGCCGTCTAAGATTTTCGACCTTCGAGAGAAATTGCCCCATCCACCCCCTTTGGGAGAAGTTTTTTTGGGGAAAGGCATGTTGAATGTCGTTTTTTGGGAATATCTCTCAATAGTCCTCTTTAAAATGAAAAAAAGAATCATGAAAATTCGAGCACGTCTATTGTTTATAAAGCGCAATCATTAAAAAAAACATGCAGACAAACAGTCGAATTGTATACCTCCTCCGGTTGGGTCGTCGGTCAAGAATTTATATGAAGTGCTTTATTTTATCTTCACTCACTCTATACGTTGCCGACATTTTTTCATTAATTCCGGGACACCCTGTATATTGGATGAATTACCGAATTTAAATGGACAAAAGAGTTGTGGTTTTCCCAGCGTAGTTTGTTGATAAATTAATTGACTGGATCAGTTGAAGTTGAAGAGACCTTCGCATATTTTTGTCGGTGATAATTCATAAAAGGAAATCGATATCAAAAACGTAGGTAGATTATACAACAACAGTGTACAACTGTACAACACAATCGACAATAATATTTAGTGACAGATTAACGCCACACGAAGTCAGTGAAAATGAGCTAATTATATAGATTAAAAACAAAATCACAACAAGAAGGTAAATATTATTTCGTATTAAATTACATAGTTGGTTAAATTATCAGATTTCTGTATTGTTGCGCCTTTTAAATAGTAAAAAATCGACATGTCCTTCACCCCAAAAACTTCTCCGAAAGGGGGTGGAGGGGGCAATTTTCTTAAACTTGAAAATTTGAGACTACAAAACTAAAGAAGTGACCATATCCCGCAACGTTTAAATAGGCAGTTTTCATAAACATCATAAGTTCTGAGTTACAGCAGTGGAAAAGTCAGAAATATACACTGTGGGCAAAATTAAGTTTTAACGTTTTAACCTATTACATTTTTGTTTTCAAGCCGATTGCAATAAAATGTGGACACGGTAGGTACGAATTCGTCAATTCTTGAACGGCTGCATGCTACTGTTATTTCATATAAAGTATGCCACTACAGGGACGGATCTAGGACTTAATTTATATTGCACTGCTATTTTTAAATAGTTTTTATTACTTTAGGTTCTTTCTATAGATGGACTCCGCGCGATTTCTCAGGTCCCATACGGTTTAGAGACTTGAAATTTCGAATTCGTTCTTAGCACCTCGCCAACTGTTAAGCTTAACATTGATCCAAGTGTGATCCAATAAAAATTAATTATATTATCTGATTCAAGCAAGATCAAATTATTTCTTCAACATTGATCGACAATGTCGGTTGCACTGGAATTACGCACGGGCATGGAATACCTAAGCTTTGTTTACACTTTACACGATTAATTTTGAGTTGTGGTAGATAAACAGTAATTTGTTATGGAATAGCTGGCAAACAGATATACATAAGTATAGTTCAAATCAAGGAAAGGGGAGATAGCAGTTGTACTCATCGCTACGATTAAAATCTTAAATGCCCAACAAAAACTATTTTTAATTTTTTTCAAAAATTCGACAGCCGCTTGTTATTGCAACGACAAAAATAGCACTGCAATATAAATCAAGCCCTTGATACGGCCCTGCAGTGTCATCTTATACGAAATAACAGCAGCCATTCAATAATTGACGAATTCGTACCACAGCATTATTTTTTCCAAATTTTATTGAAATCGATGACTTGAAAATAAACAAAATAGAAAAATGTAATAGGTTATAGATATTTTTTTACAAAAAATTGGACAGACGTTATTAGTTGGTGCACTGAAATATATATTATAATATTAATTCTATTGGTGTTGTTACTTTTGAAGTTGCAGTTAGATTGATAACTTTTGGCACCAACTTCACAAGTACCAGCACCAATAGAATTAATATTAGTTTCTATTTTTCAGTGCACCAACTAATAATGTCGGTCCAAATTTTTGTAAACAAATATTTATTTGTATACCTCCTCCGTTCGGGGTTCGTCGGTCAAAAATGTGTTCCAACTTATTGTGCCCACAGTGTATGTGTCTCTGCTAAGTAGTGGGGATTTTTTTTCGAAAATTTAAAATATGAGTGGGCCAAATTAAAGAAGAGATTATATGGAATAACATTCAAATTGGACATTAAATGTAATGTCTGACATAATATGAGTATTTCCGCAGATTTCCGCGATGTTTTGAATTCTCGGAATAAGTATAAGTATAGGTAAGCAACAACAAATTATCTTCTTTGGTGAACGTTGAATGATTTTGATGACTAATGTTACACTCAAGTGTGAAAAAATGGACCGACTTAACTATATACTCACTAATAAGTTGGTGCACTGAAAAATACAAAATAATATTAATTCTGTTGGTTCTGTTACTTTTGAAGTTGGTACAAAAAGTTTTCAATCTATCACTGCACAACTTCAAAATTACCAGAACCAATAGAATTAATATTATTTTGTATTTTTCAGTGCTCCAACTAATAAATTCGGTTCAATTTTATTTTTTTAATATGTTTGGTTCAAACACTACTAAAAAAGATTTTCACTTGAACCCTGCCAGATAGAATGTTAAATCTGTCCAATGAGAAAAGTATTATCAAAATCAATGCAGATTTACTATGCAAAAAACACGAACATACACAAACTATTTTTTTTACAAACAATGTTTATTTCACATAAGTATTTGTATTTTCGTTCAGGTATAAAATTTGATCAACAAATTTTCACTTCTATTCAGCGATTTAATATAAGTGAACATATTCGCGTATTTAACCTAAGGGCAGCAATCTTGCACACTCATAATTCTATAACTCGGATATTTTTGAAAAATTTCTAATTTAAACATTGCCGGATATGATGTGTTCTTTAATTTTGCCGTCTTAAAAAGGCAAATAAACAGTTGAATTGTATACCTACCTCATCTATTATGAAGTCGGTCAAAAAAACAAACAATCATTCGAATTGTATGCCACCTTCGTTTATCTATGTTTTGATTATGTATAAGGAAACGCCTTTGCTGAATATTCATAATTTGAATCGATATCTTTGAATTGTATTTCTTTCCCTTTTTTTTGTAGATGTATCCCAAATCTTTCATACTACTCATGGCTATGTTGCCATGCTACATACGTGCTGCTATGACAAATGAGAACTTGTACTTCCCAGATGAACAAGGCTTTGCCGATACACTCAACTATCCACAAGAAATAAAAGCAACGGCAACCGACAACCTTGGATTTGGATCATCTTCACCACACGACAGCCAACGGGTTCATCCTCTAGCACCACAAACAAACTTGGTTCATAATGCTATTGAAAAGATGCACGAGCAACTGGAAAAAGTGGTTTCGAAAAGTGTAACAAAACTGACATTAGCCATTAATAGAGAACTGATACCAGAGAAGAGTGAACAGAAGAATGTTGTATTTGCTCCTGTTAGTATAGCAGGTAAATCATTAAAATATTCTATTCTAGTTTCAAAACTTCTGATACATTTAGTCAAGAAATTCTTCTAATGAGTAAACTCCTGCTTGAAGAAAGTTCTTGTTTCACCGCTTAAATTCATCGAGTGGCAATGCCCAGTCTGAGTAATAGGTTCCAGTTTTCATAAATTCGGTACAGAACAATAATAAATAGAACTTATTCTTCATTACAGCTGCCCTAGCATTGGTGCTATTAGGTGCAAATGGAAAAACCTTTGAAGAAATAACAACCCTAATGGGCGATGCAACTGGCATCGATATCCAGAAGAAATCCAATTTGGTCCATCACGAACTAGGTATTATTTGTCTTCAACAGCTTCCCAAAAACCTCTTTCTTGATATTATATAAAGGAGGAAAACAAACTCTTTAGCTATATCATCATTGTTCATTCGCTTTTTCCTTCAAGGAAGGACGATCCAGAACCTGAAACAAACATCCGGTATCACGTTCGATCAAGAGGTCAATTTCGCAGCCGGTATCTTTGTTCAAGATGATTATCCGATAAGAACGTTGTACAGAGAGGCTGCAGCCGATATCTATGAGAGTGAGGTGTTGAACGTTGATTTCCAAAGTAACCCATCCAAAGCTCAGCAAATAATCAATGCTTGGGTAGCTGAAAGAACCAAAGGAAAGATCAGCAGTATTCTGGGAGAAGTACCATCAACGGCCACCAAAGTTATTATTGCCAGTGCTATGTACTTTAAGGCTTTGTGGGAGAAGCCTTTCTTCGAAGGAAGTACTACAAGGTTAGAATGATACATTGAAATATGTTATCTTTATAATATTATCCACTTGGTTTTGTTCTCAGGCGATCTTTTTACCCAAATGGTCGACGCGAACCATCCGATGTCATGGTCGAAATGATGGCGAACGGTGGCGAATTCCCCTACTACAAGGACATGAATCTACATTGTGAAATTGTCGGCCTACCATACAAAGGCAACTCCACAGTCATGTACATTGTAATGCCGTTCGATTCCAGCATCGAAAAGCTGAAAGAATTCGAGAAATCATTGACAGAACAGAATCTCGTCCAGCTGGCCGACAAGACAACCCACCGTGGCGTGTTGATGTTAATGCCTAAGATGAAGATTGAAAGCACCATAGACTTGAATAAACCATTACAATCGTTGGGAGTGAAGAGTCTGTTTCGACAAAATGAAGCAAATTTAGCTCTACTATCGCCTGGTGTTGGTGCAGTGGCGCCATCTTCATCGAGCAAACTGTCCTCAGTGGAAAAGGTGCCTTTGGCAGCAGTGACACCTCAAGACAACCAGATCTTGATCTTTAGTCGCACAGGAGAAATTGTGAATTGCTCTGGAATATTTGACAAAAACAGTGACATCAAAAACTGTTCGGAAAATGTTGACTTAGGTAATGGTACGAGCAAAGTTATTTACAAAAAAATTGGCGACAAAGTCGGAAGGAGGATAGTAAGAAGTCACAAAGATGATTTGGATGTTCTACGGCAAAAAATTAATGAACAATCAATGGATAACAACTATCAAAACCCCGGGCTATACGCGGATCAGGTGATTCATAAGGTTTATATAGATATTACGGAGACGGGAACAGAAGCGGCTGCTTCAACATCGGTCAGTTTGTCCAGAGATGGTTCTCGAGTTACAATGAGGATAGATGTGCCGTTTTTGTTCTTTATTCGACATGAAGACACCAAGACTATATTATTCTGGGGCTCAGTAAACTTGCCCACACCTTACTTCAAGACATAATATATTATAAGTTACAATGTTAGGTAGACGTAGACACTACCATATTATACCTGCAAGCGCTACAGTTTGCTATGGATTATCAAGAAGACTTACATTTTTTTTATTGACCAAAATGTATTTGGTACTTACGTGTGTGTGTGTGTTTCCTAAGTCATGTAATTTTAAATAAATGATTATAATATTTGTATTTACTTATCAGAAAATGGTCCTAACGAAGTAAAAAATTCGGGCCAAATCCTATTCGGCCTCGTAAAAGAACTGCCTATCTATTGCGATATTAAAGATATGGCATTATTAAGGTCGAGCAAAAACAAAAGTTTATTATAAGGGGACCTCATTTATTATTTGTTATTATAGCACATAATACATAAAGTATTATTTAATTTTCAGTTCAAGCGATACGGCTATTGGTAAGATCGAACAAAAACTCGAAATAAATCACATTCTGTGTGGTCGTCTAATTTCAATTATTTGTTAATTTGTCAAAATCCTAATTTTTACATGTCAAGGTCAGATGTTAGTTTGATTTTTAAGTACCTTCCTTCACATGTAAAGGTCAAATATTAAAGTTGAAACAAATGAGACAATACGTCCAATTCACTTGACTCAAAAGACCTCAGGCAAGGACAGTCTTGAAATATTCTTGCGGTCAACCTCCAAACTTCCAGCTTAATTGAAACTTTTAACAGCTCTTATCGAAACAGCAAAGAGCTGACCTGAGGATGATCATCTTTTCTATTTAATCTTAAAGTAAGGAAGAGGAAGGCAGTGGATGGAACATAACAAAATTGAAAATATAATTTGTGTTTATTACAATAATACATTTTCTTATAGGCCTAAATCTACATATCTAGATAAAAATAATTGACAAGAATAAAACCGCTTCAACAATGATTCTGACTAAAAGTATACAACTAAATAAAAAGAGTTAATAACCGTTGTTGTCATGATCTAAAGTGAACAAGTAGAAAGAATCAACAAATTCAGTGGCTTAAATATTATTACAAAATATAATGCTTTAGTGATGATTGGTAATTCAAAAACGATAAAATTCAACAATTCTTTTTCGAATGGGGTAGCTGATATTATTATCAAAGGAAATAATAAAAATAATGTCAATTCAATTTCTAATTAAATAAGAACTCAATATTGATAGCTTTTCGTTAACAGAATCGCGAGGTTGCATTGTTATAAAAGGTCTATACATTCATGGAATAATATGCTAGGAAGTGACAAACCAAAAATAGACTGTCCAATACCAGGATTTCATGTGTAATCTTTATGTCTTCAGAGCTAGACATCGATTATATTTTTGCTAGAGAAGAAACTGCACGAAAACTTTTTCTTTCTGTCGACAATAGCTGTCTAGCTCCGGCGATAGCTATTTCCCTTCAAACTCACCCATTTTGTTGCTACCTTCAGAATGGTAACATAAAAGGTTATGATGTTTTCGCAATACAGTCTTTAAGATATGCGTTATTGTATTTTTAAGATGCTTGAATAAAATATGTATGATACATTGGTGTTCCTCAAATTATTGTATATAAAATTATATATGAATAAATAGTACGACATTCAAATTTAAAGTAGACTACCCCATTAAACAATGTTTCCGATTAAATCTCAGAATACCGTATTGGATTGGTTCGTTTTAAAATATATGATTTGATCAAATAGGAATACTACTTAAATGGGTAATTGAATCCTTCATAAAGAAAACTAGGAGAAATGTGATATAAAATTCCAGGAAAATTTAGAATTATTTAAAAATACAGTTTTAGAAACTGTAAAAATATAATAAAATTATCACTTTTTCGTTCGATCTGAATATATAACAATAATGCTGATTTTCTAAAACATTAAATCATCTTTTTAGTACGAAATATAATTAGTTATGTAAACAAGAGAGAAAATCATCTTATGTATCACACTCATCAATATTTATATAGAGTTAGATAAAAAGTCATTTAGGGGGATTGCAAACAAATATTATTGATTTTATAAACCAAAGTATGTAATTAGCAGCAAAATCAATTGAAATTCATAGTGAAAGTTAGAAAGCTTTAAATTTAAAAAATAGAAAAAGTTATAAAAAATGCTATTGTAAACTTGTAACTGACATAAAAAATAATCACATATAAAACTTGTGTGGCATATTTATTCTATTAAAATGAGCTAGGGACTTTTTATTTCCTTTCTTAATGATCTTTCAACAACATTTGACATATATAGACAGCTCTACATTTTAGGTTATGTTTCGTATTTAATTTTGATGCTACTTGTCATTCAAGAATTCAAACCTATTAAACAGGTTATCACAAATTTAAAATGTTCTAACTCTCATTACAAATACGACGGCGGGTAAGTATAAATATTATTCGATTATATATTAAATTCAAGCTAAGTTTGAATTATTCACAATCCCCTTCCCCCTCTTTACAGTTGCATTCTCGCAATATTCAATATAGTAGTGATCACAGCGACAATAAGCCAACCGCCCCTTACAAATTTCAGCGAGCCGGTGGACCTATATGTACCTACGACCGTGGTCCAAATAATATTGTTCTACAAATAACTGGACGATATTGATTGTTCAAAAGCAACTTCATCAGGACTTATTCTAACATTCTCTACCGAACAACATGGCTGACTCATATTATCACCTTCGACTTCGAATGGTGATTGCTCTCTGCCCCCTCCACCACCACTCCCATACGATGTCATCGTTGACAACGGCAGACCGACCAGCAGTCTTATGTTATCGGTGAGATGTTCAGCCTCCTTGATTTGATAATAAATGCCTTCGGCTATATTAAGCATCAATGACATGTCGAGTTTACCACTGAGGTCGTTGATATGCTGATAAGAAAAAAATATGTTCATAATGAATAAACTATTTTGAATTTTTTGGCTGTATTTCCCAATATTTTCAATAAATTTCATTGAGTATAATGATATCACATCATAACTGACGATCGTAGTATCAGCTATAAGCAACAATTGTTTAGAATATCTGATCATACCTTCAATATTTCTGTAAATCCATACTCGTTCTTAATCAAGTTGTCTTTCTCATGTTCCAAAATGGCAACGCATACTAACAGATGGAAATTCTCGCATGGAAATCCAGTCCAAAGAACCTCCCAGAATCTCATGACATCCTCTTGGCTAAGTTCTCGCTTGAACCTTCAAAACATCAACAATTATTAGGAAGTTAGAATGTGTTCGTGTATAAAAGTGTTATCCTTACCATACTAAAAGCCACCTGAAGCAGAAGAACATATTTCCCGAATCATGATTATCCAGATATGTTGCCAACTCGGGATTAACAAAAGCCAAAAGTGTGTGAAGATTGCTGAGTTGCTCCTTCATTCCAGCTTGATCGATATCAAAATTACGCATCTAAAATTGTATAAAAAAGGACTTGTATATGACTGATGAATTTTATATTTGTTATCCTTTGACTTACCACTTTGTTCATGAAACCAACAAAACACCAAAACGATTCCTCCTCGTTTTCTATCAATTGTAGTATGGGTGATAGCAGATCACTCATCCCCTGTACATAGCCCAAGTCAAAATTGTACATAACATATGTCATTAGAATATCGTTCAACATTTGTAAATTTGAATTGTTGTCACCAGCATAAAAATCCAATGTTCTATCAGTTCTGTTGACGTCTTTCTCAACCAAGCTCTTGCGATCACGATAATCGGAAAAGTTATTTTCCTGTGCTTGCGTCATCGTTTTCCATTGAGCCTTCATTACGTAGTATTCATGCTTTTTCACTTTAATCAATTGTTGTCGTTCCAATTCAGTACTCTCCCATGGATAGTAGTCCAAAAGATACTTCCATACTTCGTGGCGCAGTTCTGGTGTTACACCCTATATTATAATATGTGCTGATAAAGATATACAAATATATAACGGACAACTACCAGAACTTACCCCTCTAAATATCATGGTTTTCACGCTTTCCACATCCTCAATCATTCCAGAACCATCCTGATGACTTCTCCATTGATTTACTGATAACGGTCGTAATCTTGGAAAGTCTTTTCTTACAGGAAGTTCAGGAACTTTTGCGATTACTTCATAATCACCTTGTGAATGCGTAGTGGTATTCTCGATCTCCGATATACTTCGGCTCAGTTCTTCTTTCATAGTATTATCTATTTCTCGCTGTTCGGGACTCTTATATACTTTAAATGATACGAGATTACAGAATAATTCAATATTGGAAGTAATTTACCTACCGTAATCTGTTACTTTGGCAAAAGCCTCAAAGGTAGCCTCCACTGGATGTTCTTTTATAATTCTCATCATACTCCAGAAACTGTTTCCGTCATTGTGCAGATTCAACTCTGCAAAAGATCTATCCAATTGCTGAAGTTCAGGCGTTGAGTCGTAAACAACAAAATTGTGTTTGTCACGTTTTGATGGAGCTGTCTTCATCAAGTTCCTCAGGTGGCGTAGTAAAGCCTCACAATTACCATGCTGGAACAAGAATGCACACAAACACTCGCTTCTTCCATCATAAAAAGTCAATTGCCGATATTTATTAGCCACCCGAAAACTTTTGATTTGCTCGAAATCTATTTTGATGCACATCAGTCGGTTTTTGTAATCTGCCGGCAGGTTGCCGCTCAAAGTTCTCGTTCGTTTTTGTACGGTATTAACCACTGCCCATTCTTGATCTTGCATATCAGAATCTACAGTTATGTCATTTGGTTTCCACTCAATAAATCGTTTTTTATTAGGGTTTTGAGATATATAGAGGGTACCAATATTGTTTAGATATGAAATGTAGGCCGCTGGCACTTGCCTGGGGAGTACACCGTCTTGGAAGAAAATCTCCTTACACTCCTCCAGGCTATCATCCATTTTTAGATATTGCATGTGACTATGGACTAATATTCCTGTAACTCAACTTTGGGAAATTAAAACATCTCTTCCTTGACTAGAGTAGTATGAATTTGTTTCACAAAATTTCATAGTAACATTTCATTTCATGAGTATGTGTTTACTTCTGATTTGTCAGAAATGCCAGTTCTGAGACGTCAGTTGTCAGTTATAAAATCATTTTTTTGTCAATTCTACCAACATTATCTCTAGAAAGACCCTAAATACTCCATGCGAGATAGGCAATCATCATTACAACTTAGGATTAAAATAAATGTGAAGAAACAATGATTTTTTAAATATATACTCCCTGTTTTATTTTAATATTTTATAATAAATATAATATTTAATAGATAGAAAAGATAAAATAGCCACCAAGATTTTCATTCTAACTAGTCATAAGCTAGAGTTATTGTCTTTTTTCGGTGGAATAATCTGGAATTTCATATCAGAACCCTTTTGACGTTTTTGCAAGATTCTGCCTTGGCTACCAATGGATTTCTCCAACAGTGAGTAAACTCCTTCCTAAAAATAATATTTGCAACTATTAAATGGATATTTTTTTAACATGGTTTCATATATAAATTGCAATGTTGATAAGCTACTTACAGCTTTTGTTAGATTTCCACTGTCTCCATTAATGACGACCCTGACTTCATACGATTTTGTTATCCATTTGAGAATTTTGTTGATGTTAGTTTGTAGGTCATGTTCTGTTATATTTTGATTGAGAAGAAGAAGTTTCTCGCCTTTCAGTGAATTGTTCTTCAACTTTTCAGCTTTCTTCTGTTCTCTATGTTTTAAGTCCTCTTTATGATAATCACTACCAGTCATTAACTTATAAACAGGCCTTTGAGTCTTTGTATCCAAATCTATAATTTTCACGAGACGGAGGTCTCTACGTTTTGATATTTTTTGTGCATCTTCCAGGGTAACAACACTAAGATTGTCTCCTTGGATCAAAGTTATTTTAGGAATTACACTTGTTTTTTTCTTTTTAATCTCCCCTGTTATAGGATCTTCTACAGTGTTTACAGTAGGTTTGGAAGAATAACATTGTAATTTGCAGGCGCAGTTAGTGCTTTTCAACAAGATGCTGTTGTAGTTCACTATTCGGATAGCACGGCCAATAATTCCGATAGACATCTCTATTCAGTTATGTCCCCTCTGGTTAAATCTTTATGTTAAAAATAATAAATACGGAATATGCATTTCCTTTATAACAATTGGGTTAATAACTTGACAATATTATGACTTATGACTTTGACAATTTTGAAGGACTTTGTCAGAGAACAGACGCTCTGTTCACCAGCACTACTCCAGCCAATGAACTCTCGTGATGGTTGTCTCTGTCACGTATATTGAAAAACTTTTATACTAGTCGATGTATTTTTAATAGCATTTTCCAAAAATATAAATATTTAAAACTGCATATACCACCGTTTTTGAAATGATTGCGATCAAAGTTGTGAAAGTTTAGGTTATGATATCTTTAAACCAGACCACTCATGATCAACAACTAAATTTAAAATAGCCAAATTTTCCAAACATAATTGCTAAATCCTTAGAATTTCCATTTGATGACATGGAAATTAGTTTATCCTATTCTTCACGGCATCTGCGCTATTTTACGTCCAATGCTCTCAAAAGTCTTGATTGACTTTTGAGAGCATAGCATCTTGCAACCAAGAGCCTCGCATTTCAGCATTGTGTTAAGACAAAAAAAACAAATAGCACAAGAAATGAAAATCAAAATAAGCTGTAAACACCAAGATGGGTACGAAACTAATGGCGGCCGACGAAAGCTTCACTTTCGTTTCACGGCGGCTATACAGAGTAGCATCTCCTGTAGTGTATGCACGACTTTTTCCTACTTTAAGGTGATTATAGCAGAGACAACCATGGTTGTCTCTGTTATTAGCTAGCCAGGGTTAAAATGGCCGTCGAAAATTGACAGATATATGGACTCAATATAGAAATATGTGGGCCAGGTTGGTCAGGCTAATGATCTGTATTTAGGAACACGCTGAATAAATTCTCTCTGGCTTGGAGGTAGTGTTCTCTTATGGTAGTCAATCTAAGTACCGTGCTGTTCTCTGGATTTTGGAATAAGCACAGTGCACAGTAGCACAGACACACAAGAGATGTCACACCTTGCTTTTTGTTTGTCTCTCCTCAACAATCCTTAATCCTACTATCTTAACTATCTTGGTATATTATATTCAATATTTGAAGAGTTTTTGCCAAACTGTTAGTACAATTATCAATTTAGGAGTTGTTGATAAAGGTACCTATTTAGCTCCATTTATTAATAGTTTCAGAATGCGGTAAGTCTTGATTGTTCCCCTAGAGGTCAGTTACAGTGTCATTTATTTTTAAATTAGGTTTAAACTTGATCGAATATTTCTTTTTGTTAAAGCAAGTTGCACAAGTTCCTTAATTCTACTTATTTCTCATGATAAATTTTCTACATCATTGCTATAATGAATGTGATGTGAATGAAGTGTTCAAGAAATCTTCGAAGTCCCTCTCATCCCTCTAGAATCGGCACAAAAATAAATAACCAATATAAAATTAAATATATTCCAAGCACACACGCCCGTCTGGTCTGCTAAGATTATATTCTACATACACGTTATAGCACCCTAAAGCTGAAAAAAGGTAAATAATGCTCCGTCATCTGAATTGAATTCCCGATTTTTCCAGTCGGTCTGCGGTGATGGGTGGTTTCTTCCCCCCGTTCCCGCAGTACCGTTGACTAAACAAATCTTCGGTGGAGGCGGCCATGAATATTTATCGGCTGGCAGCAGCGAAGGCCTGTTGAAGTTGAAAGAAACGGAGGCAGGTCGTAAGTGTCCTTACACATTGGGTACTGAAAAAACAATATTCCTATCTTTATAAACGTAGTAAATAAATATTAAGTCGATGTCGATATGGACGATATGATTCCATCTGTCACAGTTAGTCATTCGATATTCATGACTGATGTAAATGACTGGCGGTATCATGCTAGCGTGTAATAGACCCCTAAACCTGTTATACAATAATGAGATGAATATCTAAGATAGAAAAGATCGTTAGGTAAAATGAGAATCTCACGCACATTTTTTCTTTTGCGTTTGAATGCAGTTTTTTACTTTTATCCAAATCTGAAAGTGGCAAAACCTAAAAGTACCTAGGTATCTACTTATCTATTATGACTGATAAGATAAGATTTGGAAGTGCAAATTTTACAAAAAAAAGATAAAATATAGATTCTTTGCAAGGGTATGTCTACTTTTTTATCCACTGGTATATAAATTTGAAAATTGGACCGACATTATTAGATAGTCCAATGAAAAATACTAAATAATTCTATTGGTACTGTTAATTTTGAAGTTGTGCAGTTATAGTTAGATTTAAAACTTTTGGCATCAATTTCAAATGTACCAGAACCATTAGAATTATTATTATTTTGTATTTTTCAGTGCACCAATTAATAACGTCGGTCCAATTTTTTAAAATATTTATTTCACTCTTTTGAGTCATTTTTCATAAAAATCATTCAACGTTGCTATACGTATTTCAGAGATTTCAAAGCATCGCGGGATAGGTATACAAATATTTCAGATTTTATCACTGACGTAATTCGGAAACCGTACATTTATTTGAAAAAATTAAAATTGAGATATTCCTACATATTGTAACATTTAACCCTGTGCTAAACGTTGTGGGGTGAGTTCACTTGCGTAATACTTACTCAAAAGTTCGCAGATTGCTTCCAATAACGTTAATTTCAAATACTCTGTACAAGACAAGATAGTTCTCTCTCTCTCTCTAAGGTTATTGGCCCTTGCTCCCTATTGGTGCATTTGGCCAGCTCATTCGGGGGGTTACAATCTTGTCTGATTTTGCATCATATTGTAACCCATTAATAATAGCTTTTTTTTTCCTCTATTTCTTTTGTGTTATTCTTGTATGATTATTCTTCAATGCACGTGTCAAGATGAGTCCAGCAATGTGCCTCGATCCGAGTATAACCTTCTCTGTCACGCTCCTAAGGTTATCAGCGAGGTTTTCCCTCTTGTCTCCTCCAGACCACGCTGCCACGTGCTTCTAACCTTAAAAGTTAAATAGGAATCGACCTCTTTTCGCTTGCACACCCCGAACTACCCTCGATTATCACGGCCGAGACTTCCCTGTCCACCTCGGGGGCCCAGCACTCACGTCCTCTACTAGCGTGTACTTCCCGTACGGAAATTTTTGATTTCCTTCAGACGCGAAGTGAACTCTACCGAGGTTGACACGGAAGTGGACAAGATAGTTGTAGTACTTGTAGTACAACTGTCACAAGTTGTCACTTTGACTATCGCGTTTCAACTACTATCGACTTATGTACCTACCTACAATAAACTGACTTTATAAGACTGACTGTGACGCGTGATCTAAATATTGACATGACATTCATCGATGATGTTCTATGATTATCTAGACGTACAGATGTACCTACTGGCTGTTCCAAAATTCAAAAGATTAGCCTGGCCAAGGTTAAAATGGCCGAAAATTGACAGATATATGGACTTCGATATAGGAATATGACATTGACTGATGACATAATTTAAGTCTGGCCAGGCTCATGTTTTGTATTTAGGAACACATTGTAGATAATGTTCTAGAGGCTTGTCAAACTGGCTATACTGTGACAAATTGAACCTCACATATAGTTTCTGGAAGGATCGAGAATAAATCTACTAATTCTGGAACTACTTAATGAAATATACAAGCAACAACTATTGAAAACAACCGTAAGTACATGATTACCTGTCCACGTTACAATATAATCTTTTTTTCAATTTGGCCGTCTCATATTTTCAATTTTCGAACAAAATTGCCTCCACCATATAGCGGAGATACACTTATTTTAGACTTTCCCACTGCTGAAGTTTGGAAACCTATGATTTTTTTGAAAACTCTGTAATTTAAACGTTGCCGAATATGTTATCTTTTTAATTTTGTCGTTTCAGATTTTGGATTCTCGAAAAAAAACGCCCACTCCACCCTGTTTGGGAGAAGTTTTTGAGGGGAAGGACATGTTGAATGTCGATTTTCTTAATGAAGAAAGAATCATAAAAATCGTGGTACGTTTACTATTTAAAGACGCGAGCATTCATAAAAAAAATAAAAAAAACATGCAGAAAGACAGTTTAATTGTACACCTACAATACCTACTTCCTGCGTTTGGTTCGTCGGTCAAAAAAATTGTTTACCTGCTCCTTTTGGGAAGTCGTTTAAAAATCGGCCCTGAGATTGGAATATTTTTGACTTCTTGAAATCTATGATTTTTGAGCTGCTAGCAAAAAAGTCTTTTCACTGTAACTCTCTAGAAGACAATAAAAAAGATTTTCCAAGGCACCAATACATTCAGGATAGATTAACGACAGTTAGGTATAGTATTTCACATGGGGCTTCGAGAAAGTTTTTGAATTCCAAATATTGATTTGTAGAAAATTGAAGTACTTATATTACCATAATATAGTGAAGTGGCTTCGAACGTCTGTTTTGCTTCAGATAAGAAGCTTCTTTGCAATAACATGCATATCATACACATACGCTATACGCACGTGTGACATCAATCTTCCATTGCAGGATTTTCCGCTTATAATAAATACAAAGGATGAGCTTTTTTGTGTTTACGAGGGTTAGAGGATAAATTACCCAATTGAACGATAGCGTGTGAAGTATATATTCGATATATGTTATTAGGATATCTCGAGATAGAAAAAAGTAATATACACTAGAACTACATCATATAGCCGAAAAATATAAGGGGTGTTCCATTAAAAAAAACAAAAATCATATTGTTCGGAATTGAAAAACTCCCGATGGCCTGTAGCCAGCGGAAAGGTAAATTTCTCAAAATTCATTGAATTGAAATTTGAACAACCTTTTCATTGGTATACTTACATGTCATTACATTATATTGCCGTATGTATCATAGCCTTGCGGTTAGAGGTTTTTGTTTTGGCTATTGAGTATAAAGCAGTTAGGGTTCGCGTTCCGCTTCAAGGCTGTTTTTTTTCGTCTATTTCTTATCAATAACTTAATATATATATATATATATATATATATATATATATATTAATCAGGGCCTATATTAAGATCTCCAGAAAATGTACAATTACATCAAATTTATATTGAGTTTTCATATTTTACCAATATTTCTTCTTTTGTTCATTATTAATTTTTTTTCTGTGTATTTTATGAAAAATTGCTTAGAACAAAAGTTGTAGGTATTGATTAAATCTATAACCTTAAATTATTTTTGATGTGTTTTACAATACGGCCCGTTTTTGATATTTTTTTAAAATGTTTGGACGGTTGCCATTCTAAAACTACTAACCCGGTAATGCCCAATAACGAACTTGGCCGAGATATTTAAGAGATTGATTTTTTTAGCAAATTTGAACTTGATACCTCCAAAACTGCGACCCCAATTTTAAAAAATCAAACAAATCAAAAAGTTATTATTTTGTATTTCAGCGATTTCTTTATTAACGTCCATATTTCAAGAAAAATCCGAAGCTTTGAAATGAACAGCCGTATAGATTTGATGGAGCTCCCTATAGCGCGATGTATTTTTCCCGATTTCCAATGTCAAACCCTGCTACCCCATCCCCCCACCCCCTCTCACCTAATTTTCGTTAAATCGAATACAAATCGCGATGATGCAAGGCAAATAGAAGGGGTGACTGCAGGCAGGCAGAGAGAGACTTGGAGGGCCCGGGGTGTGGACAGATGTAATCAGAAACGGAATATGCCCGAGGGAGGCTACGGTAAAACCCTTCCTCATGGACGTGACCTATCATTAATCATTTTCTGCGCGCACTGTCTTTGATAGTCTTGAAATCGGCGTCACGATAGACGTCGTGTTGTAGCTAAATAGACGCATAGAATGTATATCTATCATTTGTTTGTTATTGAATAAGATGTGATGGATTTGATGAATGCTTCGAGAAAGCGTGAATTTTGAAGATTAACTGCTGTTAAATTACCCTACTGTATTGACACAAGCTCATTTAGACTCTATTCAGACAAGGCAATGATTATTTTTTTTGTTTTACAATAACCATAGATATTTACTGGCAAGCAAGATGATCTCATTTTGTCAAATATCTACACCAATTTAAGCAAATAATGATAATCTCGAAGGGTTGCATAAGATTCTAAGAGATTCAACACTATTTCTCTGAAAATTTCAACTCTCGACCAATTACTGCTCTTGAGTTTGAACGGACAGACGGTTTATTTATATTTTCCGTCTAATTCACAACAAATACCAAATCCGTCCATCCATCTGTCCAGTCGTCTGTATCTCATGAACCGTACAAGGTAGACTTTTTCTTTTACAATAGTGTAACGGGGATTTATATTAAAACTGGGTTCGATTTATTTTCACTTATTTATTTATAATAATAACTACACGACTATATAAACATTTATATTCACACTTATTTCTCGGACTATATACGACTTTTCTACTGTCTATAATCTATGACCGATTGTGATCTATCACTAACTAACTATCCTGTCATTGCCATCAGCATTATATATCTAACCTAAAAAGCTCTAGATGATTCCAGTGTTGTTTTCGTTGTTTCTGGAAGTTATTTCTCAGTATATGGCTTCGAAAATAGACCAGGACTTATTCTCGTTGCCTCTGATGTCTCCCGTGTTTTCCAGAATATGCATTGTGTGTGTAGTTCATTATTCGGGTAAGTCTTCACGTTACACTGCCCCCTCCTTAGCATCTGATCGTCCCGATCAGAATCATCCTTGGTAGTATCATGTTCTTTTCTGTAGTGACAAATTTTTCGTCAACTGTTGAAATTTCTTCAAGTCTTTTGTCAGTTTTACTGGAAACATCTTTAATTTCATCTTGAAGAGTTCTAGAAACTTCTTCAAACTTTTTTGATACTTAATCGAATTTCTCATTATTATTTCTAGAAATTTCTTCAAACTTGTTCGAGACTTCATCGAATTTCACCTCAAATGTCCTGGTTACTTCCTCGAATCTTTCGTTATTATTTCTAGAAATTTCTTCGAATTTTTCATTATTATTTCTAGAAATTTCTTCGAACTTTTTCGAAAACCTTCCGGAGAGTGGAACTCGAACTTATCAGGATCTTCTCCATTATCAATCAGAGTGTCCCTTAACCGTTTCTGGAGGGTCGCTTTATTACCGGAATCATCACAATCCCGCTCCACCGATTGTTCTTTGAGTTGTTTCACTGTTAACTGCACTAATTTCATTTTGAATTGTCTTTATTCACAAAGTCAATTAATCAATACAGTTTTCAAAATCATTAACACGAAAACTAACAAAAAGTCTTCACACGAAAACGAACAAAAAGTCTTTACACCAACACGAAAACGAACAAAAGAGTCTTAAATTTAAATCTAACAAAAAGTCACGAAAACACTCAACTCTACACGAAACCACAGTCTCTTAAAGTCTGTCCAATTTTACAGTCACTCACTGACTGATTCCTTACTGACACCAATGTAACGGGGATTTATATTAAAACTGGGTTCGATTTATTTTCACCAATATCTACACGACTATATACACATTTATATTCACACTTATTTCTCGGACTATATACGACTTTTCTACCGTCTATGATCTATGACCGATTGTGACTGACTATCTATCACTAACTAACTATCCTGTCATTGCCATCAGCATTATATATCTAACCTAAAAAGCTCTAGATGATTCCAGTGCTCAAGGTTGGTAGGTAGTCTGATTTTAACACTATTTATTATAAAAATATTTCAAATTAGAATTTACTTACTAATATTATTCCATGTATTTATTAAAGAAATGAAGAGATTAACTGACTTAATACAGGCTATTGTTGAATCAAATCTATTTTTCCATTTATCAAAACAAGGATATCTACATAAACTACCCTCTAAAATTTTACTAAAAATCATAAGAAATTATAACAATTGCTCAAAGTACCCTTTATTTTGATCTAAACATTTTCTTGCCCTTTTCAAAATATGTATAAATGATTTTCGAATCATACCCTGGTTGTTTTTCATTTCGCTTCATTCTTCTTCAATTCTTTGAATACGCTGCTTTCTGATATTAATTTCAAAAGAATAGACCTTTGACTTAAACATAAACATTTGTTCATGGTAATTTAAGTCATACACAATATCTATTCAAGGTATATCATATTTTTCCATTACATAAAACATTATTTCAGTGGTAAAAAATGCACCTTTTTCAACCTGTTGCAACACATTCCAGAAATATTTATTTATTTAAAAAAATAACATCACAACATTAATCACAATGAAAGAAATTAATACATAATCTCAAACTATAATACCTAAATGGAATTTAAAAAAATGGTACTCATATCGTAAATTTTAATAGTTTATTCTGAAAAACACCAAATAATTCGGTTTCAGTCACCTAAATTAACGCTTTTAATACAAATTCAGAGATTTATCCAAATGCATACAACTTCAAATTCAAATTCATGCGGGAAAATGAAAAGTACCCAGTTTGTTTAAGCTTGTAGTGCTCCTTTCAGATATATTTGTGGATTTTGAACATTTTAAAGTACAGGGTGTTTTTTGAAAACCCAAAATTATGTTAAATTTTTCTTTGTCCTGAGCTGGATTATTTGACAGACTCGAAAGGCAAATCGCTTCGATAGAATAGGAGAGTGCGTGTACCAAATATCAAAATAATATACTGGATGGATCGTGAGTTATTAACACTCAGAGAAGTTACCAAAATTGACAATACACCCTATATTTTGGTTATAAATCTTGGTACACCCAATCCAACTAGTACATTTTTTGAATCACCCTCGCGCCGTTTATCCATCGCTAATTTTATTCCGTTTCCTAATTGGACACTCTGTATAACTGTATACCAGTATAAGATGGATTCTTTTTGACCGACTTCAAAAAAGGAGGAGGTATACATTTCGGTTGTATGTTTGCTTTTTTATGGCTGTTCGCGCGTTTTGCATAGTAAACGTACTCCGATTTTGACAATTTTTGTTTCATTTGAAAGAGGAGATTTGAGAAATGGTCCCATATTGAGAAAAATAAAATCCAAAATTTTCTTCCCTTTAAAAACCGGCTCCATAGGGGATGGAGGGGTCAATTTTTCTCGAAAATTGAATTAATGAAAGTTCCATATCCGGAAATGTTTAAATTGGACATTTTTAAAAATAATCATATGTTTCCGCGCTACAGTAAGCTTTTTGCAAGATTATCGATATGAGGTTTCCAAGTTAATTTTGAATCGATAGTTTTACCAAGATATTTCACATTGTCTGATGGATTATGAAACAGAGAGAACATAACAGCTGATCTGGTTTTGCTTTTATTTACACATAATCTATTCGCATTGATCCAATCCGTTGATTCTTGAATAATTTGCTTTTCCAGTTCGAGAGATGGTTAATTGTTGTTTTTGCTTTTCCGAATTGCGAAGGTGGTGTTGTCGGCGAAAAGCGTTGTAAACGTTGCCATGGCGTTTGACAGGTCATTGATATAAATCAAGAAAAGTATTGGCGCTACCCTAACTTAACCTTAACTACTCTAACCTAACCTTACCTAACTTAACCTAATCTAATCTAAACAAACCTAACCTTATCTAACCCATCCTTATCTAACCTAATCTAACCTAACCTTATCTAACCTAACCTAAACTTATCTAACCTAACCTAGCCTTACCTAGCCTAACCTAACCTTATGATTACTTTATTAACGTTCTTTCCATGTACCTACTATAGGTCATGTTTTAGGGAATTGGCGGTACTTAGCTCTTCGATCCCTTTAGGATATTAGCAATATGAAACGGTTGTCGGCTAAGGTGGTTGATTTTTTCTTCCAGATCTTCTGGTATGATTTCCCGTCTCCCGTAGATCGCGAAATTCGTAAAGTACGAGCAGCATAAATTTCATTTCAACCATCTTCTATTAAGGCGATGATTTTATCTACGTCTGCAGTGTTTAACATCATATTAATTACGATTTTAATATCGACAATGTCACTGACAAAATAATCTAATACAGTAACCACTATCTATCTTGATTATTTTTATTGACATTGAAAAAATGCCGCGCTTCAATCAAAAATGTGTTGTAGCTCGTAAAAGAAACAAGATAACCAGATGATTCAAAAAATAAAATGCTAGGAATACAGCCAGCTTTATCGTGAATCATGCTTAAACAAGGTACTGTGACGTTTTTTTTCCACAGGATGTTTTAAGCTTACGACCAAAAACATAATTTCGACTTACCCTGAAATATAAACATTTAAGCAGTAAAAAATTATTGCAATTAAGGCAAAAATAAAAAAGTTATGCGATATTGAAATTAAAAAAAAAATGGTGTAGCTACTAAGTGAAGTATTGTAATCGTGTAAAATTTTCGGTATCGAGATTTTTACAAATGTTAACGTTTCAGCGTTTTCTAAGTCTAATAAACATATTTCCAGCCATTGGTCTGTCTGTCTATCTCTCCGTCTGTCTGTGACAGTATTATCTCCGGAACGGATCGGTGCACTTTGTTGGTTTCTTTTTTTTTTGTTTTGTTTTGTACCAATACCACTCGCCGGTGGCACTGAATGAGAATCCTGTATACACTGGGTGGTGCTGAGCTATAGCCAAAAAAAGTGATTTATGGCGAAAACGGCTCTAAGGATTTTGATTAAACTTGCCTAAAGTATTCTTCTGAGAGCCCTTTACCACCCACATACAGAGCTATCTATGAGAAAAAGCACAAGAAAAAGTTATGCTTGAATAAAATTCCATATTTTCCACATGTTTCTTCAAATTCTGGCTAAACGTTTTATCTTGCGAAAAAATGTTACGTGACCATTGTTGTTTGTCTTGACATGCTGAAAAAAATGAGTGGTAGCATGATTTGACCAGAGAATTTTTACTTTACTACCGCTATTATCTTCGCTATGTAAGGAGAGTAGGTATTGTAATAGTGTCAAATTTGCCTGCGAGCGGTAGGAATGTCGTGTGAGTGGACACACCAGATTTTTTGTTGGTGAGCTGATTATCATTACATCATCTATCTGGATGTCAATGAGCCATCAAAACTATCATTCTCACATATTTGCAGCAGCGGATTTGAAAATAAGTTACACTTTACATCCCTCACCCCTTGCGGTTTTGCACACATAAGAATAAAAACGCCGCCGCCACATTATGTAAATCGAATGCAACTCGTCGATATTCCTGAACTGAAAAGAATCACACACACACAGGCATCCATCATCTTCCTTCCGCCGTATTCGAGAGGGATGTGGCAATATGGCGGCACTTATAGCCTATTTTCCGCGCCGAAAGGTCGATTTTAATACATAAAGTGTCACATAAAATTATATCATTCCGCGTATGCACAGAGAATATACGCTCTCTGCTACTGTGTGCGCCCCGATAAAATGGGGCTCCCACACACTTCACACGACTGCCAATAGATCACCTTTTATTGACCGAAAGTATCACTTTTTGGTTTTTATGCTGAAAGGCCGCGCGCGATTGATGACGGTCGCGCGATCCTTATCCCCGGCCCGATAACGGCCCTAATGGCGCAATTTATGACGACATCAATGCCGCGTAATATGCTTTACGTAATGCTCAAAGCCCAGGGAAAAGATGTCGGATAAAGGCTGTTCGAGCAGTAGTTTGGGACGGTTTGATAACTGTTTAAAATGCGCATGTGCGGTTTGAAACAGTTTCCAAGTGGTTTGGGATTTTGTTGCTGGAACACCAAACTGCAGTTTGCAAACTACCCCTTCCACTTTCTTACATTTTCGTCGTCATAGACCAAATAACTATGTCGATAGATATGTTTTATGACCAAAGATAAGAGAGAACATCAATGAAAGAATTATGGACAAAACACAAACTAGGGTTTAGTTTCGGACTTAATAATATTTTTTTTCTCCAGACTGTCACGTCAGTGGTGCTCTAGTATAGGTAGAGCGCTTGTTTATGTATCTTTATATCTTTACGTGTATAACCTATAAAACTGATGTGATAGCCAGGACACACAATGGCGGGCGGCGATAGTACTCATCTATACAGCGCTCTAATTGGATAGAAAACTTTTGACACCAACGTCGAAAGTACAAGAACCAACAGAATTCATATTTTTTCAGTCAATTTTATTAAGAATACTTATTTCACCCTTTTGAGTTCACCAAAGAAGATACTACGTTGCTTAGGTATAGATTCTTATTCTGAGATTTCAAAACATCGCGGAAATACACATATTCTATGACTTTCTCAGTACTGTAACTCGGAAATTGAGAAATGTCCAATTTAAATGTTGCTACATAATATAATCTCTGTTTTAATTAGAACATCTCATATTTAGGGAATGTTTTTGAGGGAAGAGATATGTTGAATGTCGATTTTTTGGAAACAATTCTCCCTCCTCCGTCCTCTATCAAATGATAAATATTTTTTACAAAACATTGGACCGACGTTATTAGTTGGTGCACTGAAAAGTATAAAATAATATTAATTCTATTGGTGCAGTTACTTTTGAAGTTGTGCAGTTGCAGGTAGATTGATAACTTTTGGCACCAACTTCACAAGTACCACCACCAATAGAATTAATATTATTTATACCTTTCAATGCACCAACTAATAACGTCGGTCCAATTTTTTGTAAAAAATATTTATTTCACACTTTTGAGTGTAACATTAGTCACGAAAATTCCTTGCTTGTAGTTGTTATTATTGAGATCTCCGAACATCGCTGCGGAAATACGCTTGAATATTTTAGTTGTTACCTTCTTAACATCGATTTTACTCGAAAACCGTAATTCTAAGGGAAAAATGTTCATTATAAATGTTGCTACAAATAATTATGTCTTTCATGTACTGCCCACAGAATTTCAATTTTCGACAGAAATCGCCCTCTCCACATTGCACATTTGAGAAATTAACATGCGTCAATCTCGAAAACCGTATGTTTTTTGAAAAAATGTTCAATTTAAACGTTTCTGGATATTGTCATATCTTTAATTATACCATCTCAGATTTTCAATTTTCGTGAAAATTTGCCCCCTCCACCCCCTTCGGTGGCGGTTTTCGGAGGGAAGGAGATGTCGGGTTCCCGTTTTTATGAATATGGGACCATTTCCCAAGGATCCTCTTTAAAATTAATCAAAAATCATCAAAATCGGACAACGATTACTATATGAAAAGCGCGCACAAACAAAAAAAAACACACAGTCGAATTGTATACCTCCTCCGTTTGGGGTTCGTCGGTCAAAAAAGCAATAATGAAAATCGGAGCACGTTTACTGTTTATATGGCGCGAACATCTGAAAAAAAATATATGTAGACAAATAGTCGAACTGTTTGTAAAACTCCTCCGGTTGGTTCCTCGGTCAAAAATATTCATGCTCCAAAAAGTAACACATGATGATTCAATATAATGCATTTTCAGATGATTCAAGTTTCCCATATTCTTTGATCATTTTTTATTTTTTTTAGATTTGTTGATATTAATTATATTTTCAGCCATTGGTCTGTCTGTCTGTGACAGCATTATTTCGGGAACGGATCGGTGTATTTTGTTGCTTTCTTTTTTATTTTGTTTGGTACCAATATCAGTCGCCGGTGGCACTGAATGAGAACCCTGTATACACTCGGTGTTGAGCTATAGCCAAAAAACGTGATTTGCTCAAGACTATAGCGCGAAAACGGCTCTAAGGATTTTGATTAAACTTGTCTAAGGTATTCTTCTGAGTGACCTCTACCACCCACATATAGCACCATCTCTGAGAAAAATCACAAAAAAAGTTATGCTTGAATAAAATTTCGTATTTTCCACATGTTTCTTCAGATTCTGGCTAAAGGTTTCATCTTGCGAAAAAATTTTACGTGGTCATTGTTGTTGCTGTCGCTATGTAAGGAAAGTATTTTAAAATTGTAAAATTTTTTATTCACTAGAATTTGCCTGCGAGCGGTAGGAAAGTCGTGTGAATGGCCACGCGTTTTGCATAGTAAAAGTGCTTCGGTTTTGATGAATTTTCATTGACTTGAAAGAGGAGAGTTGAGAAATGATCCCGTATTTGGAAAAATTCAAATCCAAAATCTCCCTCCCTCTAAAAACCACCCCGAAGGGGTGCAAGATGCCATTTTTCTCGAAAATCGAAAATATGAAACGGCAGAATGAATTAAAAATGAGACCATATCCGGAAACATTTAAATTGCACACTTTTTCAAAGGTGTTACGATTTTCGAGTTACAGCAGTGGTGAAGACTGAAATACCAACAATAATTTATTACCATATTCATTGTATGATCTTGCATCCCTGATAACACATTATTCAATGAATAACCCGAGAAAACTTGTAGGTTTAGTCTGTTCAAAGATCAATTCAGAAATTATTTCAGATCCAGCAATAGTCTGGAAATCTCCATTGCTTTCGCCACGTCTAACAGAGGAATAAAATAATCTCGAATGCCTGAGTGACTATTAGACAACGATGCTATTAACGTCCATACAGTCTTCATCTATTCCAAATACCTACCCATGGACAAAACAATATTGTATATGTGCGCCCTTTGCTCATAGCTTTTGATACTCCAACAGCAGCAATGGCAATATGTGTGTGAATGACATCGTCAACCGCAGGAGTGCAATAAATAGACACATTGATAATCCATTTTATCTAAAATGAGGATCACGTGGCATTGTTTCCCTCTCATCATTATTGTTAGGTTACGTTACCTGCATATGCACACATAGATATTGTGTAGTTACCTACTATATCTATATACATCGCTTGTATGTGTTCATTGTGTGCTACAACTCATCTGATGTTCGGACCACGTCCCCATTTATATAATATTATACATATATAGATATATCTATACTCTATATATCGGCCCAAAGAAGATTATCCCCATTGTTACGGCAATGAGGTGTAGGTGGCGCGGGGTGGGGGGGAGAGACTGACTGAGTCAGATTGTGGATGCATTTGAAGAAATTTACAAAATTCGATGATCAAACAATATGTTCCAACAAAAGTCTACCAGCTACTATCAAAATCCTTAGGTACCTAACTTTAAGTCATCACGTCGATGAATATACCAACGAGTCTTCTGAGCTGCACTTTTCCGAACCTGCAATTATGTAGTTTTCATGGCGATTCTATACCTGTAACAGAGATTTTCTAATCTTTGCCTATAACAATGATAATGGAACTGTGGAACTCATAATGTAGCATTAATGCATATCCGAAAGGAACCTGATAGCCTACTTCTTTCTTTTCACGCTAACCGTCTCTTTGCTATCGTTCTTATCCTGCTCTTCGTTGTCCACAACTTCTGTCCGCTTACCTTCGAGCTTCATTGTGGTAATTTAGATCAATATATTCGACTAATACACCAAAATTTTGACTTTTCCATAGATCTGTCGAAAACACAATTAAGACGTATTCGATCCTTCATTATTTCGACACCGATTCTCAATAATTATTCTTGAGCAAGCCTCCAGTCCTTTTGAAGTGACAACGTCATAACTCTAACGGCAGCAAATTCATAAAGTCAAGCTAATAAATATTCTTTACGAAAAATTGGACCGACTTCATCGGTTGGTGCACTGAAAAGTATAAAATAATATTAATTCTATTGGTGCTGTTACTTTTGAATTTGTGCAGTTGCAGGTAGATTGAAAACTTTTGGCACCAACTTCGCTAGTACCAGCACCAATAGAATTAATATTTTCTTATACTTTTCAGTGCACCAACTGATAACGTCGGTCTAATTTTTTGTAATAAAATATTTATTTCACACTTTTGAGTGTACCTAACATTAGTCACGAAAATCGTTGAATGTTCAGTAATACCAATGAAGATAGTACTTATCCTATTACCCACGTATATTCTTTGCTTGTAGTTGGTATTATTGAGATCTCAAAACATCGCTGCGGAAATATGCCTAAGTATTTCAGTTGTTATCATTTTAACACCGATTTAACTCAAAAACCGTAACTCTAAGGATAAAATATTCATCATAAATATTGCTACAAATAATTATGTCTTTCATGTACTGCCCACAGATTTTTAATTTTCGACAGAAATCGCCATCTCCACATAGCATAAATACATAAATTTGAGAATTGAACATGCCTCTATCTCGAAAACCGTTACTCATTTGAAAAAATGTTCAATTTAAACGTTTCCGAATATTGTCTTATCTTTAATTGCACCAGCTCAGATTTTCAATTTTCGAGAAAATTTGCACCCACCACCCATTTCGGGGGCGGTTTTCGGAGGAAAGCAGATGTCGGATTTCCGTTTTTATGAAAAAGGAACCATTTCTTAAGCCTTCTCTTTCAAATGAATCGAAAATCATCAAAATCGGAGTACGATTACTATATAAACGGCACGTACAAACCAAAAAAAAACACACAGTCGAATTGTATACCTCCTCCGTTCGGGGTTCGTCGGTCAAAAATGACCTGCCCATCATTACCTTTTTCTTGGAAACTATGTGCTCAATAGCTTTATATTATTATATAGACTAACACCTTAGCTAAAAGGTATATTTTATAGAAAGTTCATAAAGTTTATGTGTAAAGAAAAATGTGATTTCAAAAGCAAGTATGTTTCTTTGTTATATGCGGCATTATGGAAAAAATGTATATAAAAAAGATAACTGCTGCCAAAGGATATGCCATAAAATAATTTTATAAGATGAAATGTCAAAGTTCAAACTAATTCATATATACAAGGTAGTTCATTAATAATTGGAAATAGTTCAACTGTTCAATCTTGGAAATACAGACCTACCTGAAGAAGGATTTTCACACTAAATTGGAGAGAATACTGAAACTAGCAAGAGGAAAATGTACCTACTTGTTTTGAAAATTGTCATCGAAAATTTGATATACCCATATCACATTCAAAGAGTCCTGGCATTACTTCCTAGATATTTCCCTTTGCAAATTAATTTCTGTGAGTGGTTTCTTCTAAACCTGCTGGAAAATCCATTATTTGATTCTTTCTATCGATGAACTCAATCTGACTCGAAACTCAGAACTCCATAGTAACCATTTATGAGTAGATGAGAACCCTTATGCAATTGTTGAATCAAATTATCAAGAACAGTTCTCATTAAATGTTTGAGCTGGCATTATTGATGATTATTTGATAGACCAATTTTTTCTCCCAAAAAGATTTGATCTTATTAAGAAACCAGATATGGCTAATGCGCGATGCTACGCCTCCACATTTTTAAATTAAGCCCGCTGCAGACGAAGTATGTTTTGCTGCATGATTGCTTGCTTGTTTTGCTGCACGGTCCGATAAATGTTGCCGCGCATGGTGTGTTGATGGCTCCCTTGCTTGTATTGGCTTCACACGATGCAGGCCATCATGTATGTAATATGACAGTACAGAGGAATATATCCGTGTCAAATGATACAAAATATTGTACATTCTAATCAAGCTTTATTTCTAATCATTGTTACAACAGAGAAAATGTCCCAACAATCAAAAATAACATTTTATCATGTGCAAAATAACTTTTGAGTACGACTCGACTAGTTCCGAGTGCGTTCTATCATCAAATCATGCACGAGTTCAAGCAACCAACTGTGCACGCGATGTCATTTTCTTACACGGAAGCATGCTCAGCACCATGCCTAGCTCCCGTCAAGGAAACATGCAGCAAAACATACTCCGTCTGCAGCGGGCTTTAGGAGTGCGTGAATTTTTAAATCACACCTATGGCAATCGGTGGATAGTTCGCGGAGGAACGCAGTCATGACCGCTTAGATCTCCCGACCGTAATAGTTTAGACTACCTTTTTCGGGGGCATCTGGAAAGCCGCTTTGCCGATCCAAACCGAAGAAGAATTATGAAATCGTATAATAGTATGCTTCCAAATCAAGAGAAATACCCCAGGAATCTCTGAAAATGTGCGTCAGTCTATCCGAAGAAGACTGAGATGCTTGCATATGTGTGGGTGGAGGACACTTCCAACAACTACTGTACATTATTTGGGTTCTTTATTTTGTTTGTCGTCTGTTATCGCTTTATAATAAAATTGAAAAAAATCAGAGGCGTGCTGTTTTTTTTTCTATCCAAATATTCCATATCATGCCTTAATTTTTATCCCAAAAAGAAGTGTTTCCACGCATGGTGGGTGCCTATCAAATTCCAACAAAATAACAAAAGCAGTCTCAATGAACTGAAGAAAAAACATTTCTTTTGTGGTTTTTATTTACCAAATTTGTTCCCAAATAAATAAGGTTTTCACAAATAATATTGATTTAAAAAAAAACAGTGGCATACCATTTTTTTTTAAATATTCAGTTCAATCTCCGTACGGACGTCACATGCACACAGACGTTATCCAGATTAGTTTGAGCTCAAACTACTTATTTACAAAGTAGGTACATAATCGTTATTGTCGGAAAAGAATACTAAGTATGTACTTTTAGTAGACACAGATCGTAGATGTTATCACGCCCAACACCCCCCACGGCTGTGCTGATAACATAGCCAGTCTCATCTTGTAGTTCATTGACTAACAGTTATAATTATTGCAGGTAATCTGTTATTTCTCCTTTCAGACAATTGTTCCTTGCAATATTTACAAATTATTTTAAAAAGCTTGGAAATGAGACATCTTAACTGCAGAGGAATAATTAGAGTACTTAGACACAACACAGAAAATGCAGCAATGGCATGGACATAATTGAAAAGATATAGATATAATTGTTGTGCCGATATGGACCGTTGGTTCATTTAACTGGTCATCTGAACATACTCACTGTTTATGACATAACAACTAATTCCCATTTGACCTTAGCAAAGACATGCAATCATTTTCAATAGCCGATTTCGAATAATTTTTTTGCATCGCTCGATTTTCGTCATCGGTTGACATCCTTCGTAGGCAATGATTTTGCCACGACACTTTCTACTTTTACCCCAATCATCTAAATGGTGCTAATCGCAAAAATGATCCAGTACCTTTTTGATAACCTATACCTAACTGATTACATCCACTCAAAAAATACATTCCCACGTATTGGTATCCATTAGGGCCAATCAATTTTAACATTTGACAGCGACAACTGCAAATCCTACATAATATTTTATATTGCCTAATCGAATAATAAGATATATACAGTGTGTCCCAATAGAATCTGATATTAAGTCATCAAATTAGATAGTGTTCATTTGCAAGGTGCAATAATTTTGAAGGAACAGATTTTCCAAATGATTCAAAAACGTGTGCAAGGTGAGCTCAACGGACAAACGGTAACGAACTCTGATTTTTTTACTATTCGACTTGGTTTCATTCCAGGATTCATGTTCTTCGGCGATTACTTGTTCCAGGGTTCTTCTCCCGGTGCTGCAGGGGTTTTCTGCTCAAGTGATTCCTTAGCGATACTGTTTTGTCACCTGAGCTTCTGTTCAATCCAGCCGTGTACCTGCGTTGCATGATAGTGGGTCCTACAGGAGTTTGATGGCAGGTCTTCAGTGCAGATAGTGTTGGGCCAGTAGATATTGAGAATGTTTCAGTTGATGAAGACTTGCAGCTGTCCATAGGGATTTTTTGTGGGACCTTCCAGGATTGACATCCGTATCTTCAAGCATACTTGGTCTAAGAAATTCTCAGTTTTGTGTATCTCCTGAGTTGGTGCGAGAGCTTCCTTGAGAAAAGGAGCCAACAAGGTTTCTTATTTGATCAAAGAATATATATGAAACGAGGAATAAGGATCAAGGAAGCTCTCTGAATACGGCTATTACATACGTAGGTATTTCATTAACAGCTGTGCCCACTCGCTAGGCTAAAAATATCAAAGTGAGATTTGGGACACCCTGTATATCATGCATATAGGAAGAGAGAGCTGGAAGAGTGGTAAGCGACAAACACACACACACACACATATATATATATATATATATCCAAAAAAACAAACACTGTCCACACTCTCTTTCACATATACAAAGCTAAATTATAAGCAAAACATAAATCATTATTTGACGTACCTACGCGACAGAAAGAGAGATTCAACCCTATACACACGACAATGGCCGCCGTAACAAAATATCCAGTCGAGTTTCTTCAATGTTGAAAGTTTCTGCACCCAATGCACCAGTGGCGGTACAGATCTTAACCTGTACTTACCAACCCTTCCGTTTTTTGACAATTTAAATTATAAGCGCGTTCTGGCCGAAGAGGCGAATAGCAAACGGCTATTTTCGTATCCTATACCGAATCTATAGTTAGCTCAGTGATTCCTCTAGTAATATTTTATAGCGTCCTTTTAAGGTTTTGCTTCCTTTCATTGCGCCGCTGAACATTGAGGCCTCCCCATTGAGGGCTCCGGTAAATATTGGCTCGGTTCCGGGCTCCAATCCGTATGTGTATGGAGGGACTTCTTGTCTGTGAAGTTCTAAATGGTGCCCCATATTTGATAAGTACTAAATTGTGAGCCCTGGATGGGGCCTGCTTTCCGCAAAGTCCAGAATGAGGTATCAAGTCAGCAGCAGTTTGGTAAAATATAAGAATTGTCCTTAGAAACATGAAATTTCAACTCATATGATAGCATTATAAAGTATTTACAAAAGAGTTTAAAAAAATTAAGTGCTGATGTAGATAAATTCTTGTAATACTAACTGTTTAATCAGGCTCATCCTGGGCAAACTCTTTGATAGATTATGATACAATCGAATAAAGTCATAGAAAGACTTGAGTAAGGAACTCTTCTACCTCAGAGTCCTACTCGCACGTAGAACCAGTCCGAACACAAACCTAGATCCTTCCACAGACATACACCAAGCAAGAACAGCATGAGAGTTTCTCCTGTATATGTCTTAGGGATTTTTCAGGACGGAACCCTCCACCTTTGAGTCCCAGTCGCACTGACGGACTCTCACAAAAAATCCAGAGCATCCTACACACAAATATAGTGAAAAATTCACGAAAATTCAGCCATAGAGCTCATATATTCTTCTTGGGATATTACAGGTATGGAACCCTCCACCTAGGAGGCCCAGTCATACTTACAGCCACTACAAGTTCATTCTAATAACATTCTATATACATAATTGGTAAAAAGACCGTCACAATCCAGCCATACAGTTCAGAAATGTACAATAGACTTTTAGGTAAGGAATCCACCACATAGAGTTCTACGGGCACTAAAACTATGACAGTCTTTCACTTAAAATATGATAAACACGTGTGCAAAATTTGGTTGAGATATCTTGATCAGTGTAAGAGATTATTGTATCTAGATTAGATTGTGAAGAAAAATGGTTTTAATGATATCTAGCAGCTTTAAAAACAGACCACATCATATTGCATAAACAGATTCTTTAAATTTAAATTACATCTCTACAAAAAGGCATATTTTTTTTACCCCTTGCCCACCCCTTAAAGTAAGCCCCTGGTGCAGTTTCCGAATCGTCGCAACCACCTCACATCCATCGCGCCATATTGTCTAGTGATCCATCATCGAACTGTCACGTGTTATTGTTGCTGAAATCTATACTACGGACACCACCAAACCTTAATATATCTATATATATATACGAAGTCACACTGTCGTGTCTCTCCTCTGCTATGTGCGATTTTGCCGCCTGCCGCGGCCTGTGAGACAGCATAATGTTGTCGGTTTAATATGCCGAAAAGCTTCCCTTGAAGGGATGATCGTTATTACATATATATTTTGTCCTTCTGAATACCAACCACCACACGGAAGCAGATCGCGGAACTCAGTCAAAGGCATTTCTCAAAAAATAATCGAAGATTTTCATTCATTCCTAACGCCTTTCGTTATGTTTGGACAGGGCTTGCAAATTTCGCATTTTGTTTGCTTCCACATATTTCCACGTACCTTATTTTGATTGAAGATTTGATACCATAACATTTTGGTATTTATTTACGGCAGTTTATTTACTAATAATAATTACTCTAATAAACACTAATGTGACTCACAAATGATCACTTGGATTTAGATCTGGCTGTTGCACAGGCCATGATAAAATAATAACTTCATAACCTCTCAGAAATGCTTCTGCCTTTCTAACCTTTCTAGCAGTACAAGTATTGCTATGAACTGTCGATTTTCGGGACAAATATAACACCCAAAAGTGTGAAATAAATATTTTTTACAAAAAATTAGACCGACTTTATCAGTTGTTGCACTGAAAAATACAAAATAATATTAATTCTACTGGTGCTGGTACTTGTGAAGTGCCAAAAGTTTTCAGTATAACTGCAATCGCAAAACTTCATAAGTAGGGGAGACAGGGGTTAGTTGTCACATGGGTAAGTTGTCACAATGCCGATTTCTTCCTTGTTGCAACAGCAGGACGTTCCGCCATCTAGGGTCAAGTGGTAGTACTTGTCACAAGCATCACATAAAATATTATCAAGCTCGGCCAGCTATTAATCGTTTTATTGTAGAGCATGTGTTGTGACGTCGCCCACGTGATTTTTTTATTCTGTTTTCTTCTCGTGTGAAACCAAGGTAAGCAAAATTGACATAACAGGAACTGTGAACCATGTAAACTACATATTTACGCATATTATATTGTTAGATATGTTTGTTTATATACTTTCATCTTACATCCAAGTGCAAAAGGTTATGTGGGGCTAGTTGTCATAAATTAAACGGGGCTGTTTCTCACTGTGACAACCTGCCCCACAACATCTAAATCTTTGGGACGATTTTTGGTCCTAACCTAACCTCGCCTTTTAAAATTGTCTTAGAACACATCTCTACTCTTAGGCCCTTCGGGCTTGCAACAAATACGATAGAACATCCTCCATCCGGAGATCTGAAAACCGTGCTTTCTACAAAAGTGGTTCGACCCCCCCCATAAGCATCCAAGAGGACCACCCACACTCAACGTAAAAAGCGTAGGTAGATCAGCAATGTTGACAGATACTCGTCAAGAATGAAATTGAGCTGGAGAAAATGTCTAAGAAAAACAACAAGCCAAAAGCGTTAAGAAAAAATTGTATTTCAAGAAAAAGAACAATGAGGTTAAGGATAAAGAACGAACATCATAAGAAAACTGTTGGTGTCTTGTTTGCGGAGATCTCTATAGTGCTTCTATTGAGTGCTGGATTCGATGTACAATTTCTATGTGTAGGTGCTGATATTTAAAATTCGAAATATATATATATATATATATATATATATATATATATATATATATATATATATATATATGCAGCTCAACCAACCAACTGACTATTTAGGGTAATTTCGGTCAATATAACTTTAGAGGCGTCTGAGGACTGGAAGTAAAAATTGTGACAACTAGCCCCGGTCTCCCCTACCAGTACCAATAGATTTAATATTATTCTGTACTTTTCAGTGCACCAGCTGATGACGTCGATCCAATTTTTTGGTAAAAAATATTTATTTCACGTGAATAATATGTACCATATTACTCAATTAATGCTTATCCTATTACAGTATCTTTAATGTTATCACATCCTTCCTCTATATGTATATACATATATATATATATATATATATATATATATATATATATATATATACATCTCGGTATCATTCTGGCGTCCTTTCAAAAAACAGTAATGAAGCGTCCTTGCCGTATATATTTCACTTCGCCATCAATGTGAGCTCCGTTCATTCTATAGCCGTTTGGGCGTCCAATGTATATAATAATTTCAATCTTACAAACAATAGAGCGTCCATACGGTGTATATTTATTTCATTTACCGTAAATACAGCGTCCGGCGCTATTGCCAAATGTGCAGTGGAATGGGATGATGAAATGTGATTTTAAATATATTTCTCGTATTTTGAAACTACCAGCGACTGCCTAGCATTGGTTGTTTCTCCGAATAGTATTTCATCTGACTTTTTGTTCCTTAATCTTTATTATAATTACTCAATTGTCATATATTCTATAATTCAATTTATACAAAATGGAATTGTAGATGCTAATGATTTTAAAATGTAAACTCATTTTCATTTTTGTCATTATTTCTGTCTCCAACATCAAATAGAAATAGAAATATTTATTTCATGTAAACAATTAGGCATGTATACTTTTTTGTATAGATCACACCAAATAAAATAAATTAAAATACGCTTCAGATGAAGACATAATAAACATACAAGTGACAAAGTACATATAACTTAATTCAAGACAAGGATTATGAACATGTTAAAAAAAAGAAAATAATAGTAATAACAATCTAGAAAAAAGGGTAAAAAAGGATTACCTACATAAATGTACTTACAACATGTTCCAGATAATCATCTAAGAAGTTAAAACGGTGTTGTGTTAAATATTTACGGATCTTAATTTTGAGTGATGCACAAGACATATTATTATCTTTGAATTGTTTGGCAAAGCATTATTCAATTTTATGCCCAGAAATTTATAGGAATTATGGGTCTATGTCTGAATAATGGAGGATGGAGAGTAAATTCTTTGGCATGTTTTTTATATGAAGCAGGCACTGCAAAATGCAGCAACATGGTAATTGCAGTATGTTAAATTTTTCTAACAATGACTTACAGTGATCATCATATTTGCTGGATGTTATTATTCGAATGACTTTTTTTGTGCAATGCATATTTTGGGGCTGTGACATGTGTTTCTCCAGATTATCAAGCCATACGGACACTATTATGCTATGAAACATAACAAAATATGCCATTCTTAGATAATCTTTATCTACATTCAGCTTCAGTTACCTGAGAGTATTTCCCTTTTTATAGATAGGTGTAACTTTGGAAACCTTGAGAATATCTGGAAAAATACATATACTCATACGAAGATTAAATAGATTCGGTAAAGAAATCGCTACATTTTTATTTATCTGCGGATCTAGAATTTTCAGTTTATGAACAATGTTCAATATTTCTGATTAACTTGTTGGATGTAGGTAAGAAGTCAAATGGTTTATTACTATTTTTTGCATGCAAGAATCGAAGGGACTTGCAATATAGTTAGCAGAATTTTGCATTAAATTGTTTATGCAATGTTCAAAAGAGTTGGCAAAGTCCTCAGCGGATAAATTGCTCTCATTCCTTAGGTTATTAGTTTTACCTAAATTTGTATTTAATATTCCCCAGACTGACTTTTGCTTATTTTTGATTCAGATATTATCTTATTATTAAACTCCAATTTTTTCGATTTGTTAATGTTAAGTAATTCGAAGCTATCGAGCGTCCTGGTCACTTCGGCAATAGTATGAACCTGGGTTAGTTGTGACTCAAGATTTTTAATATCAGGAGAATTGTCTCGTCCTTGAAGCTAGCAGAGCAAAGTGAGCAGAATCAAAATTACATATTTGGTGCTTGCAGAGCTAATGAATTGCTAATTAACTGCTGTATACCGAAATGAATTGCTCTTATAGTTTTTTTTAATGGCTGCTTTGCTAGCTGTAAATCTAAAGCTTACAGAGCAACATTTAAAAATATTTTTTTGAGTACTTATTTTTTTGTGTTTATAGGGCTAATTAAGTTCTAATTAAGTGCTCTATTCAGAAATTAATTGCTCATATGGTTTTTGGAAAATGGCTGCTTTGCTTTAAAAAATCAACTTTTCCGAGAAAATTTTATTTGGTGCTTGTAGACCGAATAAAGTGCTAATTAATTGCTGTATTCCAAAATTAATTGGTCTTACATCTTTTTAATGGCTGCTTTGCTAGCTTTAGATCTAAAGCTAGCTGAGCAACCTTTAAAATATTCATTGAGAACTTCTTTTTTAGTGCTTAAGGTCTAATTAAGTGCTGTATTCCGACATTAATTGCTCTTATGGTTCTTAGGAAAATTTATGCTTTGTTTTTAAAAAATATTTTTTTCTAGAAAATCGTAGTTGGTGCTTGTAGAGCTAATTAAGTGCTAATTATTTGCTTTATTCCGAAATTAATTACTCTTATAGTTTTTTCTAAATAGCTGCTTTGCTATCTTTAGATCTAAGTCTAACAGAGCAGCCTTTAAAAATCAACTTTTCGAGAACTTCTTTTAGTGTTTATAGGGTTAATTAAGTGCTGTATTCCAAACTCAATTGTTCTTAAAGTTTTCGGAAAATGACTGCTTTGCTTCAAGAAACACTTTTTCGAGAAATACTTTTTTTGTGCTTGTAGAGCTAATTAATTGCTAATTAAATGCTGCATTCCGAAATTATCGGATCTTATAGTTTTCAAAAAATGGCAGAGATTGTCGCTATCAGAGCAAAAACATATAATCTATACACCCGATATATAAACTATATCGGTTACCATTATTTGAGGTATTTTTTATAAAAAATCAATAAAATTTACATATTTCCTATGTTATTTAATCAATTGCTGTATCCCGAAATTAATTTCTATAATTTCTATAATATTTCGGCCAATACAATTATATCCGTAAGAAAAGTACTTACCGACGTGGTTAGTAATGAACTTATCCACCGGTAAACCTATCTTACAGTCATAGGAACATCGCTTAGCAATCGAAAACCGTCCGGTCCTACAAAAATTAAGTTTTATCCCTTAGCTTTTTAGTATCAGAATTGTACATTTCTTCATTGGGAGAGATAATAAATTCAAAACCATTAAAATCTCAATTTTAAAGTGGAATTAAAAATGGATTACATAAAATTAAGTACTTTCAAGTTGCCGGGTGTACCGTTAAAGATATAAATATCCCCACAATAGATAAATTGACATTATTATTTGTCTTAAAAGAACGTTCTCTCTCAAAAAATTATTAGAGCAATTAATTTCGGAGTACCGCACTTAATAAGCCCTACAATCGCTAAAACGAAAGTTCTGAAAAATTATGATTTTCAAAGGTTGCTCTGCTAGCTTTAGATCTAAAGCTAGCAAAGCAGCAACTTTTTTAATATCAGAGCAATTAATTTCGGAATACAGCAGTTAATTAGCACTTAATTAGCTCTACAAGGACCAAATAAGATTATCCCGAAATAATAGATTTTTAAAAGCATCCATTTTCCGAAAAACTATATATAAGAATAAATAATTTCGGAATACAGCACTTAATTAACAATTAATTAACCCTAAAAGCACTATAAAAGAAGTTCTAAAAAAGTAAGTTTTCAAAGGTTGCTGTGCTAGCTTTAGTCTAAAGCTAGTAAAGCAGCTATTTTCCAAAAAAAACTATAACAGTAATTAATTTCGGAACACAGCATTTAATTAGCTCTACAACAAATTTGTATTTTTGATTCTACTCACTTTGCTCTGCCAGCTTTAGGGACGTAGAATTCTCAACATTTTAAAGTTATTTTCAGGGATACATAACTTTTTTGATGGAAAACGAGATGTTTAAAGATCTGACAGAGTAAACTAAATGAGCAGCTTTTGTTTCTGGATCTAAATGGCATATATTTCAGATCATTTCATTTAATGCAGCTGTGAAACCTGAGATAGATTTTTTTGACATTGGTCGACACATGATAAAATTCCTTTATGGCCGGCAAGTGCGGCTCTATGACTTCAAGAATGAAAATGTTATCATCTAAATTTGTGAACAGATTATCGACTCTAGTTTCTCTAGATTTAGTTATCCGCTGGTGTCAACAAAAACTTTTTCTAGCATATCATGTGATAAAAAATATGTTTGCGTTCAGTTAATTTATTGTCACTGGTTTTAAGTCTTAAAGCTATAATTAAAAGTCACCGACAGCCTGTACCTTATTATTGGAGTTTTTTCTGATAATATTCTGTGCAGATAATATTAAAAAAAATTACTATCACCATCCGGTGATCTGTAGGCACAACAAAAACTAATTTTCATATTTTTAAGCTGTGTTAATTCTATCTTCGCGCAAAGATCTTTTACACAAATGTTATGGAAATCTAAATTGGTCTTAGTATAAATGCCACCATGAATACAAATCTGTCGAATATGACTTATTAGTCTATATTCTCGCGGAATACGATACGATAGAGTTTATGTCCTCCATTTTAAATGAAACGTCAGTCAGTAGTAGTACGTCAATATTGTTCGTATTGTTAGTTCACTTTGTTCCCAATACATTGAATAATGATTTTATAAAAATAAATTTAAATATATAGTATAAATAAAAAAATTCAAAGAATGGTTTTTATCTAGAGCGATTTTTTTTTCTATAGATTCAAATGGCACCAGGTTTATCCACATGATCACAAACGAATAATTTATAAGTGCTTCGAATATATATCAGAAGACCCTATATGAGTGTAAAAGTCGTTGAAATGAAATTCATGTGTTTCGTTGTTGCCAGATTGCCGGACGCCCAATACGCGATGGAATGAAAGTTAACGTATTCAAAATGAATATTTTAGCGCCGCGCTGCGCCAGATATATCGAACTTATTATATTCGAATATCAATCAAAAATCTTTTGGGACGTGCATGGAGCGTCCTTCCAATTTTTGTTCCATCGGTTAAGATGATCATCTTGACCAGAATTACACTGATGTGTAATAGAGCGTCCGTATACGGACGCTCAATTACCACGGACGCTCTATTAAATGCAATTCGTCAATGTACGGACGCTCTATTGATAGGAAGATATATATATATATATATATATATATATATATATATATATATATATATATATACACTGTCTGTCGATATGAGTAATGTTTGATTTATGTCCCACGACAGCACCTACCTGAGTATTTAATATTCATACGCAACTTGCTCTTCTTTATATAGATAAATATGTCGAACACTCAACATCCACTTTACTTAGAAATACGTTACCACCCATCCTAAGCTATTCATTCTTTCTCTTTTTTTTATAATATCTGGGAAATGAATTATGACCCATGTTGTTGTTGTTGTTGTTGTTGTTAACTACAATTATAATAACAGTATAACATTATGTAGAGAAAAATCGTTAAAAATTAATTACTCTTTCTCTGTAACAAAACTAATTTATTTACAACAATATAATATTATATTTGTACGTAATAGTTCGGGCGACAAAAGGTTTCTGATGCTTCTAGAGTAAGTGAATGAATTTTTTCGTCTAATTCGACGGAAGAAATGTCACCTGTCAGAGAGATAAGAATTATCTCTACAATCAATTAACCCTCTTTATAAATTCTTCTGTAGACACTCCCAATCGCTTCAATTTTGCATGCATTTATCTGTTACTCAGCTTTTTTCTTCAGTTTGTAATTTGTAATGTACCTATACAGGCTGTTTCAAATTCGACTTTCACCACTGGGATCTCGGAAACTATAGGAAAAACGAAGATGGTTAAATTGGGGCAAAATTGCGCATTTATGAGCTCAATAATACGCCGTTTAGAATGTTTGAATATTTCGAGTAGTTCCGGAGATATTCGGAAAAAACTGAATTTTCGGAAAATCATTTAATTTTTTTCCTGATTTTACTTCTTAATGAATTTCTAAATAAATAGCGCATTTGCATTGCCACTTTCTTCATTCTTTCCAATGGTGTTAATAGTTTTGTTACCTGATGTTTCGTCTATGTGTAACTATCATGATCTTTCTTTTTCTTATGGGAGCCATATTGGCATTCCACAAATTTGTTATATATAAATAAGTTGCCCTTGTTGTCCTAAAAATCCAAGAAATTAAATAAATTACTTTTATAAAGTAATTGGCTTTGATTTTTACAATCGGTGACACGTAAATGACATTCTGTATTATTGTCAATTGGTGAGTTGTTGAAAATGGAGTTGTCCAATGAAAAAAAAAACGACATATGATAAAATTTTATTACAAGAATGACAGAAATAGTATATATTTATTCAAAATCTTATATGCTTGAATGACTCATGAGTAAACTCTCGTTGCCTCAACTATATCCCTGTATCGTGGATATATTCACAGAACAATCTCTTTAATAAATAATAATTGATTTATTTCTACAAAGCATATTCACATTTAAGAGAAAGATCAATGAATATGCCAATTAAACGTATGGATACGTTATTCAAATTGCAATTGCATGTTTAATAATAATGGCGGTTCTTTTTTTTTTTGAACTGAACAATAAAATTTCTTACTAATTGGTTTACATGTTATAAATGTGACGTATAGTTAATTAATCACTGTAGTACCTACTTAAAAACATCAAGTATATCTAGGCTATATATTTGTGTCAATCATTTATCAAATCATTTATCAAAAATCTACAGGTTTTGAAATTTTGTTGTGTGCACATACCTTCTTATAGGTACATATAATTGGAATGACTGATGTGATTTTGAGATTTTTTTGATAATATGAAATTGATTTTATAAGTTAGTACTTATATGGATATTTTTTATAAAATAACTAAAGCTTACATTATTAGTCGGAATTGATTTACGTTAAGTATAGATGAAGTAGATCAAATATCAATAATTTGCACTATAAGAAAATATTTTTTACAAAAATGCCTTCTTTAATTTTTTCTGTCTCATATTTTCAATTTTCGAAACAAATTTACCCTTCCACATAGCGGAAATACACATGTCACATATTTCAGATTTTACCATTGCTCCAAACTCGAAAACCGTAACGGTTTTAAAAAAATGTTCAATTCAAACGTTTCCGAATATGGTCCCTTTTCTAATTTTCCGATCTCGAATTTTCTATTCTCGGGAAAAATTGCCTCTTCCACATATAGCTGAAACACATTTTTCATATTGTATCGCGGGAACCTATGATTATTTTTAAAAATGTCAAATTTAAACTTTTCCGGATATGGATTTTTTTAAATTCTGCCATCTCGGGTTCTTAATTTTCGGAAAAAATCGCCCTCATCACTCCCTTTGGAGGAAGTTTTTGAGAGGAAGGGCATGTTTAATATTGTCTTTTGAAAAAACTTTCAATTTGAACGTTTCCGGATATAGTCTCATCTTTAATTCTACCGTCTCAAATCTTCGAGAAAAATTTCCCCCTTCACCCTCTTTGGGGGTGTTTTTTGGACGGAAGGAGTTATTTGATTTGAGTTTTTCTAAGTATGGGAATATTTCTCAGCCTTCTTCATTCAAATGAATCTAAGCTCATCAAAATCGGAGCACGTTTAGGTAATATGAAAAATGCGCAAAAAGCCATTCAATTGGTCACAAATACAGCTGGAGCTTAGGATAAGTTTTAACTTGGAGATGAGCTTCGTTTTTACAGTATCTGGGACTCAAAAATCAACTACCCAACTAAAAATTTCACACTTCGCATGGATAATAATTGTGGTGGTGAAGTTGATGGAATAAATTCATATACTGAAGCGCTACAGAAAGTATGCGCTGACATTGACGGGCACCTTCCAGTTCCAAATAAAAAGACTGGCTGTGTTTCAAGTTTTTTTTTTAATAAAAAAAAATCTTAAAATTCAGGGTGTCTCAAGAAACATTTTGCTATTTTCTGGGGTAAATAGAATATTAAAAAATAAGATTAGTTTGGTTTATAAACATGTGTCCGAAAATGCCTCCTTCAGAAGATACGCCTCTGTAAGAGGGGCCCCAAAAAATCGTATAAAAAAAGATAAATAAAAAAAGAGACGATGCCGTGATACTGGAACCTTCAAACCGAGAAACGTAAACTCTGGACGACCAAGAATCACAAGAATTCCTTAAACGGAAGAAAATATTTTAAATCTAGTTGTTGTTGCGAATCCTAATCGATAAGTGTAAAGCGGCGTTTACATTAGTGTAGCTACTTGTAGGTACCACCTTTTAGTAAAAGTAATTAGCCTACCAGTGAGCTAACCCAACGGTCCAGGATAGTAGTAGGCGTTTATACACAAAATATTTTTTGCCAACACTAGAACACTAACTAGTAGCTGGCAACATGGCTCTTCGCCTTCGTACAATTTCGCGTTCAAAATTAAATCAAATGAAAAACTGTATATTAAAAGTTTCCCACTGTCTATTGCCGGAAATTAATCACCTATACTTGAGGAGGAATAATGTACAAGAAAAAAATTGTGGGTTAGAAAGTGGATTAGTAGAAAGAATACCAGAGGAGCATCTGCCCTACTTTTGAAAGAACTATCTATAGAAGATCCCGAGGAATATAGATTGTGCCTTTGATTAAGTCCTAATTAATTGGAGAATCTGTATCTGTACAAATATATATACACAAAAATAAAAATGTATTCGAAACAATTATCGCTGACAACTGGCACTAGCTCACACCTGTTTACATTCGGCAAGTAAATAAGTTCATTAGCGTGGATACTAGATTTTACCGAGTGGGGGAAGGCTAATAAAGGCTACTAAATAGCCCTGGGAGCTATCTACTTTCCTAGCTAGCCCACTGGTACGCAAGTAATAGTACTAGTAACTATGTGATTTAATTTGAACTAGTAGCTGTCTTGCAGGTTACTGGTGCAAGTAACTAACTCTTTTCCTTTACCAATGTAAACACCGCTTAAGAAACGTAGCAAGGGCAAGTAACGCAAACTATTTTGTAATACTTATTCCATTTACCCTAAAAATTAGCAGAAAGTTTTTTGATGAGAGATTCTTTGTCATTCAAACAGATGGCAAATTTGATTACCAAGGTGATATGTTGTCAAAGTCAAGATGAGTTGAGACGTCCCTTAAGTTAGCAGAACAAAGCTAGCAGTATCAAAAATACATATTTTGGGATACAGCACTTAATTGGAACTTAATTAGCCCTATAAGCACTAAAAAAGAAGATCTCAAAAAGTTGCTTTTGAAAGGTTGCTGTGCTAGCTTTAGATCTACAGCTAGCAAAGCAGCCATTTTTCAAAAGCTTATACCTACGAACAATTAATTTCGGAATACAGCAATTAAGTAGCACTTCATTTTACACGCACGCAAATAAGATTTTCTCAAAAAAGTTGATTTTTAAGAGCATAGCAATCATTGTACGAAAAAACTATAAGAGCAATTAATTTGGGAATACAGCAATTAATTAGCACTTAATTGGCTCCAGAAGCACCAAATAAGATTTTCTCGAAAAAGTTGATTTCTAAAAACGGGCATTTTCCGAAAAACTGTAATAGCAATTAATTTTGGAATACAACAATTAATTAGCACTGAATTAGCTTTACAAGCACCAAATATGTATTTTGGATTCTGCTCACTTAACTCTGCTAGCTATATGGACGTGGAGTTGAGCTAATTCAGGAATAATATTGATTTATTATTTTAAAACAAACCTACTTTCTCTCATGGAATCCATAGAACCCTGACATAGGAGAGGGACACTATGAGAGACTAGCAACCACTACATAGGATAATAGCGACGCTTCTATTTGGCGTCGCCGTCAATAATCAGCGCCCATCCGAGAGATTAATAATATAATCAATTTCTCGAATATATACTTATTTGCATAAACACGGACAATGGATAAAGTTGCTGTTGTTGCTGTGTTTGGAAATCCTCCATTCATCTATTGTGTGAAGGTACTACTATCCTTTCCATTATCTTCTCGCATGTGTGTATGTCCGTCTGTCCGTCCCGTCCCGTTGGTTCGTTCGTTGGTTCGACACCATAAACAATGGCCGAGTGTCAGAGATATAGCGAAACACAATTACCTATATTTGGCAAAAATGCGTGTGTGTGAGGGTAATCTCGTTTCGAGCTTCGATGATGTCGATGTTAATGAGAAACCTGTTCGCGGCCCAACACAATACTACCTATGTGATGGCCGCCACCACCACCACCAGCACCGCGCCGTCACCGCCACCCCGGCAATTATAAAATTTGTAAAATTCGCATTCTATAGTTAGTATGTGCTGCTGATGGCTATCTGTGCGTCGAATATGACCCGCGGAACTATCTATCTATCTATAGGCAGGTATATAGGATAGGGCTTTTGTGCAAGAAATTATTGTTATTGTTCCTGTCGAATGTTTAGTTTATGTCATGGCGCGTAGTTAGTTACACGACGCAGCCCCCTATATTGTTGCTCTGGGGGTAGTTTGTTCCTGATGTATGGGGTAACTATGTCTATGTGTCCATCTATCGATATGCATATCTGTTTGCATTTTGACAATTTTAAATCACAATCGGATCATTTCTGCGACTCTAGTGTTACGGTTGTTTATATGGAAGATGTGCTGTTCTGCGTAATATTTTCAGTTTTGGTTTGGCTTAGCGCTTGATCCCATTTTTTTCTAGATGTTTTTGTATCATTCTTCAAGATATCTTTCGGCAACTGTTGCTGATCGCGGATCTCCAAAACATTTTAGTGTGGTGATATCTGCGCTTCAGCATCAGCAATGTAGACTGTAGATTTAAGAGGTTTTCATTGCACTGCGACCTTAAGGTCTATTGTGCCCCCATCAGAGGTGTTCTCGTCATTACGTAGTCTATACAGCTCGACCTCCTTCAAGGAAGTTACTTCCTCATCCACAGAATCTACACTCTTCGTTCTCTGCTAGACCCATTCTGGTTAGGTGCTTCCTGAGGGAACAATGCCCAATAAGAAATCCAGTGAGGAGGTGTAGCATATTCTTGCTAAGATCCAGATACTTCTTAGATCTTGCTGTATTAAAGCTTCCTAGTGGTTTTAGAACCATCTGTGTAACATTTGATGCCATACTTTTTGACAGCTTCGATTGTCCTGGCTCCCTTTCCGAACCTTCTTTTCTACTTAGCATCGTAGAGTCAAAGTCCATCGAAATCAGTGACCCTTATCTAGTTGCAATAGGTAATTTCAAAAATGTTGCAATTTTTCTTGGCATATCTACTACCAATAGTATCTATTCATTCCGACCACTTGATTTACATCTGGTCCATTCTTGTATTGCAAAAAATCGTTTCGTGGTTAAATTTAGCAGACGGAATCCGATGTAGGTATTTGCGCTGGAATAAAATGTAATCAAGATTTTCTTCTCCTAGGTGCTCTTGACAGAATGAATGTGCGTTCAGTTCAGGGTGGTTCTCCGGGAAAGACATCGATCGATTGTGAGCAAACCATAACTACAATCTAAAAATTTGGATACATACTAAAGTCACTGGGTGACATACGGGTAAAATATTTTCATTATAGTCGCATTTCCGGTTATACCGGAAGTAGATGCCAACTTTGTTATTTTGATTGGAATACCCTGTATATTACCTCATTTTTTTATTCCATGTAGGTATACATATATCTATATATATATCACGCAAAAACTACTGCATGGAATTAAATGCAGTTTTCACCCATATATTACTCGAGGTCTATCTTGAAATAAAGATCCCGTTTTACCGCGTCTATCTGTCTTTCTGTATGTTTGTACACGCATAAGCAAAAACTACTACATGGATTGAATGTAGTTTTCAACACCGATGTATTGCTAGAGCTCTAACTTAAAATATTGGTTTCATTTTACCACGCCTATCGGTATCTATGTATGTTTTTAAACGCATCACGCAAAAACTATCGCATGGAATTGAATGCAGTTCTCCACGCGCACGAAGTCCTAATCTCGATTTGTGTAATTGAATAATTACTCAAAATTTGCAAATCAAAAATATTATGTAGATATATTGACTATTGACTTTTTTGACGCTTGTTTCACATTTGTTATTATTTTCTAATGAAATCATGACCCGCTTCTAACACAAATTTAAAGATATGTAGCATATGAAATAAATATTTTTTATAGAATAAATATTTTTTACAAAAAATTGGACCGACTTTATCAGTTGTTGCACTGAAAAATACAAAATAATATTAATTCTATTGGTGCTGTTTCTTTTGGAGTTGGTGCCTACAACAACAAACTACAACGGCACAACTTCAAAATTACCAGCACCAATAGAATTATTATTATTTAGTATTTTTCAGTGCAACAACTGATAAAGTCGGTCCAATTTTTTGTAAAAAATATTTATTTCACATTTTTGAGTGTAACATTAGTCATGGAAATTGTTGAACGTTCACTAATACCCAAAAAGATATACTTAGGTAGGTTTAGCGTGTACTTACATAGCGGAAATGCGCATATCACATATTTCAGACTTTACCATTGCGAAACTCGGAAACCGTGACTCTTTTCAAAAAATGTTCAATTTAAACGTTTCCGGATATGGTCCCCTTTCTAATTTTCAAATCTCGAATTTTCGATTTTCTGAAAAATTTGCTCCTTCCACATATTTCAGACTGTAGCGCGGAAACGTATGATTATTTTTCAAAATGTCCAATTTAAACATTTCCGGATATGGAATTTTCATTAATTCTTTCGTCTTGGATTTTCAATTTTTGAGAAAAATTGCCCCCCTCCACCCCCTTAGGGGGCGGTTTTTGGAGGGAAGGAGATTTTGGATTTGATTTTTCTCAATAAGGGACCATTTCCCAACTCTCCTGTTTCGAATGAAACAAAAATCGTCTAAATCGGATTACGTTTACTATGCAAAACGCGCGAACAGCCATAAAACAAAAAAAAGCAATCTTACAACCGAATTGTATACCTTCTCCTTTTTTTGAAGTCGGTCAAAAATGGACCGACGTTATTAGTTAGTGCACTGAAAAATACTAAATAATATTAATTCTATTGGTGCTGGTACTTTTGAAGTTGTGCAGTTGCAGTTAGATTGATTACCTACTTTTGGCACCAACAAAAAATGTTCAATTTAATCATTTCAAGCAATATTCGAAGTAGAAATTTCAAAAAATCATGACTTTTCGAGCACTCGCAAGGTTCTAGATTGTATGCGGCTGTATTATGAAATGTTCGAATGTAAAACAGAAAAAATAAACCTAATAGGTTGTTACTTATATAAGTAAGTATTTTTGATAGGTTCTGTAGATGAATGGATTGATAGAATTTGATATCTAATATTTGACGATGTTATTTTTCGGTCCATTTTGAAAAAAACACTCGGTACATATGAACATAGGTACCTATTTCCTAAAGCTTTTAATTTGTGAACCATAGGCTGCTAAAGTTATGAAAGAATTGCCAGTCGCCTTTCTGTGATAAGTATTTGCATTGAATCATTTTAGTGATTTGTTTTCTCAAGAACATTATTGAAATCCTCAATTCTTTCTGAGCTAAGCTACGTCTCTTGATTTTTTCCATTTGAAGTTTTTTTGCTCAAAATGAGCACAAGAAAAACCTTCGTAAATGTTTGTGTGTTATTGAAAAACACCCTGTATAAATCTACATAAGTACCTATTATAAGAATCTTGAAGTTGGTACCTATACTTAAATGATAATTAGGAAGATATCTATGCTGCCCTGATCTACATTTTCTTTGATTCTAGTAACAATATGAATATAAGTTCCGTTTTTTATTGATAAAGGTATTTTTGTGTCATAGTTTCTATTCTGAATATTGACTCAAGTATAAATAATTCCTATTTTCTAAATTAAGTCATCCAGATTGTGTAATTAGGTACCTAAGTAAGTACTAATATAGCTACTATAATTTCAAACAAAAAATCTCATTCTTCGTCACAGCAGTTATTTTTCAGCTGTTTCAATGCCTCCAACCAAGAGCAAAAAAAAGTATAGAATAGACACAATTTTATGATGGCAAGAGATATCATTGTTTATTTTACGCAGACATGCATTATTTTTGTAAAGATAAATATTTGATTTGATAATATTACAGATTAAGTGGCGCCTTGTTACTTGGTAGGTAGGTACTTATCTAAATACATGGGAATAATGATTGTAACTAAATTAAAATAGGAAAATTTTGTAAGAATAAGAAGATACTCACTATACCTACTGTCTGTTAGTTTTGAAATTGTATGCATTGACGATGTTATAAAAAAATGAATGTGATATGTTATTTACTCGCTAATTTAGTTTGAAAAGTTGACCTTTCAAAACTTTTGATGCGTCGATCGATGGCCGAAAATGGAAAGATTGAGCAAATAATCTCCTACGCCGGTGTGACCTTGAGCAGAGTAGATAGGTATATGTAGCTGAGCGGGAAAAATTAGGGTAGAGCCATCATGTTGGTCACTGGGTTACTACTACTATATACGACACTCTTTTCGCATCCCCTATATTGGTAGCCGGAGTGTTACAGGGCTTGCTTTTTTGGGGCGAAGGGTGCAGTGGAGGAGGGGAGAGATTTGACGGTCAGGACATCGTTAGGGATGTTGCCCCCAAAGGAAAACTTCCGAAGATGGTGCACTGAAAAATACAAAATAGCTACTTTTGAAGTTGAGCAATTCTAGTTTTTTTTTGTCATCAACAAATTTTAGAAGTATCTTTGTTAATTTGTTATTAAATAATTTCATGATTTGTTTCTGGTTTGTTGCGGCTTGTGATTGTATTGTTTATGGGTTTTATTATTGTTTGTTATTGATTTCAACTTATAAATTTCCCTAACCCTACCTGGATCAAAATAAAATGGATAGTGAATGTAAGATGTAAGTGAAATTCACCACTAACATTCACTTAATTATAATAGGTCCGCAAGTGGATTGAATATGTTATTAAATTTGGAATGTAGATCAAATTTGCAATAGGTACCTACAATATGTCCAAATGACATGACCATATCCTCATTTGTTTAAAAGTTATGGCTTGAAGAATAGGTATTTTATTAACGAATTTATTAAAAAAACAAAATAGGTAATTGAGTTTTTTTTTAAGTTTTGTAGTTAAGCATGCCATGGAAAATAAAATAAACAGCTCAAATCTTTGTTCTTATTTTAATTTAATCAAAACAATAATTAATAATAATAGCGCTTTTATTCCAAAATAGGATTTGATATCTCGTTTTCATTTTATTTCCAAGATTACCTAGATATTTATAATTCAGCCCAAAAGCAAAAGCTCGTCTGTGTTCTCTGCGAGTACCTAGCTATTAAAATTCAAAAATACCTATCCAATTTTATAGAAGGCCGTGAGAAAACTTGGTAGATAGTTCCTATGGAAATGAAAATTTTCTCTTTGAGAGGGAAATTTTTAAAATGCCAATTTCGTGTCGCTATTTTGTGACATCTTGAATGGATTTAACATCGCTATAAAAGTTTCACTTCAAAAATTGGAAACTCAGTTTCCTATAGATACCTACCTGTTTTGTTTCTTCAATAAATTCGTTAATAAAATACTCTTCAAGCAATAACTTTTAAATTCCAATGAAGATATCGACATGCAGTATGGAGAGATTTTGTTGCAAATTTGACGTACCTAGGTACTTTCCGAACCTAATAAAATATTCATAGTTCATACGATTCCATTTGCAATTTCGGAGCAATAAGTTCCAGTAAAATTTAAGACTGCTAATTTTTTATTTAATTTAAATATAGGTAGGAATCTCCTCCGGTTTGTTCGTCGCTCAAAAAGTAGTGCATGAGACCATTTACTTAGGTATGTAGGTACCTATATGAATAAAATAACTCCTATGTAAGTAGGTATGTAAGGCCAAGAAACTTATTTACCTATAATCTATTTGTTGTAGGTAATCAAGAATTTTACGTAGGTACCTACCTAGGTATATAGGTGAATTACTTATTTACAAGCGCTGATGGATCCGGTAGCTTTGATGCGATTAAAGATTTTTTCTGATTGCTTCCACAAAATTGATCCCTTGAATCAGAGTTAGTTTATTTACCTACGTCATACTCACGTCCATATTACGCGGTCAGCTAACTCTATACCTATTAGGTACCTACCTAAGTAGCAAATTCTATTTTCTTTGGATAGGAAGACAGGTAGGGGGTAGCAGATATGCGAAAAAACAAAAATGGTTACGAATTACGAAACAAGGAAAGACCGACAGACATCAGAATGATCTTTGATCTTATACCTAGGTACTAGGTAAATAAGTGGAAATCAGAGTATTATTTTTTCGAATGTGCTTTATCAAGTCTTCGACTGTGGTAGCTAGCATTATCCATGACGATTGTACCTAGATATTGTTGGGTGGAATATTTGGTAGGTACGAGTTTATTTTGGAACTAGTCTTCAAATAATTCGGCTGTAGTATCATCATTATAATCGACTAAAGAGTCGTTAATATTCTTTGCCGATAAATACAACGCATTTAGTATAAAACTATTTTCGGTTTCTGCGTGAATTATCGTACCTAATGCGTTTTCCTTTCCCTTCTTACCTATTAGACGACGCGTTATTTTGGCACATGTCAGATAAGTCTACTCAACTTTTGTTTGGAATATCGTGTGTATCGAACCAAGTTTCATTCAAATACAATAAATTCTCTTAATCTTAATCCGGACCTGGAAATACTTCAAGGGACAAACACTTTTATAGCTTATCTATATTTCGAACAATAGGTGATAATAAGGATCGTCGGCTTAGATTGATTTACTTACAATCTTCTTAGATTTCTAGTCGTACTTACTAGATATCGAAAGGTAGGTAGGTACTCATAGTCTCTGAAAATCCATTTTAAACAGAAATACTTAGCAATAATATCTACCTAGTCTCCAATATTCGATAACATATTTTCTCCAATGAAAATGTTCAGTAGACATTGAAAATCAGTCATTCCGACGCTACAGCTAGCAGCTATCTCCCTCTCTCTCTTAAATTCCGATATTTTACTACAACGAAACAGAAGAAAGAAAAAAATATAAAAAATAAAGCGAATATCTACAACGCGCGCATAACATACACATACAATAATTATAAAAGACAATACCGGAGAGCGCTGCTGGCCCCCTTTACCTCTCACCTCATCAAACCTAGCACAGCGAATGCTGCTGCATCATCCCCACCAGTCATCAAAAAACACCATTGCCTTCTGCAAACCAATCTAAGAAAAAGGCTCGTCGAGTCTCTCTCTATACATTGATTTCAAACACACATACACTCAGAAAAACGGCGAAAAACAAGAAAAAACACTCAGCATGCGCAATGACATTCTTTATCGACACACATACACACACTCACGGACTCCACCCGCTCGAGGCGCAGCCCGGCTGCCTATAGAAGTGGGGGGCCAGTGAACGCGAGCTCAATCAGCGCAACGGCCAATCGGAAAGGGTGGGGCGTGCCGTGGCGCAGGCACCGCCTTTCTAGCTTCTATGCCTCTTTCTCCCAATGTTTTTATTTATTCGGATTGTATTTCGTGTTCAGGTCGCTGCTGTGTGTGTGCCTAGCTGCTGCATTCTATTTCTCTCAGCGAGTTGTTACGATTGCGATATACCTACCTAGCTACCACACCCGAGTGTGTCGTTTTATCGTTCGTTTGTCTCTCTTCTTCTCTTAATTATTATTGTCGTGTCGTCGTCGAATGTGTGAATGTCTCTTTGTTGAGTTGAGTGCGCGTTGTTATGGACATAACCGTGATGGATTCTGCCAGTGAACACAGCAGTCACGGTTCTTCCGGTTCTCCAGCCGTTGCAGTGAAGCCTTCGCCGTCGCCACCAAATCACAATAATAATAATAATAATAACAATAATCACGGTCACAACCAGGTGCACAGCCCGAGGCAAGCCAGCCCCCTAGGTCCTCCAATGTCGATGGGTCATCCGTTGAGCCCGCCGCCGGTGTCGTCGGCCAACTTGGCCCGCAGCATGGCCTTGGGTCATTTGCCGCCTCCTGGCTTGGGGCTGCTCAATTCGCTCGGTGTTTTGCACAATCCTCTAGATCTGATGGCACATCATGCTCCACCAAGATCGTACAACAGCCCGCCGCCGATTTCGACATCAGATCCCACCGCCAATGAGTGTAAGCTTGTGGACTATCGTGGACAAAAAGTGGCCGCCTTCATCATAGCCGGCGATACGATGCTGTGTCTGCCTCAGGCGTTTGAATTGTTCTTGAAGCACCTTGTCGGTGGCTTGCACACAGTCTACACCAAGCTGAAGCGACTGGACATTGTCCCATTGGTGTGCAATGTGGAGCAGGTCAGGATCCTGCGAGGACTTGGCGCCATCCAGCCGGGAGTCAATAGATGCAAGCTGTTGAGCTGCAAGGACTTTGACACCCTCTACAGAGACTGCACCACGGCCAGGTAGGTGTCTGAGAATTTTCCTATATGTAATTCGAAAGAATGAATTTGTTGGATGGTTAGACGCGTTTGTTATGCGGGTAAGAATTATTTTAGACTTGGGAATGGCTACCGGGCGCCTTCGGCGATATTCACGATGTGATATGATATCGATACAAAGGTGTTTGTTTGTCAACCGTGTAGATTTATCTACATAGGGTTAAATTTAACAATTTTATATTGTTCAATCTATAACAAAACTGACCTTTAAGGTACTTATATCGTATTTTCATTTATAGATTTCATTTCATTATCTTTTCTGAAATTATCAATTTTTCTATATAACTAAAATTATCTAATAGGTATACTACGACCCGGAAATCTAAGAAGGTTGTAAATCAATTAAGCCGACGATCCTCATTATCACCTATTGTTCGAAATATAGATAAGCAATAAAAGTGTTTGTCCCTTGAAGTATTTCCAGGTCCGGATTAAGATTAAGAGAATTTATTGTATTTGAATGAAACTTGGTTCGATACACACGATATTCCTAACAAAAGTTGGGTAGACTTACCTGACTTGTGCCAAAATAAGGCGCCGTCTAATAAAGGAAAACGCGTTACGATAATTCACGCCGGAACCGAAAATGGTTTTATACCAAATGCGTTGTCTTTATCGGCAAAGAATATTAACGATTCTTTAGTCGATTATCATGATAATACTACAGCCGAATTATTTGAAGACTGGTTCCAAAATAAACTCGTACCAAATATTCCACCGAATAGTATTATCGTCATGGATAATGCTAGCAACCACAGTCGAAGACTTGATAAAGCACCATGTTCAAGCGACATCAAAGCCAATATTACTATTATGAGGAAAAGTACACAAAAAATAATTACTCGAAGTTTTCCACAGTTATTCAATGCAAAAAAATATTATTGTGAATCACATCAGTTTAAGTCAGCCGTTCGAAGAAATAATAAGTACTTCTCCAACCATAAGTTCATCTGTGGTAGGTTTTATTCAAAAATAAACTGCAAACATTCCTGATAGCAACTGGGCCAAGTGTATTTCCCATATTAAGAAGGTGGAAAAGTTATAGGTATATCGATTTAGAAAAAAATCCCAAAAAAAGTTTATTATCAATTAGGATGACGAAAGTCAAACTGATCTTGAGTGAGTAATTTTGCTTATAATGCAAAAAACGGCAACTTCACAAGTGTTTCTAAATTCTAAACAACGTACCTATCTTATTATATATTTGTATATATTTACAACCTTCTTAGAATTTCTGGTCGTACTATACCTACTAATTCTTCAGACAAAATATTCATAAATCAGTTCAATAGTTACCTACTTTTATAACAAATAGTAGTTCTATAGGTACCTATATCTAGGTGTCCATTCTGATTGCTTACAATCAGTTTTTTTTTATCCAGAGAATGTAAATACTTAAAAAGACTGCTCGAAGATCAATAGAGACATTCTCCTACATATAAGGCTATATATAAGTACACTGGAATGCTTTGGCTCTGATTTATTATTCAAATCCACAGCCAGTGAATCAAACGGCATATAGACATTCTACATCTGTAGAATTCCAGACGTTTTATTGCGACGATCATCCCCTCGTTGTCCTGCATATATATATATACCTATATATATATCTAGGTACGTTCTGGCATCTCTGGATAATTCTGCTCCTCCTGCTGTGATATATAGTGTTGAACGGGAGCAATTTAAATCATCAACCCTCCCGAATAACAGAAATATAATTAGAAATGAGAGCCGCGTATAGATATCGGGGTAGTCACATAATAATATTATATATATATATAGATATGTATGTTTGTTTGAATGCGTTCGGGTGCATCGTGGATAATATACCGGACCACCCCCCCCATGCTTGGTATTGTTTCTCTGGTCTGTATACGGATATAAAGGAGATATGAATGTTGTTGGAGAGTTTTGTACAGGGTATCGATCTCTTTGGAACTGTATATTATGAGGGTTGCAATTTTAATAATCGCAGGTCGAGGGGGTGCGGTTTGTTTGTTTGCTGCGGATGTGATTTTTTTTATGTTGAGATCTGGAAGAAGTTGAGCTTAGTTTCTTTGAGGAATTTCTTTAGAGTTAGGTCTTCTCAACTCGTTATAATCTAATGTACTTACTTAAATACCTAGATATAGATACCTACTTGAATCATTCATATTTTTAATGAAATAGAGAACCATTTCATAGGTAAACCTAGATAGATACCAATATAGGTAAGCTGAATTTATAATTATTCGAAGATGGAAAATTCTTTTTTCAAACTACTGCTTTTCTAGTTTTGAAAATTTTGGCCTATTCCTTGTTAATGAATAGGTAGTTATCCAGCTTCTACCTACATATTCTACGTTGCCAAGTTATTTAAAACCATTATATACCTATGCAATATTTTCAAAACATTTTCAGCGCCTATTAGACTCTTTTACGACTACGGAGAAGCTACAAAGAAATATAACACCTAAATTATATTGTAAATGTTTCGGATAAACCGATGAATGCTATTTTTGACCGACTTCCCAAAAGGAGGAGGTATACAATTCGATTGTGTGCTTTTTTTTTTTTTTTTTGGTTTGTGCGCGCCTTTCATATAGTAAACGTACTCCGATTTTGATGATTTTTGATTCATTTGAAAGAGGAGGCTTGAGAAATGGTCCCATATTCATAAAAACGGGAATCCGACATCTCGTTCCCTCCGAAAACCGCCCCCGAAGGGGGTGGAGGGGGCAAATTTTGTCGAAAATTGAAAATCTGCGTTGATATAATTACAGATAGGACAATATCCGGAAACGTTTAAATGGAACATTTTTTCAAAAGAGTACCGGTTTTCGACATAGAGACATTTTAAATTCTCAAATATACCTATTTTCGCTATGTGGAGAGGGCGATTTCTATCGAAAATTGAAAATCTGTTTGCAGTACATGAAAGACATAATTATTTGTAGCAACATTTATACTGAACATTTTTCCCTTAGAGTTACGGTTTTCGAGTAAAATCGGTGTTAAAATGGTAACAACTCAAATATTCAAGCGTATTTCCGCAGCGATGTTATAAGATCTCAATAATAACAACTACAAGCAAGGAATATACGTGGGTAATAGAATAAGTACCTACTATCTTCATTGGTATTAGTGAACGTTCAACGATTTTCGTGACTAATGTTACACTCAAAAGTGTGAAATAAATATTTTTTACAAAAAATTGGACCGACTTTATTAGTTGGTGCACTGAAAAGTATAAAATAATATTAATTCTATTGGGGCTGGTACTTGTGAAGTTGGTGCCAAAAGTTACCAATCTACCTGCAACTGCACAACTTCAAAAGTAACAGCACCAATAGAATTAATATTATTTTATACTTTTCAGTGCACCAACTAATAAAGTCGGTCCAATTTTTGTAAAAAATATTTTTTCATTTAGCAGGTTTATTTGAAATCTTTTCCACAAGATCTGCGGGCCTAGAAGTGGTTTTTCTTAATGGACCATAAGCGGCGGTCTTAGGTGTACCTACCTATTCTAGAAACTTCATCTTTAAAAGTTGTATAAATACCAATAAAATTGTGCTTTAATAATAGTTTCAAAATATTTTCGATAAATATTCTACTTTGGAAGTTATAACAATGAAATGACTTACCTAACTAAGATGTCAATAGTTGATATCGTCTTTAGCCGGAATCACAAGTGAAATATCTATCCCATTTCCTATTTAGGAGGTTGTTTTTAAAAAAATAGCCCAAGTCATTCATCAAGGTCAGATTATCTCCAACCCAATTTTATCAGAATAAGTTCATCTACATAAAAAATGAAAAAGTTATAAACAGGCACATACCGACGTTAGAATTAGGTTTTTGCCAAATTTCAGTTCAGCCGTTTTTGCGTGATTACCCTTGGATAATATTTTAGAACCTAAGTAATCTCACTCGTTTCATATTTGATTTTTATTCTGATATCTACATGTAACACACCTTCTCTTGATATTTGAGCAATGGAAATGTTATCCGCTTTCTTGATGAGAGATTCTAACCTTCAAAAATGTTTCTGATTTATCCAAATCAGACAGACTTGTCCATGTTGTTGATAGGCAGGAGGACAACTTTTCATGTTCGGCAGAATATTTCTCCGAAGATGTCTTTTACTTTCTTAGTATAAGTATAGGTATAAACTTATTAACGAAAGGATTTGAATTCATCAAAATCAAATTTTATTTTATGTTTAGAGCAGTTTCTATCTTAGCTGATTCTTTGACGTCTTTGGACGAGGTGCGTAGTGTTTGTTCCATTATCTTTTTGACGTGGCGCCTCAAGTCCATGATGAGCGACCATTATTAGGTATTTTAGATCGAAGGCGTTGTTATTCTCTAAATAGGATATACCGCAAACCACAAACAGAAGGACTACTGCATTCTAAGCAGATACAATGATGATGACGATGATAATATTTGTTGTGAATACTTATTATAAATGAGTGCAGTAGCCGCAGCAGTTTATTGCGGTGTTATTGTTATTGGTTTTGGAGAGTATCTACCTATACCTATATGTAGTAGAAAGAGAACTCAATGGGACGCCGAAAGGCGTTTAATGAAGTGCTGTGGAGATATTGTAGCATCGCATAGGGACCATGCGGTGTTGTACCTATTTAGAGATATAAATCTCTTAGAAAAAAACTAAGACCGAGTTTATTTGTATTAATTCTATTCATATCTACCGGAATTTTTGAAAGTTGTGCAGTTATAGGTGAATATAAATATTTGGCACCATCTTCAAAAGTAAAATTAATCTTATTTTTGACCGGAGGAAGTATACAATTCGGCTGTCTGGTTTTTTTTTGGTTCTTGAGCGCGTTTTATATAGATAGTAAACGTAACCGAATTTTGATGATTTTTGATCCATTGGAAAGAGGAGACTTGGAAAGGTCAAATCTGAAATCTCCTTCCCTTCAAAAACCGCCCCCGAAGGTGCTGGAGCAGGTAAATTTTCTCGAAAATCGAAAATCTGATGTGGTAGAATTAAAGATAGGATAATATTCGGAAACGTTTAAATTGAACATTCTTTCAAAAGAGTTACGGTTTTCGAGTTACAGCGATGTTAAAATCTCATGAAATATCAGATTATTTGTAGCAACATTTATCATAAACATTTCCTTAAGAGTTACAGTTTTCGATTTACAGCGGTGGTAAAATCTAAAATACGTATGCGTATTTCCGGCGCAAAGAATATACTTGGGCAATAGGATAAGTACCTACTATCTTTTTTGGTATTAGTGAACGTTCAACGGTTTTCATGACTAATGTTACACTAAAAAATCTGAAATAAATTTTTGTTATAAAAAAATGGACAGGCGTTATTAGTTGGTGCACTGAAAAATACAAAATAATTTTCATTCTGTTGGTGCTGGTACTTGTGAAGTTGGTGCCAAAAGTTTTCAATCTAACTGAAACTGTACAACTTCAAAAGTATCAGCACCAATAGAATTAATATTATTTTGTATTTTTCAGTGCACCAACTAATAACGTCTGTCCAGTTCAGTTACGGTTCGACCAGTAGGTATAAGTTGAAACCGATGCTAAGTTATTCTGGTCAAGTTATACCACTTAGGTATAGCAGCATTTAGTGATTTCAAATTATAGAGGCAGAAAATTTGCGCATTTTCTTGACTGATCAGAATAAATCAAATTAAAATACGAAAAAAAACATTGTAGGTTTATTGCATACCGGATAATTTTGACTACGCAGCATTATGGGTACGACCTACAAGGTATTTCATATAAAAAAAATCCTATCGTGCTTATTTATGGAGTTCTGCCATATATAAACTTCAATAAGTCTGTCTATACAAGGGCAAACAAAATTTCTAAATGTATAAGTACCTTCACTTTTTTGAATATATTGACAAATTTGCCTTTTTTCTTCCATCCTTCTATTTGTTCAACATTATGCTACAAAAAGTATAACTGCCTTATTTTAATCGATATTTTATTCACAACATGTACAGTTTCCTTTGTAATAATGTAACACATTTAGTGACCGTTTCAAATGGTTACAGCAGATGTAAATAGACAATTTATTATTTTGTTCCTGTTATTTGGAAGAATTCGATAAACCAAACTTTTTAATTGACCCCGAAGAAAAATCGATTGTATTGAGATCGGGACACCGGGGTGGCAATAGAAAAGGACTACCTCGGCTGATTCTTCGATTGAGGAATGTGAATTGAAATAAACTTTGCTTAAGTTAAATGCGGAGACGCACTATTCAGCCACATATTATTTCGAATATTCAAAGGGATCTTTTGTAACAATGGATTGAGTTGTTCTTGCACATATTCATAATACTTAGTCTATTATACAAACTGAAATCAAAGGCAACCGTTAAAATTAGATAGTTTTTAAAATTCACATTCAATAATTGCATAATGGAGCCTTTTAGAAACATTTTTTATATGAAGTATCAACATTATGGGTTCCTCTATTTATTCTATCATTTTCGTTACGAACACCCTGTATAGGCAATAAATACATATATACATTTATTTCCTTTGCATTATCTGCACCGAAATAATAACCATTCAAATTGTGCTTTATTAATTTCATCGAAATCAAAATCAATCAACGGATATCTAGGCGCAGATAGGTATATAGGTATCTATCCTATATACCTATATCTAATATAAAATATAGTTATAGGTGTGAATCTACTATGTGGTATAGGTACATAAAGGCAGGTGCTAACATAACGCACGTGTTTTATTAACCCAGCAGACCTATATTAACCTTGATGGCGCCTCTATATCGATAAATTATGCCGTTTGTAAAGGGATGAATCCACAAAATGATCCCACTGACAGAAGCCATTAACAGTCCGAGAGGTATTGTTGTTGAGGAAGGCGAGCACATATTATATTATATATATATATATATATATATCTATATGTTTGTGTGTGTGATATAGCTACAGTGTTGCCAGATTATATTCAGCAGATTGTCAATTCGTATCTTTGTGTATTTTGACTATAAGCCAACCATCAGTCGCAATCATAATATTGTCTTAATGGGTCTTATATTGTTTATCATAAGAAAGAAGAAATCATTTCGATATGTCATTTGGTTTGAATTTTTCTAAGCCCAAGAAGTTACTTCTAGCATCTTAGTTGTTACTCACAGAAACATGAAACATGAAAACATGGTTGAAGTTTTTTAACTTGGAATGATTTGGAAAGTTTTATGCCATTTTGTCATTATCCCAATCAGACCTCCTTCATATTTTTTATATCTAGCGATTCAAAATTGTGTAAGTCCAAATATAACTTGTCACTTTTTAATTTTAATTGATTCACATTGACAGAAATGCACTTGGTATAAATCGCATAGCAAAAATAGTATCTATGTATAGTATAACTTTATCCTTAATAGTTCCTTTGGCTGTAAAAACAAAAGTTATGGCGGTTAAATCTTGCATCTTGAAATGCTTGGTCACAGATGGTTTCTTGAGCAGTTTTGATTTTTACTATAGAAAAATATTGAGCAATTTCAGTCTTTTGTATAATAACTTCCTGAGAAGCAGTGAAGCTTTTTTTCTCATTGCTGGAGTTGACAGTGATATTAATCTAGTATTGATATGGAATATGTATTTCCAATCTCTGAACCTATGTGTATTTCATATTATTGAAAAAATGCTCAGCAGCTGAAAGATGCGAGAACCTTCGCTCTATAAAAAAATCTACAAATTAAAAATGTCCGCTAAACACCACGTTCAGGCTTGATTTTTTTCTTCCTGTGTATGTGGATAATTTTACTTAAATACCTTCTCAATTGCTACTTAGTTATTATTATTTTATTTTTTGTTCAAACTTATATATATATAAATAATTGCCAGTTTATTGACGAGTGTTGAAGGATGCAGTGTGTAAATATGATACTGAGAATTAGTTATTTTTTTGTAAATATATAGATATTTATTGAGACGTTTACACTCCCAATAGGGTCTGTCTTAATTATTGACTTTTAAAGCCATTGATGGCTAAATTATCAGGTACCTAACCTAAAAGTCGCATTTGCTCGATAATTAGTTTTTTGTTCCAGTCACGGCAATGTTTATAGATATTATTACAAAAAAAATCTAGTCTACTAATTAACGAGACTGTTTTTGGAGAAAATGAATAATTATTTTCTCTGAAATTGCAAGCAGCGTGACTTGTTGGATAAAAAATATGCAATAAACTGGATAAATATTGTCGGTCAGATGTACTTAATTATATTTTGAAGAATCATGGAGATAAAAATATAACAACCTAAGATGAGAAGATTATACCTTTTAAATGAGTGATGATGCCTGAGAAAAAATTCAAATAAACCGCTGAAAAACTACAAACTGCTAGATCAATTTTCATTTATTCATTTATTAAAAAAAACAATGTTAAAGCAACTATTTCAGAATTCCATCAAATCGATCGATCATTTCATAAGTTTCCTAAATATAAACGACAATTTAGTAACTCAAAATTACATTCTGGGTACGGATTAAAAACATATAATTCGTATTTTCCCACTAAACTGGTAGATATCATAGGTTAAACCGCGTCTTTGTGCTACAAAACAGAATCAAGTAGGCATCCAATTCACTAGGTTGCTTTGTTTTTATTTTGTTCACACTGATTGTACCACATGAATATTGTAACAATGTACCTCAATTCTTTTAACATACCTACTACCTACATTGCATTCCTAGCAGTTACGAAGCGTCATCATCTAAAAAGTCGCTACTAAATCATCCCAGAATAAATATGGTAGACAGTTAACAGTCGAACATAAAACATATATATATATTCTCTCTGAGATACTCCTTAGTCTTGTTGAAGGCAAATCGGTATATTATTTATAGCCGAATGGATGGTATAGGTAGGCTGTGCGGGGTCACACTCCATTTGACAGTCGATTTTGGATTTTTATTGCCAAGGATGAGCACTCGCCGCCGCCCGTAATTCTCGTTTCTCTGTAATTATTTGTACATCATATATACATAGATACACATATGTGGTTATTGGTTTGTAGAAGATCCCCGCATATCTACCTATAATATGCGAATTAGAGACCTGGTTTAAATTATCCTCGACACAGCTATTAATCAGCAACATTCGATGTATTAATAGGAGTAGTAGAAGATAATATGCAAGATATTTATATTAAGTGCTATAGTATCTAGGTACCTACATACGATCGAAAGAAAGAAGAAGAAGAAGAAGGAAAAATAAACTTGCGATCATTGAGTTTGATCGATGAGAAAGGTGAAGTACCTCTCGTTATAAGATTATAATAATGTGGAAGTAACTCTGTTATTAATAATTGAGATTTCAAGGACAGCTGTGTTATATTTAGATGAACTATTAGGTTAATGATAAATTGTTGAATATTTATTTTATTTACTGATTTCAAGGTGAAACAATTTTACAACTATCCTAGCCTTAAAAGAAGCCAATCTAAGTATATCTATAACTTGTACCTTATTTGTAGAACCGTTTTCTCTAGAGTTCGTTATTCCAAATGAATTGATTTTAGATAGGAATTCCATTTGTGGTGAGAGCTTCTTACGCTACCTTTTCTATTCTATAACTACTTACTAGATGCTTTTTTGTTTCAAAATTAAGATAGATTTGTATTTTATATGAGCTATGAATAAATATACCTAAGTAAATGTTAATCCAGTATAATTTATCTAGACGAAAATAGGAGTATTCTTTAATGTTTTCGATGATCTAAAGTTTATATTGGCAATGAATGTCAGACATTTTTTTACAACTCCCTTCTAGGGTTCTTTCGTCTGTCCATTTCTTAGAAACCACCTAAAAAAAACAAACAATTGCAATTTAGTATTTATACTAGATATATTTGATAACCTAATCATTGAGGTATAGCGTAGATCAACAAATTCTGATTCTGGGGATAAATTTTTTCAAGGGTTTCTAAGTTACAGCACGCCAATATGTAAGATTCTACCGCTGTATCACTGAATATGACTAATAAACCGCTCAATATTTTTTTAACAAAAAACTGGACTGAAAAATACGAAATAATATGAATTCTATTGATACTGGTAATTTTGAAATTGTGCAGTTGTAGATATAGGTAAAAAACTTTTGACACAAACTTCAAAAGTACCAGAACCAATGCAATTAATATTATTTTGTATTTTGCAGTGTAACAACTAATAATGTCGGTCCAATTTTATTCACTCATTCGCTTGTACTTATTCAGATATTTCAAAATATCGCGGAAAATATATCAGACTTTACCACTGCTGTAACTCGGAAACCGTAATTTTTTTTGGAAAGTGTCCAATTTTAATGTTGTTACATATAATCTCTTCTTTAATTTTGACCTCTGATATTTTCAATTTTCGAAAAAAAAAATCCCCCATCGCACAGCGGATACACAAATATTTCGGACTTTCCCTTTGCTGAAACCATATTTATATTTCAAAATGGATATAGTATCTTCTCGAATTTTGACGTCTCAAATGTGAAATTTTCGAAAGAAAAAAAATGTCCCCTCCAATACCTTTGGGGGATGTTTTTGAGGGGAAGGACATGTTTAATGTCGATTTTTTTCAATGGGACCAACTCTCAATAGTCTTCTATCAAAAGAAACATGAAAACCGGAGCACGCTCGTTCATGCATAAAAACAATCGAATTTTTCACCTTCTCCATTAGGTTCGTCGGTCAAAAATGTGATATAAATATTCTTTGTAACGAAAATAAACGAAAGTTGAAAGTTGTCGCTTTTTATCTCCGAAGTTCATGACTCATATGATTATTTTATTTTCTTTCTACTGTTTTTTGCTTCCGCATGATTTGTTATATTTTTTCGGTTTGAATTTTCATATTATACCTACACATTGTTGCATTCTAAAATCTTTTGTATACTTCCACTTACCTGGTCTCTACTCTAATTCATCAATAGTACTTTGCTATCAGTTCAATGCAATAATTACGCTCATCAGCACTCTTGAGGGTTGTGTGTAGAAATGTTAGTTCTAACTGTTTGAGCATGTGTCAGAGTTTAACACTGCTCATTTTGAATTAGAATGAAATACTTCATGAATTGTTCACTTTATAAAGCAATCATATTTCAAATAGTAGGTACAAAAGCTAGAGTATCTGTACCTCTACCTTATGAGTATGCGCACTGCTTTCATAGAGAAATGCAATAGACATTGAAAATACCGCACACAAACCGAACATGATATATTTTTATTCAATCGCAATCCAAGCAGATATTATTATGATTACCACAGGGGGTTAACGGTAGCATGCATATATAGATATATATGTATCTATATATATATATGTATCTATATATATATATATATATATATATATATATATATATATATATATATATATATATATATATATATATATATATATATATATATATATATATATATATATATAAGGGTAGCCACTACAGATATACGTATACTCTATAGTAGATACATATTATTATACACACTTCGTATCTATCTACGCACAAACAGACAGATAGATATATACAGTAGCGCTTTCTATTGTTCAAGCCAGGGCATATATATATATATATCCTATTATATATATAGAAGCCTGTGGGGCGCACTAGGAACATTCATTCATCGTGACCAAGCAGCCGTAGAATATGGTTTGCCTCATTGCACAACGAAAATGATGATTTGATTTTTTTGTCGGGGATGTTTCATAAACTTATTCTTTTTATTATTATTTTTGGTTTGAATCTCAAAAGTATCTAAGTGTGGGTACCAACTGTGGTTGCGGTGATCTAGCAGCTGCATATGAAATATAGGTAGGTATAGTAGCCATTGTCGTTAATTTCGTATTAGGTTGCGGCTGATATTACTGGGTATAGCCTATTTAATGCTCATCCATGGTGCCAGGATGTAACTAACAACTATTTGGATAGAAATTAATTCGAGAGAACAGTTTGATGGCTTTTACATTATATTACCTAGTTGGGATTGGGAAAAGTGAAAGATGGATTTCAAATTCTACCTATATCTACCTGTGTAGTTCATAAATATTGGAACTTGGACCGAATTTATTAGTTGGTGCACTGAAAAATACAAAATAATATTAATTCTATTGGTGCTGGTAGTTTTGAAGTTGTGCAATAATTGTAGTTAGATAGAAGATTGGCGCCAGATTCAAAAGTACCAGCAACAATAGAATAAATATTATGTTGTGTTTTTCAGTACACCAATTTTTGGTAAAAAAATATTTATCTCACACTTTTGAGTCTAACATTAATAATGAAAATCGGTGAATGTTGACTAATATTTTTTTTTTTTTATTTTTCATATAGCTTCCTTCTTTTTACATTTCTAGCCCTTAATCAGTTTATTTGTTCTTATTTCTTATTTAAATTCTTGAATTGTGATAATTTTGAATTATTTAATCTAAGAATGGAGCATTTTCAAAAACTTATACCTATGATAATCTCGGCGGGAAGAACAAAACTGATAGATCATTGGATAGATAGCTGAACTAAGATATTTCTGTCAAACTTTTGGTGTCATTAGAAACGATTTGTGGCTCTCGTAAGCACTGAGAATAATACCGAATGCGCCGCTTTACATCTACCTCTAATTTACTACAGTTTGATTCTCAACAGAACTGCTCGGAGTACATGCGGTATGAATTGAAATTCATTCATTTATTCGTATTTATTCTACTACAGTGATTAATTTATTTTCACATTCTACACATTTATAAAAAAATCACATGACTCGAATTTTGTACTATTTTTCTTCAGAAAATGTTCTGATTGATCCCAGTAAGCATCATTTCTGACATTGGCAGCTGTTTCCTTTTATAATTATTTCTTAATCTTTCTCCACGCCATCATATTCGTATTTTATACCTAAATATATCAAAATAATCGTCCATTAGATCAATTTGGAGCTGGTAAAACGTTGGCCTGGTAAATTCATTTTTAATGTACCCACCTAAGAACATAATATTGCATTATATACATGTTTCTTACATTGGCTTGGAATCCGGCCTCGGGGTGAACGATTTAATTAAATAAATGCAATTCCACGCACACATGAATACAACAATTATATTACTATATTGTGTGTCAGAGTCGAGTCTGGATGATATTCCTATACGTTTCGTACCAATTGAGATTGCGTGTCATTATATGGCAGTTATGGGTGCCATGTGGAGATATTACCACCCAGGAATGCAAATAGGTTAGGTATATGAGTATTGTTCTTAGAGGGCATATCGTAATAATCAGGTATAAGGGGGCAATGGAAATGGAGGTGATTATTCTCGAAAGGAATTTATACAAATGATCTGGAACTGATTCTTGTGAACAAGGATGTTCTATTGAATTAGAAAAGCTTGAGCTGGAGATGTTAAAATATGTCCAGGCGTATACCTATCCAAATTATCCTCAAATTAAATTGTCCCAAATTTTTATTCTATCCAAACAAAAACTGTTCTGAGTTTTGACTCATTAAAATGTTTCAATTGAACTGAGATGATTGATGTGAACGAAATTGCAAGGATTCTATGTAGTACTCGGAAATAGTCCAGTTAAATAATACACCGAAATAGTCCTGTAAAATAATACACAGAAAAAATCCAGGAAAGCAGTATTTTGTTGAACATTTCAATGAATAAATAATATGAATGTCACTAATATTTCATTAGTTTCTAAATAATATTTGAAATTTCAACTAATGTATCAAAAATGCTAATACAAAAGTTGATTTAGTCTTCACAACGTTTCAACTTATCTACTTATACAAAATGCCTGAGTCATTTTCAATTTTTATTCAGGGTAGGCTAGTAAAGTAAGTAGGTACCTTTGTATTTCTAACCTGCCACTTATCTGTTACCCAAAAGTTTGTCCAATGTTCGCATTTTGACGTTTGCTTGACATCCCATCGATGTCAATGTCATTCACTTTGTTCTATGGAGTGCAAGAGTTGGGTTTTGTTAGCTTTTACGCTTTTACATTGAATCATGAATGAATGACATCGTATGTCAAGCAAAATTTCACAATGACGAATATACGTTGGGGTATAACAGCCTAGTGATGCAGTCACTAGAATAGAATAAAAAACAAAGATACCTCCCTAGCCTTTGCTCACTATCACTATTTTGACATTCTTATTTCAATTTGACAGCTTTAACCCTTTAGTTCATTTCCGTGCATTTATCACCAAATGACGCCCCATTCCATTGGGTTTCCTACTCAGAGATCTGAAGCAACAGATGAGACAAGAAACAATTCTAATGAAACAGTTAATAATTAACGAAACCATAGCCAAAAGTCTGTGGTTATATACCTAATAATGAAACACTAGCAACAAGCAGAAAAGCACAAAATCCGTGAATGCGGAAACAGAACCAGACCAATAATAATAATAATAATAGTCCTTTTAACGGTCACACAATTGTGGGGGTGGAAGACAGAGACAGATAGTGAAAGAGGAAAAGCGCGCGTGAAAACGTCGGGCGTTAAAGCGGAAGTAACATTGCCAGCGAAAGAGAGATATAGCAAACAGCACATCCACATTCGGCATACAAATGGAAACCGGCAACAGCAGTCACACAGAGAGAGAAGAGATTTATCTGGCGAATCCACAGGTTGGCTCGCGCCAGACGGCGGCTCGGTCCTCTCCCGCGGGAATTCCCCACAGTCCTTTTGTTGAATGGGACTGCGATTCTGTGTCTGTTTGTGTATCTCCCTTGCATCTGAATGTGTTTCTCTCTTTTCTCTCTCTCTCTCTCTCTGTGCGTTTGTACTACGTTTCCATTCCGATTTCAACTGCTGTGTGGGTGTGTGTTGGTTTTCCCCAATGTTTCGACGATTCATTCGGGAACGGGAGCCCGTTCCGGACGGTCGCCTCCGCATTTACACGCCCGCTTCAGCGCACGTTCTAGCACCAAATTATTCGGCTCTGTTTTTTCATCTTCTGTTTTATTCACATTCTTCATGACATCAGTGACAGTATCATCCTTCCGCCTGTCATATCTTTCGGCAATTTGCTTCGGAGCTTAACACCCCTACTAGACTTACTTTCCATTTCTTGATCTTCATTAGACAATATACCTTCCTTTGTCTTCATTCCTTAGCTTTCATTAATCTGTATCTGCTTTTCTTTCTTAAAACAAGATAATGAGTAACAACAACTCATTTAAGGCCCTGCATTTTTTTTTAAAGTTAGGAGCAAAAGTACCTTCACCGATTCTGATGATACAAAAACCATCACTTAAGGAGTTTCCATGTAAAAATGCAGAAACTCGAATACGTGAACTACTTATACTACCATTTTTTTAACATAGCCAGGCAGTTTTTGCTATCTCCTCAAAGATATCTAAATGATGCAAAATGTATAGCATATTAACATTTTTGAAACAGATCTTAACAAAATTTGTTCAAAACAAACCATGTTATCAACATTCAAATTTAAGTTGAAACTAACTTTCAATGAGTTAAAAACACACTAGAATTTGTATCATTCTGAGAAGCATTTTCATTGTTGTACCTGCTTTAGTTTTAGAAGGAAAGTTTACTGCAACCATCACGTAATGGACTATTTAACTCATTCTGCTTCTTTATTGGATTCAAATATGAGATTTTATCTCCATAAAAAATGTAGTTTTCCAAAAATGATTCAATACTATGATCCAGGTTGAATTTGATTGTTTATTCGTTGTATTTCCCTCTAACGGAAACACAAGAATTTCTGATAATATAGATAAATCTACATCTGCTCAAGTCTAATCAAGATACCCATACAAGGACGTAGTGAATTTCCATTATCTTAGCATCGATGAAAATACCTGCTCAGCTTCATGTTTACTTTATCGATTAGATATACCGAAAATTTCCCGCGTATATCTTCAGGTCCTGATACAGGTAATGCTCACCTTTTCTGCACACTAGATAGTTCAGGAAAATTAGGATTTTGCGAAACAAAGTGATAAGTTTTCATAAAAATATTTCAAAAACGTTTTCTACAATTTCATTCATTTGAAAACTTCAAGAGAACTCTATAATATAGTTAGGAAACAATAAATTGACATTAAGAACAACACTAAAAGCTTGCGAAATTGAAAATGCAAATCCCAGTTAAAATCATAAATGTGAATAAGAGAAGTGAGATTCACCTGAAGTTCTTTAAATCAAAGCTCCTGACATGCATAACATTTGTTCAGTTGCTTTAAAAGAAAATTCGTCATATTCTTTGCTACTCAATATTATGACTGGAAACTCGAAGATTGAATTTGGTGGGCGAAAACTTGCCAAGCCACAGCATTGAGTAAAGAAGAACATGACAAATTTGTCTTCAACTGAAGAGCGTTTTAGTTCTGCTATGATTTGAGGAACTTCGGATGAACTTGGTTTCCAAAGGCATGAATTTGTTTGTGTACTATGAGCCACTGCTGGTGTGTCATGCTGTTTCTATGCGAACTTGGCGTCTAGATATATATAATTTCTCAGAAAAAAGGTTTCCTATAACTTTATCGTACTGCATACTCTTTAGAAAATATTTCTAGATTTTCAAGATCACATTTTTCCTGCACTAAGAAGATAATGGAAAACTGGCAGGTAAGCAGGATTCGTTTATACCTATACCTCCTATGTGATGGATAGAGATGTAAAACGAATACGTAAGACAGAGATAGAACCAAATAGAGAACTCTGTGTAGGCTAATAACACGCTCAGTTATTAAGAATTTTCAGTCGGACTTGGAAATTTGCCTGGCAAATATATGGAGATTAAGGGGGATCGAAAACGAAGCGTATGGTTATATGGAATGAATATATGTGAGGAGTAGAAGTATGCTTTGAATTCATTAAAATGGCTTTAATATATTGTTGAGCAGCATCGTAACTTCTGCAAAGTAACTATTTGTTCTTTGCCTGTGTATGTATGCGAGGAAAAATAGAAATTATCTTTTGTCTGCGTTTTTGTCTTGCGAGATGAGGGGTAATTTATTGTGCTATGTTGTTGTGGTAAATACGAGCTAGTAGGTATATATATACTTGAAGATCGAGGATTTATTTTCATATCAAATCGCTTAGTAGATATTATAGAGAGAAGGAAACGATTGAATATTGAACATTATCTATCTAGAAGGCATTTCGATTGAGAAGTAAATATAAGTATATGAATTGAGTGAGCAGATGCTAAGCAATAATCAAGAAAGTGGGTGAATTTGTTTATCTAAGCATCTTATATATATATATATATATATATATATATATATATATATATATATATATATATATATATATATATATATATATATATATATATATATATATTTGTTAATTTGGTAAAATTGTCGCTTAAGTAACAACTGCTTTTATAATGAGATGTAGGAAGATATTACACTGTTGGTTAATCTAAAAGAACAGTTTCGTAATCGGACTTGAAACGTGAGCAATGTTTCTGACTGGAGTAGACTTAACGTATTATTCTCAAAGTTAACCGTTCATTTTTATACATATCTCAATAGTTGAAATTAACAACCAATTTGATTTAATCATTCATCCAAATCTGACAGTCAATCAGCCGATTCTAAACAATTCAAAACGAATTACAATCTGTCTATGTACAATTAAGTAAAACTGATTTCTAGGGTCGAATGCCTAAAATATAACAAAGAAATCGCAAATGTCTGTTGAATCTTCTGCCAGGAACAACGCATTGAAAAATCTGGGAAAAATATGATGATATGGACTGGAATCTCGTACTACAGGAAAAATTGAAAAAATTGTAAATATTTCTTTTATTTCTTGGGCATTGTAGCATTTCGACAAAGGCCACTTCTTGTTAATGTAGCATAATGAATAAGATGTTGTTAACTCGTGGTTCCGAGCTTAAATCCAGGACTGTTGACTTTCGTATTCATGAAAAATTATTTATTTATATCTAGGAACTCATGTTTTCGTCTATAAGGTCCTTTTAATTATCATCCTTGGCGGAGAAATGTAATTTAAGCTTCATTTGTAGTATCTACTTGTCGAAACATTTGGATGTAAATCAACCATTTCTGTTTTTTTCCTTCTTCCGAATCTAAGGTAATTTGAAACTAAAAGTTCATAGAGAAATGTCTGAATCAAACACATCAGCTGCTGTGTCTTTGGTTTGATGCATGGCTATATCATATCATCTGACTTCGCTTATATATTTGAATACTTTTTTGAGTATGAGATACATTCTGCTGACAGAAAAAAAGTTTATGCCACTGCTTCGTTGGGTTTTGCGGTGTAGGTACCCACTATAATAATATTGCCCCAAGGTGCTGAAAAATGTATAACATTTTAAAATAGTATCCAACGCTAAATCCCCATCCCCTTGTTCAACGTTAACGACCGCTTCTGATATAAATATTCCCATTTTAAATTTGCGCCGTATATGTCCGTGTAAGTCCGTCCGCACATATTATACCTACCTAAGAGCCGGGGCTCTGTGCTATTTTATTAATATTTCATTTATATCCACCGAAGCAATCAAAGTCGCTTGTTGGTACGCAGCAACTTATTATATTTTTTTTCCATAAGAGAGAGATAAAATGGTTTTTTTGTTCGAGGCCATTGTGAGACGGTAGATTGCCCTCTTCTGTGCCTAGGTATCTCCTACCTTTAACATGTCGTTACCTATTAAAAGCCGTTTCGAAGACGAGATGTTGTGTGTGCAGCAGCTTCTTTTGCATCTCTTGTGGAATTAATTGCCTTCCAGTCTCTGTGGTGTGTATGTATTATTGCTTCTTGTGATTTTTTTTCCAACACAAGAGGTACCTATACAATCTACAATAACAACACACGAGTCCAAGCATTCGATAGGTACCTATGTGCACTAGAGTTCTTTTATAACTTCGTTCCCATTCGTTTCAGAAACAGTTTCTTACTCACATTTAGGATTTTATGCATTAGCCCAATCGTGCCTTTAACCCAAGACGGTTGATTAGCAAACTTTTCCATCAAGGATTTGTGACAGTTTACAGATCGGTTTTGAATTTTTAAGTTGTACATTTGTAGTTAGATTGAAAACTTTTGGCACCAACTTCGAAAGTACCAAAACTAATCAAATTAATATTATTTTGTATTTTTCGGTGCACCACTGATAAAGTCGGTCCAATTTTAGTTAAAAAATATTTATGTCACACTTTGAAGTGTAAATTTAGTTATCAAAATCATTGTACGTTCACCAAAGAAGATGATACGTTGCTTATAATGATTCAGAGAATTCAAAACATCTCGGAAATACATATATTTCACACGTTACCACTGCTGTAACTTGGAAACCGTACATTTTTTCCAATTCAAATATTGCTACATGTAATCTCTTAATTTGGTCGTCTTATATTTTCAGTTTTCGAAAAAATTGCCGCCACCACATAGCGGAGACACATTTTTCCGACTTTACTACTGCTGTAACTCGGATACCGATGTTTTTTTGAAACATGTCCAATATAACCTTTGCTGGATAATGTCTCTTCTTCAATTTTGTCGTCTCAAATTTTCGATCTCCTGCACGATAATATCACCAAACTAGGACTACCAAGAAACACCTTCTCTGACACCCAGAAGGCTGTTGAATACTTGCCATACAGTAAACAAGTTTATTGCTTGAATTGAGCTTAATCCTTTTGGTAGGTACCTTGTACCCGGGATAGGCAAGTAATACCATTTTTTTCTTAAGAGTTTATGAACAAATTTTTAAGATGTCTTAGATTAGGTGGATAACAAAGCTTCAAGAACAGCTTCTTTCCGAGTTTTATCGAAATTTGACCACGGAAACATGCATCTTGAAACTTCCATTTCTGTCTTCGCACTTTCTTAACCGCATCTTTCTTCTACGCCACTGTGAAAGGCCGTAAATCAAGCTCCATTTTCATTGTTAAATCATGGCCCTTTTTTTCGGGCGTCTTAAAGACACCGTGTTTCATTTTTAATTAATTAAGTAAGCAGAAACAAATGAGTTTTAAGATTTCTTCCTGCCGTTTCTTATGTATATATCTCGTTTGCTCTACTTATAATTAATAATATTTTTATCTCCCCCCCAGTAGTAAAGGGATTACAGGATTATTACCCAAAAGCGATTCTGGTTTCATGGAACAAAAGAATAAAAATGTTATTATTTCGACAAGAGAAGGAAGGGGGTAGATACAAAAAAATGTTTCGTGATACGGTTTTTAAGTTTTTTATTTCACAGGGGTGAAACAAGTCGATTAGGTTATAAAGTTTATGGAGCTTATTAAATATGGGACTCTATTCTTGAGAGTATTAAATTTGAAAAAAATCGAGAGAAGCTTTGTTATATAAAATATATTTTTAGAAATTATTTGCACCAATAATGAATCTACCACATTTGAATCAATTTCGTATTGAACAATCTTCTTTAATAACAATGTATTTTGCCTTTTTAAACAAGAAAACAGCTCAAAATAATATACATTACAACTTGGAACTTGGAACTTCTTTCATTGTTGTATTCATTCGAAACATTTCCCCGATACTCATATAGGGTATTTTGTTATTGAGATGTTTTTACTGATTTCAACGATAGTGCGGTTGATTATGATCCAAAATCAGAATAACAAGGTTAGATAGTAGATATACTCGTAGAGGTTGGCCGATGTGCTGTTAACCCGGAGCCATTTTTGATACAGGGGGGAAACAAAAGAACATAAGCCTCAGGCCCGAAAACAGACCAAATCGAGCGCGTAATCAATATTCAAATCTGCTGCTTTCGATGAGCGAGAAGCGAATATAACAGAAGAAAAAAAAAATAATAAAGAGAGAGACAGAAGAGGCCGTTTTACGTTGGGAAATTACACGTCTCGGCAAAAATTACACGCTTCCATCTGAACCAATAGCCGTCGACTATTCAAATTTCAACGGCTATGTCCGCGCTATCGTTCACTCGAGTCGAATCCGAAATTTCCTGATGGGTATATTTGAAGGTGGTTTTGCTTTCTTGGTGTCTACTTGTTCTTCGTCTTCTTCTTCGTTGGTGCTTATCACATCGCTCAAGTCAAAATCGTCTTCGTCGTAGTCATCGTGATCTGAAACAATGGAAACGCTTTTGCCGGACGATTATTATTGGTCTGTTGGCACGCCGTGTGTAATTTTGAGTGAAGAAAAACGCTTCGGGTTGGTCGACGCAAGTCAATCGTTCTGCTATGATGGCTCTGTTTGTTTTTTTTTCCATCTCTGTTTCAATAAGAAATCGACTTGCGCCATGACCGATTTCAATATGAATGATGGAATTGTTAGATCGTGATGTCGTTTAGATGAAAGGATGTAATTTCATAAAGAACCAGCAACAACGACAAAATTATTCATATACCTATAAATTTCATGTGATTATGTTGAATAAGTTCTTGTGGACTAGTTTTTAAGCTGCAAGAGCATTAACATTTTGATTCTCATTAAATGTTGCTTAAGGTATTGTGTGAATTTGAACTCGATAGATTTTTCTTGAATTGAACAATGTCAGCAATCCTCTGTCCGATAATAAAATTTTATTGAGATTCAACCTACTGAAATTGAAAAACCATTCATTACAGGTTCTCACTTTTTATATTACTGTGATGTATATAATCTAGTTTTTTCTGCAAAGTTTCCTTGCCTTGACCTTCCCATAGACTTCAATGAAAAACTACTATATTGTAAAATAAATTCCAAGAAATATGCCTACATTTGAAAATGAAGGTATTTCATCTTCCCATTTTTTTAAATATTGGTATTCGCATTTGATTAACACTGAAACCTTTCTATCATAAACTACGAAGATTGGAAATATCTGACAATGCCTTCCCTACCATAAGTCTAAAACAATAAACGAATCTCTTGAGATTTGATTTTGATATTTTTTTTCTAACATTAATAATAACTCCTTGAGAAGTTCCCTTCTTGTTTAGTCATGCTTCCGGTAAATATTATAGAATTTTTATAAATTAAAAAAGAAAATCAACAGTGACAGTTGGTCATCTTGACGCAGGAGATAATTTTGTAGAATTCTGATTGGCTCAACTTAGATGTGTCAATTTTCATCGGATATGTTATGTTTTTCCATGAACCACAGGAAAGATAGATATTGGCCGTAAAGTTAATCTGTTTCTTTCATAGAACAATCAATTTTGTGACGAGATAGCGCGATCCATCATCTATATCTATGATAACTACCTTGATCGAACCTAAAATCGCTACAAGTCAAAAGTATCAACATATACCTACTGACTATCATCGGTTAATTGAATTTCTGACCGCAAATAGTCGCCACATTTGCCTAATTATTATTAGCGATGCGACATTTAAGTCCATATGTGCACATCCCCCAAATGCTTTCCATGTCCACTGTGAAATGATTTACTGGAAGCTGTGTTGGCGATATAGGTTTAGGTATAGAAATGCACCGATGGCGATCGCCACGCCGCGGGGCTCTTGTGGTTTTCCTATATACCTATAGTGGTGGCGGGAAAACGGCGACAACACTCCCTGAGTATATTAACGATGGTGCCTGGTGCCCTTTGCTCACGAAATGTGGACATTGCAGGGCTGGATTGTGAGCAAATGCTTCTATCTCTGAAACTCGAGTCTTTTTTTATTATGTTGTACGATTCCAAGGAAAAAGTAATTTGTTCTTAGTGACCTGTGAAACGAAACGTATTGTCTTTTTAATTGTCACTTTTCAACAAAAAAAAATGTTATTTTCACAATCCAGTAATTTGGGAGCTTATCTTGTCATTCTATGAGAATTCTCTATTGAAACCATAGACTATTCAAATGTTTCAAAATGAAGAACATCGTCAGGAAATTAACAATTTATTCTAATTATTAAAAAAATGAACACTCAGATGATTCATGATATTCCATGAAACACCTTGAACGATATTAGTTTCAGGACTACTACCGCTAGTTTTATAAATTGCGTGATATAATCCGTGGTTATCTTAACCATAACGTAAGTGTGGTTGGTTAGGGTTCATGTGTGTGTGTGTTTGTGTGTTTTTGTCGATGCACCAAAACCGTTTCGCCGATGCGGTCCTGCACTAATCTGAGCCTGAGCTCTCCAAACTGCAACAAAGCCACGATCAACATCGGTTTGTATATTTAACGGGCAGAGAGTGGATGGAGTGTACACGTCCAACTATGCAGTTAATTGCATGTGACTACAGCACTGTAAATAAACGTAGGTAGATATAGGTTGGTATATGTGGTGTACAAAGTCTCCTCGCGATGCAAAGTTGCGGGGTTACCACTTCTCTCCACTACTGCCATCTCTTTCTAGCACGGTGCAGAGATGGCGGTGGTAGGTGTGGGGGAGGTCCGGTGGTCCCAGCTGTATTAACAATATTGCACGATGCTATGATGGAAAATAATGGAACGCCGATAATAAGCGGCGATCCTGGAGGACTGTGTGTTTTTATATATTTTGGGCGATTGCCTGATGCTATTGCTATTTGGACATTATGGAAATGGATGGACGATAATATTGCATGAGAGGCCTAAAGAAGTTCTAATAAGAGTTAATATATTATGGTAGAAATTAGGTTACCAATCATATTCCCAGAAAGAAATCTCGAGCTTACGATAGTTTTCTGTTATGACTAAGAAGGTTGATCTTGAACTGAGTTGATGTTGAATGGAGCATTTTAACTCTATGTCCACAACTACTACCTGTTTTTCCCGGCACTTCCCTGGCAAGCACTTCTTCATCTTCTTCAAGTCATAAAAAGTCTTTAAACGGAACCCATCCACCTCAGAGTCCTATTCGCACGTTGAACCAATTCCGAACACCAACCAGATCCATCCACAGACATATGCTAAGCATGAGATTTTTTCGTAAATTTGTCTTGGGAATTTTCCGGTATGGAACCCACCACCTTTAAGCCCCAGGCGCACAGATTTTAATTTAGCGGTATAACAGTCCATCAAAAAGAGCATCAAACTTTCAGATATATGATATTCATTCATATATCTTTAAATTCATCTGCTGAATTTGTTGAATTTGTGCCTTTCAAAAAACATTATCGTGTTGTATGTTGTGAAGAAATGCATCTGCTGCACTCTTTTCCGGCCGCAAGGTAAAAATTATAAGATATTTGTTTCAGTCAACATTTTGACCGATATCAATCTACCTCTACAACATTTTGTAGCCTCCTTAATATTGATTCGATGCAAACAACAGAACATAATACTCTATGTGCTACATATACTGAGTACCTATATGTCAAGTACACAAAAGTTTGCAAATTAAGCTGCACCTTTCATTAACAACTTATTAGACCGATAATAACTGATTCCAAGAAAGCTTTATGCCCATACACATATACCTATTATGTATATATAATATACCTAGCTGTAACATGTGATAATAGAACTCGCGTTGATTTCTACTAGAGTAGCTATATTATGGAAGCCATTGCTTTGTCATTTATTATTCTAAGTGGTCTCGTTGCGTTCTTGTTTGTGCACTTGCCCTTGTTGAGAGGAATTTTGTATTCAGTTATTTGACGTCGACAAAAGCTGCGGCAAACAATGAGAATTGGACATTTTGAAAATAAGTTGCTTCATTGCTGCACTACGATTTCTGAAAAGCACATGGAAGCAGTTTGAATAACTCTTTCACATTAGCCTTGAAAGGGTAGTTTATGCAACAATTCATTTGTTAAATTTACAGAGACGCGAGTTTGGTATGTAGAAATCACTTCAAGCTATCGGCGAGTCGCGTGGTAAACACATGAGTTGAAGTAGGTACGTATTTGAAATTTACTTAGAAGCGAATGCTTTAGATCACAATTGAGGTCAGGAGCTGCGAAAGAACTAGGTATCCAGTTGAATCTCACTTTTTATAATAGCGCAGCCATCATATCCAAGTATCTACTTATATTGGAGGTTCAATACTTTTATTAAATTACTTAAATTGTTCATTCCCTCTGTAACAACGCCTCCTCTGTTGTATAGAGTAAAATCTCTCATTAACAACAATGTAATGTTATATATTTCACCAATTCTTAACTTCCTAAGTCCAGGTTAGGCCGTTCTGAGCTACTAAGGACAAGTTGAAACTAAGTAAGCCAATCCATTGACATTATAAGAATTGTTCATCATCTTTCCCAGATCACGAGAAGCAAACCCATCAGAATGGTAGCAACAGTGATACTGACTGATACTGTTGATTCAATTTGCTAAAGCTTTGACATTTCTATTATATTGAATCCTTTGTGGCTAGTTTGAATAAATGACAAACTGCTCTTTCCATCGAACTTCAATTCATGGCGATTGCCTTTTCCAACAACAACAAAAACAACAACAGTAACACTCCCCAGGGATTCCACGTTCCAACAATACATTGTATAAGTATATATCGTGATCAATCAAATCAAAATGGAAAGAGAGAGTTGCGTCAAGTGTGTTTGTGCAACTAGCAGCAATGACCGAATCCACACACTCAACATTCACGATCACGTTATGCAACTTCTGAGAGTTGCGTGCGTACTTTCACATGTCTGCGTCTGCCTCTATCTCTATCTCTCTCTCTCCTCTAAAGCCGCTGCTATTCCATTTTGCACTCTATGGAATGGTGTCACAAGGTCTACAAAGTGGATACCTCTACACAATATTATAGGTATATATCTATTATCTGACTGCGATGGCAGAGTGATTGACATTTGGAAATGCGATTGCCACCACTGATGTTTGCCAGTCGTGTGTTGTTGTTTGACTGTTTGATGTTTCCGAGGAGCAGTAGTACGTAATTACAACGATGCCAATTCGAGCATTCCATGTCCATGTTATGGCAAGCTATATAAGAGCCGCACAATGGCCATCTCAGATGTGATAATCGTTCCATCATACCATAAAGTTATGTATCATCTGTATACATATATTAAACCTGTATATACAAATGTCATTCTTTATTTGTAATTGTTTGCTATGAACTCTTTCCTGCTTTTGTTTTATTAATTCAAAATTGACGAATTCGCCCTGATGAAGAAAATAATCATTCTCGAAATCGTGGCTTAATTCAATAAATTTTATTTAATGATAACGATAGACATGGCATTTTTCAAGATATCAGGTTTAAATTAGCTAAAAAATCAGTAGTACAAATATCTCGGTCTAGTTCAGAAGTGGACATGATTAGACGAGTAGTTACAAAATGGCCACCAACCAAACAATAAAAAAATCTCAAAATTAACTGGTGATAAAATGTCATCAAAAATATTTTCCAGTTAGATATGATCAGTCTCTACAACTTTTGTTTGAAACATTCTTCCTTAAAACTAACAGAATAAAAATTAAAAACTGCGCTGCAAGCCATCGTTTTTAACACGCTTTTATTAGCTTGGTGTGTATGTATGTATGTATGTAACGGAATCTTTGGACACGATTTTCACCCATTCAAAAACATGGGATCGACTTGAAACTTTGTATACTTTCAAAGGACCGATGACAATACAATAATTTCATGTTGTGTATGTGCGAGTGGGACTCCTTGATGAGGGTACCATACCTATATCTCTGAGCTCTATAGATGGATTCTCGCGGAATTTGCGATATGCATGTGAGTTGGTAGGATATGTGATGGTGTGTAAATGTGAGTGGGACTCTTTGGTGGAGGATTCCATACCTATGGGTGTTTTTGATTTTTTGATGAATTTTCGTGGAACTTTCTATCTGTATGTGGGTGGGGAGGTTTTGTGATGTTATGTACGTGAGAGTAGGACTCTCTGATGAAGGGTTTCATACCTATACCTCCCGGAGCTTTATGGATGGATTTTTTTGGAATTTTCGATATGAATGTGTGTTGGAGAATTTGTGATGGAGTTTAAGAGTGGGACTATTAAGTGGAAGGTTCCATACCGTCCTCGTATACCGATATGACTATGATTGTTTATATCTCACTCCCTACATTCGTACATCGCTTTAATAGCAAACGCTATTAAAAATTATAAAATAAATGAGATGTCATTTGAATGTAAAAAAGCATGGGGTGCTTTCTAAGTTAATTTTATAATGACTCTACTTTTTACCGTATCTATCAACATAAAAAAATATTTATATCAATGGACATCAAGCACTTCACGCTTTTTTACATTAAAATGATATCTTATTTATTTTCTAATTTTTAGTTTGGTTTGCTATTGAAGCATTTTTTTTCAAATGTTTATTTATCTTTATATCGGGTTGTATTATAAATGGGAATATATCCATCCATATGGATGCATTGGTGAGGAACGTATGCTTACTCTGCACATTATTTTATCAGTATGTGAGTGTATGACTAAGTGTGTAAAAGAAACAAAGAGATTGGTATCGTAGAGAAAACAGCTTCCCGTACCCGAACTCGTGTGTGTTGTGTGTGATTGAAGCGATAATTATAGACCGGTAGTCTTTTAAAATATTCATCTGGCCTCTGCTGCTGCTATATTGAATGATAGTGCTACAAATGTGAGGGGATGGACCACTCTTATTGTGCACAATCATCGAGCGAGAATGGCCCTCCCAAAAAAACGAGATACAATAACTGTGACTGTACAAGAAACTCGGTGTCTTTGATTTCTTTGAATAATTGAGTGTATTGTATCGATTTCAATTAATTGCTAAAACATTAATGACGCATATTCTTCTCAACAAATGGGATCTTTTCAGTTGGCTGTACGCTTTATAGTGGTAAAACATGTTACTAATATAAGGGGCAAATTTATTACGATTCATAGAATTTTTATAGGTTATAGCTGGTATTTGTTTTCGATGTTAAAGTTATTAAAAATTCCTAATATTTTTTTCGTGTCAATATTTTGAAGGATTAACTAGGTAATTAGCTAATTCTAATTATAAAGTAGACAGTAAACGATAAACTATTTTGCAATGTTACCTTTAAGTGTTCTTAAAGCCCCCGACATTTTTCAGATGCCATAAGGAATTATTTTTCTCATTTTGGATTAGCATTCAAAATGCAGTTCCTAAAGGTAAAATTTGAATAATTCCTCGATATTTTATTCCCCTACAAGTTGTAGTAAAAAGTCCGCCCATGTCTTGTAAATGCAGAGACCCCCTCCCTTCACTCTGTAACCACGAAGACGTGTATACCTATATATATATATATCTATATAAGATGTTTATTAAAGCTGGTAAAACATTTTTCTTTCGCTTAATTACACGATGTCATTCAATGGTCATTAGGCGGGGTTTTTGGAGGTTTTTTAATTTGGAAATAATTAACCTGAAAAATTCCCCTTCCAACCAGAGAAGAGAGAGTATTTTTAATTAAGAAAAAAACGTCGTTCATCACTCCTCCACCGACAAGTTGTAGGTACTCTGAAGATCCGAGTGGATTTTTACTCAAATCAGATTAGGTATATATTTTGTATACCGGGTGTGAAATAAATAACTTTTCTAACTGGAACAATAATAGGTAAGTGAGACATTTGACGAGCAAAACAATTCAATGTATGTGCCAGAAAATATACGTTTTCCGTGAAAAATTGGCTAGTGAGATTGGGGCTGGTGTGTAGAGGGTTCTGGCTCCCTTAGCATTTCCTGTAAGTACTCAATTTTCGTGTTTTATTCCACCAATAATGTTTTCAAAACCGTTTATTTCAAAGTTTTCGAAAAAATATATTATTCAAACGATTTTTGACCGACGAACCCCGAACGGAGGAGGTATACAATTCGACTGTCAGCTTTATTTTTTATTTTTTTGGTTCGTGCGCGCCTTTTATATAGTAAACGTGCTCCGATTTTGATGATTTTGGATTCATTTGAAAGAAGAAGAATGGAAAATGGTCCCATATTCATAAAAATGCAAATCCGAAATCTTCTTCCCTCCGAAAACCGCCCCCGAAGGGGTGGTGGGGGCGAATTTTTTCGAAAATCGAAAATCTGAGTTGGTATAATTAAAGATAGGATAATATCCGGAAAAGTTGAACATTTTTTCAAAAGTGCTAGGGTTTTCGGGATAGACGCATGTTAATTATGTATTTTTGCTATGTGGAGAGGACAATTTTTTTCGAAAATTGAAAATTTTTCGATACTACATGAAAGATATAATTATTTGTAGCAACATTTATAATGAACATTTTTTCCTTAGAGTTACGGTTTTCGAGTTAAATCGGTGTTAAAATGGTAACGACTAAAATATTCAAGCGTATTTCCGCAGCGATGTTCTGAGATCTCTATAATAACAACTACAAGCAAGGAATATACGTGGGTAATAGGATAGGTACTATCTTCATTGATATGGTATAGTGAACATTCAACAATTTTCGGGACTAACGTTACACTCAAAAGTGTGAAATAAATATTTTTTACAAAAATTGGACCGACGTTATTAGTTGGTGCACTGAAAAGTATAAAATAATATTAATTCTGTTGGTGGTGGTACTTGTGAAGTTGGTGCCAAAAGTTATCAATCTACCTGCAAATGCACAACTTCAAAAGTAACAGCACCAACAGAATTAATATTATTTTATACTTTTCAGTGCACCAACTAATAACGTCGGTCCAATTTTTTGTAAAAAATATTTATTGAGTATTGAGTAGTAAGGAAAGTAGATTTTGTCGTCATATAAAAAAAATGTCTCCGGATTTCAACGTTCGAACCATTGCTTTGTCCGTCTGTCTCTCTGTAGGGAACTGATACCGCTCGCCGTTGAAACTCCAGTAACAGAAATAATTTAACATTTTCTCTTAAATAATTAGTTTCTAGAATGTCTATTAGTCTATTGGCAGTTTTATAACTTGATCAATCCAAATAATAAATTCGTTTTTCAGTAAAACAGTTGCTTCCAGAACATGGAAACTTTTTGTTGGTAAATGTCTAATTAGCGAGAGTAATAATTTCTCATGAATCGCTTAGATCCTTTTCGAATGTTATGTTTTGACTCGTAAATCTGCATTTCAATCTATAAGTTTCCATGAGCCTGAGTTGTCATCAAATAACCTCCCTTCATGTATTCATGTATACAGGGTGTTCCAAAATTAGCCTGCCAAACTTCAACAGCGGATTCTAAGTTTAAAATTCGACCCATGTTTATTGGAACTTTTTCCGCTATTTTCAAACTTAGCATCTGCTGGTGAAGTTTGGCAGGCTAATTTTGGGACAGCCTGTATAAGAAACTTTTGAATTGGCTCTCTTTTTTCCCATTAATCGTCCTTATACGCGTTTACGACGTGCATATTATCAATCCTTCACGTTTATCTTGATCGCTTTTTCTATCGAATATATCCTTTATTCATAATATACCTACCTATATCCAAAAAAACTGTTCTCCACCCCACATTAACATCGAGTCTCTAATCTGTGTAACTTTGCACGAGACAGAAACTATAATTACGAATGCAAAAAAGTAGGGTAGAAAACGCCAGTCACACAGCCTAATGTGTTATTCCACTTTTTGTGTGGAACAGATGTGTAATAGTCAAGTACAGACGATTCCAGTTCTTATGTAGCTCAGTCATTCGGTGCTATTTCGTTTGTATTGAAAAAATATTGAGACAACACTGAACGATTTGGGAGTACTTTGTTTCGATGTGAACCGAAAAAAATACAATAATAAATACGTAAGGTATAAACCTACTTTTCTGGGTTGAGGGGTAACTGTCAATTTTGTTTGGTGTCAATGATATTGATGTGTTATTTTTTTTCGCAATGATTGATTTGGACTTTATTTTTTATTCTCTCCGATATTTAGGTATATTGGGGGTAACCGAATGGCCACATTTGCATAATATATGAGGGGAATGTGCTTTATATTTTTGTCGTTTTTTTATGGTTACTATTACGAAAAAAATTTAATTGTGTCCCATTGAAATTGAAGTGACCTTTGAGAATTTATGAATGCGGTATTGGGTAACGGTGTTCATAATATAGGGGATGTCACGAAATCACATATAGATAACGAGATCTGTCCAATAAATTAATGTATTTTTTATGGTCGTTTATACGTATCTAATATTTTTTTCGGTAATCCATTTCCGTTTCTTTTCGATTTTTGATTATTTTTACAGACATTAGTGTTTTGGGAACACATTTGATTAATTCGTACATTACACGCAATAAATAAAAAAATGGGCTCTCTACTAAACCCCCAAGTTCCGGAACCTGGTGTGGACAGGTCTGCTGGATGTATAAAACGTCTAAGTAGGTGAGAAGATTTTGGAATTACAGCCATACAAATATTTCAGTTATTCTTATCAAACTATCATGTCTCTAATTCAGAGAAATTTCGAACGACGTGGCAACGCTGTCGAGAATGGATTTTTGTTACTCATATAAAATAACAAGGAGGAATTCGACAATATTCATTCTTCCATGCCGTTTAATTTTGTCACATAATTCCTCCACAAAATTTACTCTCATTATCAGAACTCCTTTATTTCAAATATACGCCGTGTTGGGGTCATCAAACTCTGTAACAGGACAAACAAACAGACACCAGAGTGATTTTATAAGGCTTTCGTCATTTTCATCGGATGCACGGTTCTCTACAAAAAAACTGGAGTTTTCTTTAAGCACCCAGAAAAGTAATATACCTAATAAACGTTTGAACTGTGTCAGTTCCTCTTAATAATTCCTGAAAACTATCATGTAATGGCCTCTCATTCAAGCAGCTCATAAATGTATCCGAAAACCGATAATCCCTTCATTACGCCTCTTGCACTTGCACAAAGTGTCACAGACAGGCCCATGGTAAAACCCTTAGTGTATATAGGTGTATCCATGAAGACGCATCATGGCGTAAATTGACAAAAAATGCAAACTTGCGTAAGTGTTGTTCTGTTGTGTGTGACAATGGCACCTAAAAGGTGCAAGCTTGCACACCTTTTGTTCCCTATATATATAATATGGTACCGATCTAATCCCCATCGAAATAACCTGGCTCCTCTCATATCGCGCTTGGTTGGTTAATGTAGCCCAAAAAATGGGGCTCGGCTTTTATCGGTGCAGATTAGACCCATGATGGTACACGCTTGTTTACCGCCCGCTGATCGGCTACTGGTAAGTGATGATGGGTGTTTTGTGAGAGGTTCTTTGTTAAGAGCGGAGAATGCGCCAATATTATCACCATTGTCCGGAAATCTTTTTCTTCAATAAAGACCAAAGATTATCTAGCGAATAATGTTTCTGTAACAGATATTTAATTTATTTATAACAAGGAGACGCCGCCTTTTTCACCGACTTGGACCCCGAACAGAGGAGGTATACAATTCGACTGTCTGCTTTTTCTTTTTTATCAACTCAAAAGCAACGCCACCTACTTGATCTAAATATTACTTATGGGAAAATATGATCTACATCTACAAGCAATGTTGATGAACGGTGAATGATTCTAATGACTAATATTACACTTAAAATTGTGAAATAAATATTTTCTGTTCTGCTACTTTAAAGTTGATTCCAAAAGTTTTCAATCTAACTACAACCGCACAACTTCAAAATTACCAGTACCAATAAAATTAATATTATTTTGTATTTTTAAGTGCACCAACTAATAAAGTCGGTCGAATTTTTCGTAAGTAATATTTTTGGATATATTCACAACATTATAATATCAGGCGTGAGGGTTGCGAACCGTCTTGCTTGCTTAGTATGCGATGATATAAGAAATCTGGAAAAAATGTGGTGATACATTTTAATGTCTATTTTTGGCGGGAAAATATAATTCTGAAAGAACTATACATTTTCTTTTCTCATAGCATCACAAACAATTTTCATCTGAAATGCTTAACGGCAACATCCTTGTGTCTCTTCTTCTTCTTCTTCTATATATCGTATTTCCAATGTCCTTGAACAGGTCCTCATCATCATTAGCCCCATGAAACAAACGCGATGTGGAGGAGGATCGGAGGGCATCAAAAGAAAACGTCGTATATCCGAGTGTCGTGGTGGTGGTTTTTCTCGCAACAACACCGAGATAAGGGCGCCTCGATATACAGCAGCAGAAAGCGAAGAATTGTACCTATATACCTACAGAGGCTATTGTGTCTGACATGTTCTCTCTTGTTGTCCGATTGAAGAGATCGAAACTCGATATAAAAGATAGGGGTGCGCGCCAGAGATGTGATAGGTACCTACTCTGACGAGTGGCTGGTGGTATTTCCGATGTCACAGGATCATCCGCGCTCGACAAAGACAAAGAATCTCTCATCGTAGGCGGCTTTATTCTTGTACGAGGAAACAAATGAGCACAGAGGGTCGTGTCGATGAATTGTGGTGATAGGTGAGATGGATTTTTGATTACTTCTACAGTCAAAGTTTTTAGCAGAATGTGTATTTTTATTGCTACTCTGAGACATGACCTAATAACGATCTATAAATGAAATTAGCGAAACCATCTGCTTGACCTTTTGTAAACTGTAACACAACAACAAAAATGTCTACATATTCTATCTGATTTTATCTAAATATAGATCAAAAGAGACTACATTTCATCTTTCTGCATCCAACTATCAAATATACGTGAAAAAAAATATGAACGCTTATAAACAGTTCCGACCTTGCCGAAAAATCTACCTGCTCTTCAAAGTGAGACAGACTGTCTGAGAGAGAATTAAACAAACGGCCTTAGCTAGACAAAAGAAAAACAATTATAAGAGTAAATTAGTAATTTCCAATCTTGTTCGACGGATGAAAAATTGTTCCGAATGGTAGAAATTGACCTGGTGCACGTTCTCTTCGTCTCACACACTCACACCATGGAATATCAACTTATAATAATATGTAATAATATCTGCCTGAGCCATCCATGGTGATGTATCGTTTTCTTCGAGTTATTTCGTTTCCTATTATATTTTTTTTTGGTCGGCGTGGATATACCTACCTGAGAAATGGACCATTTATTCTCTCGAGGTGGACTGTCTGGTGGGAATAATTGGAAAGATAGTATTTATTATGTTATGCACAGGTCAATTAGAAGATCTGATCTACATCAAATGCAGAAATATACTTCAGCATTGTCTTCTTGTTGAAGTGGTTAGTTTTCTTCTAGATTATGACCCAATTTATATATACCAATAGTCATAGAAAAGCCTATGATTGGTTCAATTTTAATAGGTTTAAGAGATTTGGTCGTATTTTGGTAAACGCTCAAGATATTTGAATGAAAATCAATACTTTATTTACTTTTTACTAGAACACAAAATCTGTCATGACTTGAGAAGTGTTAATCGTATTTGATAGCTCATCACACATTGTCAAGTATGATAGATATTCTTTATGATTTACTTTTAAACAGCAACACTTAGGTTAGGTTAGAAGCTTAGCTCGGTGAACTTATGCTAACGTCACTTGTCACTTGTCTAAAAATATATGTCGTTTTATGAACTTAATTTCTGATGATGGACAAGTCTTGTTAATTTAAGGAAGCTACAATTTGAAGAAACAACACATAAGAGTTGTGTTGGTAAAAGTCTAGTTTAGCAGCTTTTCTTATAAAATATCAAATATTTATTTGCGAAAATAGGTTTATTTTAGCATAACTTTGAATAAAATTGAGGCGGAATGCGCTGTTTTCAATGATTTGCTAATAAAAATAGGGAAAATGTTGTTCTTAGGACTTAGCGAGTTTTAGCTGGAATTTTCGATTTGTAAGTATCTTTTCAATCCCAAATAGTTTGTAATCATCCTTGCATTCTTTTAAATGCTAACATTTTTCAAAATTAAAAAAAATATGCCTAAAAATAGTAAATATTTATTCGTGAGAAAGTGAGGTTAAACGATGAGATGATTGACTTGTACAGTGTGTTTGACATTTAAAAACTGTGAATTCCAATGTTGCCAAAACTGCTACTATAACGTTTGCGACTTTGAACATATTCTTAAATAAAATAAAATTCGTTATGGAAAGCATACACCAAGTAGTGAGATTTTAAGTGTCTAAAGGTATAGTTTCATGTTTAAAATTTACAAAAAAATTATTTCTTACATATACATACTTGCTTAAAACAAAACAGATTTCTGACAGCACCATACAGTACAATTCTCACAATTTTTGGAATTCACTATGACACCATGATTATTTAAAAAAAATATATTTATTTTCATTGAAAAGAATAAATTCAATATAAGAAAAGTTGCATCCAAAACACCCAACACTTGCCATTTATAAAAAAATAAACTATACATTTGTATAATCTGTTGAGCTCAGTTGTTATTGTCGTTAATTTTTTCTAAAGCAAATATTTCTGGAAATGGAATTCATAAAATAATCTAATGCTGCGAAAGTTATACTGGCAGCGTTGGCAACATTGATATTAACAGCACTTGAATGTTGAATATACTGTACAACTCAATCATCAATTCGGTTAACCTCACTTTTTCGCGAATAAATGTTGCATTTTTTTGCTAATTTTGAAGGATGTTACCATTTAATAAAATGCATGCATGATTATATAGATACAATTTAGGATTGAAAAGACTACATTTTTCCTGTTTTCATTAACAAATCATTAAAATTAGCGCCTTCCACCTCAATTTTATTAAAAGTTATACCAAAATACACTCAATTTTGATTTTTTAGGGCTTCTATAACAAAACCCGCTAAACTAAACTATTACCTTATTTTTCAAATCCACCAACCCAAATCATATCATCTAATGACAATAATTCTAGGATACATAGAGCTACACACCTATTCGCAGTTGATGAACAGGTAAAGTGATTAGAGCCTCTATCTGCGTGGCGAAAAATCAATCAATCTATCCATCTGTCGCTACAACTCCATCCATTTCACCAACTCTCAAACAACACAAACATGAATGATTCTTCCGGCAAATTTGATAGGAAACTGGAACGTTGACGCTCTCATATACCTAACCATAATAATATAAATAAATGTTCACTCACAATGCTGGTTACATGCATTGCTGCACCCTATGGAGTCTTCTGCGTTGCTGCGAATACGTTTGTCGTTTGTTCATTGGGTTTAGTTGAGTTGGTATCTTTCCTCCATCCAGTCCATGTCCCTATTCATTTTCTCTTTGCGATTTTTCATAGTTGCCTGATCAAGGTTCGCAGCTCGCCAAAGCGGCGATGGATCGTAACAAACGTTTTCACACTTTTGTGCCGACCCCCCCCCCCTATATAATGTTTAATACACACTCACATTGTCCGCTCTGATTCACTAGAAATGGAAATGGAAGGGGTGTTGTGACTGATATAACGAGGAGGACGATGATGAGATATTTCTCTAATCGATTATCATCCTAAGCTTCAGAAATTATGAGCAGCAAAATGAGCTACAAAAGGATCTAGTACATTCAAAGTAAGATAATATCTGCTCTAAACAATTATAAGAAGACTGATTTATATGTACTGCCCGTTTGTTCAATTCTAACAAAACATAAATTTAATCAGTAAATTTTAGGGCCTAACAATCTATTCATAAAGTAAAACTGGATCCTAAGGGATACTTGCAAGTCTACGTCTTATGAGGTACTATTGCCAATTCATTAATCGACTGATGGAAAGTCTGAAGAGAACTGGATGAAGATAGGGTTCGTAGTATGGTGTCCTCAGATCTTTATTCCTGACAATTTGAACAACGCCCATCTGAATCTTATAGATACTTTCACGTATATCACACATCTGCATACTAAATTCTTGAATTCATAGTTTTAATGCAAGTGTTGGTGCTTGTATCTCTCATAATACCTAATTGGAGAATTTCGATTGCCACTTTGTAATCGATAGCTCCATCAGAGCCAAGCTCTATCTTTTGCGAGCCATGATGGTGAAAACTTTGAGCCAAATATCTTCAAGCAGCATTCCTTTCCGGCATACATTCGGATGATACCGAGGAGCAGCGTATCGTATACCGCAATACGTCTCCAGGATCCATTATGGCGTTCATTAGAGTTCATAAATTAATTACAACGACTGATTCTGGGAGAGCAGTAGCAGCCTCCACCACCCCCACAATATAAATGTAGTAGTAACAGCAGTAATACGATGAACCGTCCGTCTAAGGGATGAGTGGGGGGGAAAGGGGAGCCTGTTGCCATATTCGTAATATCGTTATTTCTGTCTATGTCTGTATGTCTGTGTGTGAGTTTGAGTCAGAAAGGCTATTAGGTATTTCCACAACATTTTAACTGAATTATTGATGATATCAAAGGGGTAGGAAATATGCCGAAGATTTTAATACTACAGAGAAAGCATAAATTTTTAATACGCTCTAAATGCGGGAGATATGGTTGGATTACTTTTTGCGTAGATCAGCTGTGCACTCATTTGAGCAGTAAGTTTTCTCTGATGGAAGATAATTTCAAGTTTGCAAGGACCGAATAAACTTTATAATAAATCCCACTTTAAATTCTCTTCAATGATCTTGTTGGTACAACTTCAAATGTTTTAGGGTTTTCTTCATCCAAAGGAAAAAACTGACGTTCCACAGACTACTCTATTGTCTGTCTATAAGACTGTCTGTCCATCTGTCAAACTACAAACCTATAATATAATTAATGAATTTTAAATTTTAAAATTATAACAGAAAACTTTTTCAAGTTCAAGTTCATGTGTCTAAACGTAATGAAAAGTCTCTGAGTAACAGAAACATATTTTCCCATAATTTTAAAATGGATAGGTATGTCGAAAGAATATACTTTAAAAAATCGAGTGTATCTCCCATATCAATAAAATTATTGAAAAAAAACTTTAAAATCAAGTGTGATTTGGGCTTGCAAGGAATGGATTTCGTACCGTACGGATTTCTTTTTAGACTTTTTTTTAATTTAGCAAGAAGCCCTTTATTCTCTGTATTTTACCATTATGTTCGGTGATATGGATCTTCTCAATCGTTTATTTAAAAAATATTAAATACATTTGAACCAGGGTGATGTTTGAAGAGTACCGTTTCTCCCTCGGATGCACTGAATCCTAAAATTACAAATAATATAGTAGATAAACATTTATTAGAAATCTAAGTTCTATCACAATAAAAGCATTTCTCCTGTCGTGAGCACAAGAAAATAAAATCATTTTTGACATGAACTTGCGTGAACGTTCGACTTCGAAAGCCGACAATGAGCGAATATAGAGACCCAGAAACGCTAAATCAGCATTAAGCCGCACATAACTCTGTCGTCTAAAAGTCTTTTTAAAATTGATCTACAAAAGAAAATTAACTCACGCAACGCATATACATATGTGTGCTTCGGTTTTGGTTCTCTTGCACTTCCTGAAATTACATGTGTATAATCTGCATTTTTATTGTTATATCATTGCTGGGACTTTTACCACGATATAATAATAATACAATATCATGTAAACGATTATCGTTATTAATTCTCACATTAATCACACTCGCTTTGATCAGACTTCAGATTGCAATCAGAATGGATTATTTATTGGTAATGTAATAAAATAATGCACACTTAAATGGTTAGAAATTTGTAAGAAAACAAATATATAGAAGTAATTCGTTATGTTTCCCAAAAAATAACGTCGGACTGAATCAGAAAGCATTCATCAGTATATTAGTTTCGGCTCTCACAGGACTATTCTTGGTGGCGTTTCACAAATGAGAATGCAGTGTAGCCGGGAAAAGGTAATGTATTTTAAACGGGAAAAAGACACAATGTGTTATCGCTGTTTAAATTCGCCTGTAATTTTGTATTCATTTTTATAAATAATAATTATTGAACAGAAAAATGTTGAGATAAAATTTAAACCCGAGACAAGACCTGATGGCATCTCGAGCCCGGCATGTCAACCTGCTGGCAAAGATGGCCTCCATAAGAAGCCACACTGCATTCTCATTGTGAAATGCACTCAGTATAGAATGTTTTTTTGAATTTTGATAGACGCCAGGCGATTCACAAGACTGTAGGCACTGAGCAAGGCGTTCAAGGCCTTATTTACCTCTGAATGTACTCTTAGTTTTTATACTTTTTTTACTCTTGAACTTAAAAAAAACTATCATTGGATGCTTTGTGAAAACTTCAATTCAACTGAAAGTTTATGCTGTCCTCTATTGTTTATTATACCAACATGATATGTTTCAAAATCAAAAATCTGAAACCTCATCTCAACCAATTATTGTGCGCTCAAGTCCTGAATGCTTGAAAACTGTAATGGATGAGTATTCATATCGAGTAATTACTTGGGCTTATCGACAACAACTATGATTACATAGAACTCATAAAAAAGTCCCCAAACATTTTATTACCAATATAAGCACCTATATGTTTTTAAGTTACAAAAATAGTTTATTTGTTCATTCATTCAGTGCCATATACTTTTAGAGATAATACGAAAATAATAACAAGTCATATCTATATTTGAAATCGTACCTACATAAGTACATAGGTACAATTTGCTTTTATTATTCCATATCTGTCTGTAATTAATACATTTATCAATTTGCTTTAGGATTAGAAAAACAATATCGAGACTATACGTTTGTCGGTGATAAATATCATATTTGTAAATAATACGTATATGTTATTACTACTATTATTACTACTGTTATTGCCATTTGCCTATAAATAAAACGAGCTTTGATTACCCAGATAATGGCGCTATCGACTGTATTACTGGCGCAAAATAGAAATTGTGTATCATGGACAAGAATCACTTCAAACCATAATGTTGAAACATTTTATAGATTTTACGGGATTCAATTTTATTCCAATGATATTTTTTTCTCTAATTTATATTCTTAAGATTAAGTAAAACAAAAGTTGAGTTTACTACATTTACTATATTATTCATTTTAAAAATTGAAATTAAGAAGAAGAAGTGTAATATACTGGCTGATCTCTGCAATGGTTCATGACAGGAGCTGATCTAGATCTCTTTCATGTCCCCCTCATGTAAGTGGCGATTCTGTATGAAGGTGTCACTATTTACTGATCAAGTGATAAGCAATCATATCTCAGTCAAAGCAAATGACTTTCTGCATTTTTAACAGGGATGCGTGAAAAATGTTCCTATCGCAGTGAGATCTGTGATGAATACAGTCATTCTTCTTGAATTGAAAGGAAACAGCTTCCTCCGGTAGTATAGGTAGATCGCATTGCATTTCCGTAGTTTTATCTGTGTTTGCATTTCATTTGCCAGCTTGTGATGTGAAAAAAGCCTCCAAGTTAGGTGGCGAGATTTTTTTCCTGTGGACTACTGAAGGTATTATTAAAAATACGAATGATAAAATCCCTTAAAGTACTTATTCATCGTGTATCCAAAAAGGTAGAAACGATAGCTGAAAGAAATGTTTGGTTTCCTACCAAGCATTTTCCCGGTTATTGATTTTTGTTTTGCGAAGATTTCTCTCGAGTCTTGATTCATACTTGTAGTAAATAAACTAATTTGGCCAATCAGATAGCTTTGAAAGAAAAGTTTCGTATTCGCATTACTGAGTTGTGGCTGTCGTCGTGAAGGGCAAAAAAAAGGAAAAAGAAAGAAAAAAAAACCTCCACCCTCAGAGTATACCTAATTGTACCCAGGGAAGTATTTAATAAGGGTCCGGAGGTGATATTTGAAAAATTCATTGGCGAGATGAAAATTTATTTAAAAATTTCTCGAATCTCTGTCAGAGGAAATTAATTAAGACCCTTCGATCATAAAGCTGTGAACTCCGAAGAAAAAATGAAGTCGTAACCTCGATGCTGGTGCGGGCTCTCCCCTTTTCTTTTTTTCGCTCTCTTTCTCTCTACTTTGGACGTCTTTCTAAATTAGCACCCGAAAAAAAAAACGTTTCGTTTCTTTCGTTCATTAAGTTCGCCAGGGGCATAATTTCCACCCTTCAAATGCATTCCTGAAAGCTATCGAGAAGGCAACTTTGTTTTTATATATTACCTTATAGCTTTCCAATTTGAGTGGCACGTAAATGGCAGATTTTTTTCTTATACGCAAGACCAATTTTTCACTTTTCTACCGCTACCCCAAGGAATGGCAGTAATGAAATCGTGTGAAATTTGTCTTCCGGTTTTCAACAACTGTTTTTATTTTAAGACGCTCAAAGTCGAAAAAAAAAACATATTTTTCGCAACACCTGCCTGGAAAGTTCTTCTTCCTTCGAGAACTGATTACCTAGTGCGTGGAGTGTTTTTTCCCGCCAGCATCATGAATTACTTACAAGTATCTAATGACTTCTCTACTGTTAAAAATTCCAACGCAGAACTCAAAGAAATAACAAGTCGATGGAATTTAACTTCCAAGCCAGGTGTGCCAAAAAATGATGTATCCGTGAGCAAACGAGTAAAACTGACAATCGTGAAACAACCTTCGCTTCTAGGTATATGTCATATTCGCTCTCGTGACACGTGACATATACGACACTCGAATATGACACATACCTAGGCTCATGCTGCAAAATCAAAGATCTAGTAAAATATGCTTAGTTAGGGTTCAAAAATACATAGATTTATTTTGCTGGAATATGTCGACAGTTTTGTTCGATTATCCCGTTTTGTTACGGACAGATGTCATGCGCGCAGCGATCTAAAACGCGTCCATCAATCGAACATATAATATCTTGTTTGTTCTAGTATTAAGATACAAATTAGTTTTTCTTATTAGTAACAGAAAAGCTGTGAGTCACTGAAGTTAGTGACAATAGTAGATATATTCGAGTTCAAAAGCCTATATCTAGCATTAACCAGACAAGATAAGTGACAATGGAATACTCGTCTTGCTCAATTTGATTTACTTTTCCGAAATTGCAAGCTTTACTACCACTGAACTTTCGTGTTAGCGACTCTCTTTCGCAATATAGACTCGGGGTGCTGTAATCCCCGACAAGCGTAATTGGGCTTTTGTCACTCGCTGGCGCTGCTAGGGAATTAAAATTTCATTTGAATAATATAATCCACCACCAACGCCTTTAGTGTTTGTTCTGTGTGGCACTCTTTCGCTATTGCGCGATACCCGCGGACCCAACAACACAACATGGTTCGCGTTCTTGTTGTGTCGTGTCTTCTCGTTATTAAAACGACAACAGCATCACCACTACCACCACTGAAGACAGAGCCCGAAAACTAGGAAATTGCGGCAAATAATTCACCTGGAATGTGACGTTAATGAAATTTTCTTATTTCTGTATTTATTGCCAGGGTGGCGGCAGTGGCAAGAGGAGCAAACGTCTTACGAGGATTACTCGATGTAAGGTTTAGGTATATGGACGGCGGCAACAATTTCATTTAGAAGGCGGAGAGAGAGAGATGTGACAACAGCGCGCCAGCGCACAGCGGGGTGAGGATAAATTAAAGCGTGTTTAGGTACTTAGGGTATGATTGTATGGAGCTATTTATAAAATACTACAAGTATTTGCTCGAAAACGATGAAATAAATGATCAAATATTATCTGAAATTGCTCCTACATCCCCTAGGAATCCCATTAGTTTCTATCATTGGAGCATACATAGACTGCTAAGATCTATTATCATATAAAACATTTTTTTTTGGAAATGAGAAACGCGTTTGTTGGTTTATGACAGATTTTGATACTATATTGGGTCGAGTTTACAATAACATTGAGGTTGACGTTCGCAACTATTAGAACGAACCTCGAACGGAGGAGGTATATAATTCGACTGTCTACTTTTTTTTTAGTTTGAGCGAACGTATTCCGATTTTGACAATTTTTGATTCATTTGAAAGAGGAGACTTGAGGAATGATCCTATTTTCAAAAAAAGCAAATCCGTAATCTCCTTCCCCTCAGAAAACACCTCCAAAAGGCAATTTCTTTAGAAAATTGAAAATTTGAGAATGAAAATTAATGACCAGATTATTTGTAGCAACATTCATATTAAACATTATTCCATAGAGCTACGGTTTGTAATGTTTAATATGAATGTTGCTACAAATAATCTGGTCATTAATTTTCATTCTCAAATTTTCAATTTTCTAAAGAAATTGCCGAAAACCTTGCGTTAAAAGAGTGGTAAAGTTTATAATATGCGTATTTCCGCAACGATGTTCTTAGATTTCTGAATAATAGCAAATACCAAAGCAAAGCGTAGATGGATAATGGTGAACGTTTAACAATTATCGTGACAAATTTAACACTCAAAAGTGTGAAATAAATATTTTAAAAAAGAAAATGGACCGAAAAGTACAGAATAATATTAATTCTATTGGTGCTGGTACAACAACTTCAAAAATAGAATTGATCTTATTTTGTCGGTCCAATTTTTTGTAAAAAATATTTATAGATAGATCTATCTATACGAGTACAATAATTGCTCGTTCAACATATTAAGGTTTGTGCATAGATCCACAAGCAATGGAAATTTTATATTTCCATTGAGACAGCAAGCCATATTGGCTGTAATTTTAACCACGCTGTTAATTGGAATAACTGACATAGGTAGGATCTTCTATCTCTTTCTCTCTGACAATGCTTGATGCGGATTGAAATACCTACATAAGGACAAAGAAGAACAACAAAAAATGCTGCTCAACCGAACCAAACCAAACACAACCCTTTTCCATATTTCCCGGCGCTAAGCTATTTCAATTTGGCATAAAAACTTTTTAATAACACCTATATTCGCGCTGCGAACAAAAATTCCATTTATACTTTTAATCAAGCTCCATTTCCCTACTATATCGCTTTCTCTGTCTCCCACTCTCCTGTGTGTTTCGGTCGGGGAAGAAATTATAAAATTTGTGTAATTACTTTTGGTAGACGCGCATATTACCAACCTACCGCGAATGGATGGACGCAGGTGCCTTTTTCTCTTCGTCGAAGTACATCTTTAATTAAAGCATTACATATTCATCAGAAAGCGCGCGAGAGGTTCAGCAACACCGCATAACACAATAAGAAAGGGTTACTACCTCTTGTAGAAGTGTTTGGGCTTTAAAAGTGAGTTTTCTCGCCCTTTTAAAGCACTCTCTTCCCTCGCTTTATTTGTTTGTTTTTCGGCTGCTGCCTCCCTTCGAAGACAATTGACATAAATCATGGAGCGATTTTCTTGCAGCAATGGACATTTTTAAATGCCGTTACGAATGCTTACAGATGGAACTTACAAAGCCTTGTACAAATGTACTATCAAGAAATAACAAATTTATGATGTGATTTGCTCCAAACCTTTTGAAAATATGGGAATTTAATTTTTTTAAGTCGAAGAGTTCATTCTTTATATTTTTTAATGAAATCTTTAACTGAATTTCTACGCAGTATTAATCCTGCCTTCATTCCTTGAATCCAAAAACTGTACCTAGATATTTTTCTGGGGCATTTTTTGGTTCTTGGTCTTCTAGAAAAATATCTTTTTGTATTAAATAGTTTTTCTGACTGTTCTATCGTTGTCCAATGTAGCATAGTGAAGAAAGTTTTGTAGTCGAAGCTAATTCATATTGCCCAGTTTTCTACTAATATCAACGTTCCACAGATAAAAAAAGAGGTCAATACATAGAATTTACTTTAAGGCTCTCCTGCGAACTGTTAATGAAGTTCTGAGTTCGGTAAGTACGCGCCTCCTGCCTTTAAGGGTCTGCTTTTTCATCGAATGTTCGTATTTTTGGTCAGTCATCTGTCTTTCTGATTGCTTTTTTGTCTGTGCTAAAGTTTTCTCTAAAGACCTGCGTGTCAAGATGAGAAAAAATGAATAACTTGAGGGATGAGATATTTCTTTCATGGATCTTTTCGATAAGATTACAATAATTCATGTTGCTCTCACTGTGCTTTCTACATACCTAGCTATCCAATCAATTTGGTCTCGTATCAACAATCTTAGCAGAAAATCCCTGGCGCTCTAACCCCTTTTCCTTATACCAAATCTCATCTCAGCGCCACCTATTCCACTCTAATCCGTATAAAGGTACATGGTACATGGATGATGTCTGCTTCTTCTTCTGTTAAAACCAAATGCGAGGACGTAGTCATATAGACATGTATATATATATGTATATGGTTATATTATTACAATCGTGAGAACAGGAGCACCTGTAGCCGTTTATAGTAGAACCAAACAATCGTGCAGTGCTCATTCGGGGCCACTCCACACGTACCACTTGAATGCTTCGTTGGGGTAACTGCAATCTCTGAATATAGGTGGGTATATATATATAATATTATGATATTAATACTTGAGCAAAAGAGAGTGAGAGACTACTAGAGATGATAATTTTGTTGCCTGGTAAATATGGATGTTATATATATATGTATAATATTGTATGTATATATATGTATGTATTGTATTATATATACGGGTGTATTCCTGTTAAATAAGGAGGTAGATATATGGAAAACAGTAGCAGTGTGTGTAAGTGTAAATAGTAGAGTTGTGTACAGTGCGGAGCTCTTTTATTATGGTGCAGAGCAAATATTTTGCTTCCCAGGAGCTATATATATATATATATATATATATATATATATATATATATATATATATATATATATAGCTCCTGGGAAGCAAAATATATAGGTACGGCTCCCGTCTGTCGTTCTTTTGTGATAACATGTAGATAGTACTTGTAGAGGATCTTGGAACTGGATCCCATATGATAACCAAATTCTATATATTTTGTCTACAAACGTCAAAAGATGGTAAGGTTCGCGCATTGATAACAATATGCGAAGTGATCCAATTTTGCAATTTTCCTACGTTACCATGACACCGTGCGCGAAATAGTATGCGCACTGCATGTAAACCCATATGAGATTTTTGTATTTTTGTCCGACTTCAAAAAAAGGAGAAGGTATACAATTCGGTTGTAAGATTGCTTTTTTTATGGCAATTTTTCTCGATAGAATTGATGAAAATTCCATATCCGGAAATGTTTGAATTGGACATTTTAAAAAATAATCATACGTTTCCGCACTACAGTCTGAAATATATGTTTCATATGTGGAAGCGGCAAATTCTTCTGAAAATCTAAAATTCGAGATTTGAAAATTAGAAAGGTGACCATATCCGGAAATTTTTAAATTGAACATTTTTTGAAACGAGTCACGGTTTCCGAGTTTCGCAATGGTAAAGTCTGAAATATGTGATATGCGCATTTCCGCTATGTACAAGCTACCTATATCTTTTTGGGTATTAGTGAACGTTCAACAATTTCCATGACTAATGTTACACTCAAAAATGTGAAATAAATATTTTTTACAAAAAATTGGACCGACTTTATCAATTGTTGCACTGAAAAATACAAAATAATATTAATTTTATTGGTGCTGGTAATTTTGAAGTTGTGCTGTTGTAGTTTGTTGTTGTAGGTACCAACTCCAAAAGAACCATCACCAATAGAATTAATACTATTTTGTATTTTTCAGTGCAACAACTAATAAAGTCGGTCCAATTTTTTTAAAATATTTATCGGAATAAGTTATTATGTTGAAAAATAGGAAACTCCAAGTTATCTCCACATTATTTTATTGTATTTTAACTAAGTTGTGAGACATGTTTCGGTGTACAACACCCTTATCACGAAATAATGTTTTTTGTAATTTTAGTCCATATACCAGAAAATCGTTGATTAATAAAGTGAACAAATTTAAATTAAAGTTTGTCCGAAATACCCCAAAAATACCCAAATTAAATAATTAAATAATTGAAAATAAAATAAAACTAAAAATAAATTATAAATTTGTTAATCTTCACAATAATTATGACTACATCTTGTTGTCATTGGTGAAAATGAACAACAAGTTGTTATGTTTCAAATTGCATAGTTTCTCTTTTTTTATAAAGTTTGTCAAAAGGATCCTGCGAGAATTCACAACACGAAGATATGTCCAAATTGTTACGAAATTCCAGAAAATCTGGTCTAAGTAGAAAGTTAAAAATAATGGAAAGACCTTGAGTTCCGACCGCATATATACCTACATTCAAATACGTGCGTGAAATTTTCGGCCAACTGAAATCGTATATCGATATCGTAATGTTTCTAATATACTTGAAAGGGGATGAAAATCAAAGAAACCAACCATAACCACCCGCCCGCCCCCTCTGCACCCATCCATCCCTCTTTCAGGCCGCCGTGTACGTACAACCTTCTCCCAGTCGTCGACGTCTTGATTAAAGCTTTCGCATATATCATAAATGAAAACGCGAAACAATCCTTGTTAATTTTAATTGGTCTTCCTTAATGGCATCCCTTTCTCCGCGTCGCCATCCTGCCAGTGAGAGAGAGAGTAAAGGGAGTGTCGTATTACAATTATAATTTCCTTTACTAATTACGAGTTGCGTTACACACAAGACTCAATTTGGTGATACATATATATATATATATATGTAAGCATATTATATATATTTACTATATACATCTATATGTTATGTGTGTCTATGTACGTTTGAGAATATTAAGAAATTATGACGTCGCTGTGGACATTCATTATATAGGTCAGATGGATATAATACCACATTTATTAGGGTTAGTCTCTGTTATTAATGGTTTTCTTAGAGGGCGTCAGTCCATCATCCATCCTCTTTGCTTGGGGTTGCTGGGGCTGCTAATTATCGGTTGAGTAACTTGGCCACTTGTCAATTTATAAATTGGACCCTTCATCTTGGACTTAAATAACTGCTCACTACTTAGGTACTACTCGATGATACCAATTTGCAACTTCAGTCGTCGCTAAAAGACAACACATATTAAGACGAGATGTAGTTCTTGATTTTCTTCAACTACTTCTTGAGAATCCGGTATTAGATTACAGTCCGTTCCAATTAGCATGCGAAATTGTTTCTATCATTCAGGATCTTGCGCAATGAACATAAGCATCTGCTCATTAGTAGTTCATTGTTAGTTTCCTGCTCTTTTCAACATTTGTAACAGTTTTCAAACTATTTTTGGATCCTTTTCTCACAAATTCTATTCCGTAATTTATCGATCGTTCGAACCACTGTTAAATATTGTTCAACAAATCATTAGGTATCTTATGCATGTCACACAGTCAGCTACGGATTTGGATAGCTATGGTTGGAATAAACCTAATTCACTCTTTCTTAATGTTAGTGACAGCAAAGTAGCATAAAAATTATTGTTATTTAACTCACACTCTCTAGTTCAATGTAACTTTTTTTTTCGCCTCTAGGCTTATAGAGGAAAAAACGCAGTTTGTGTCTCCAAATCGAATACCTAATTATTGTAGGTTTGTAGCAACATGAAAAAATAATCGATTGCGCATTTTTAAATAAGCTGTATATATTTATAAAGTCACACAAGTAGAAACTGTTTGTGAATGTTGTAATTATGGTGTTTGGTATGGTTTAATTTCAATATAATTTGCATATAGCTAGCTAGCTTTGTAGCTTGCGGGCATATTTATTTTATTTTCAATGTTACAGGACTGGATTAGAACAATATTGTTCAAATGAATCATATGCGGTTTCATTTATGTTATTTCACCTATATATTAATACATTTGTCGATTTCCTATTATAATATATCATGTAAATGTTCTAAATACCTAAGTCTAACCGTTTTTGACATATTATTTAAAATTTGATCCGAAATTATGTTTGCAGAACCCTTTTATTTAATTTTGGTTTTTTTTTGTAGAATATTAACTTTAGTTGTATTTATATGAAATTTGGATAATTATTGATGATGTAAAATTCAAAAAAATAAAGGTCAATAGTTATATTTTTCAAATGGATTTTTATACATTCCGCAATGAAAATAAAAATAACTTTGTATAAGAATGTCTATTCGGAAAATTTGTGGCTTTTGAAATAATCGTTTATTTGACATATTCTATGGAAGAACTTGAATTAAATTTTAATTTGTGTTAGATGTGAATGCGGGCAATAATTGAATTAGGAAATAATCATAAGTGCCAAAGAAATTTAAAAAAGTCTCAAATCATCAATTCGAATAAGCTTGTTTTGATCCGACTGTTTGTCTGTATGCCCTTCCTCTTAAAAACTTTCCCAAAGGGAGATTTTTCCAGAAAATTGAAAATCCGAGATGGCAGAATTAAAGAAGATTCCATATCCGCAAAAGATTAAATTGGATATTTAAAAAAATAATTATAGGCTTCCGAGTTACAGCAGTAGTAATTTCTGAAATATGTGTTTCAGCTATGTGGAGGGGGTATTTTTTTTCAAAAATCGAAATTTCGTGATTGTAAAATTACAATGTCTCAAATATTTGTGTTTCCGCTATTTGTAGGGGGCATTTTTTTCTCTCAAAAATTAAAAATATGAGAGGGCCAAATTAAAGAAGAGAAAATATGTAACAACATTCAAATTTGACATTTCTCAAAAACGGTTATGGTTTTTGAGTTACAGCAGTAGTCAAATCTGAAATATGAATATTTTCACCGCCATGTTTTCAAATCTATGGATAATAACATGTCACAACCAAATAATATACAAGAAGATAATAGTTCTTTGGTGAACGTTGAATGATTTTGACGACTAATGTTACACTGAAAAATGTTTTCAAATGTTTTTTTATTCTTGATGTCTGAATATTTCTACTGGATACGTCCCTGCATACAAATATTATACTGGCATAGGAAACGTAAGCGTATAATATATAAATCAAATGATAATAACACCTTTTAAGAGATGGAGAACCGTAATAAGGTGTTCATGGATCACACTTCCTGACTTATTATAACAACAATAGTGTTGGTAGGTATATAAATGATATAAAACAAAGATTCACAACTAATTTTATATAACACATACACACTCGAAGATCATTTCCTTCAAGGAAGGTTAGGTTAGTGTGTTGGAAGTCATTGACTTGTCCGTTTTAATTAACAAGTTTTGCAAATGGATTTTGTTAAAGATTAAACACACTATGGACATATTTTTATGAAATAGATTATTGGATACAAATATATAGAGGTAGAACTTATTGTTTGTTCGCATTATGTCTAAATAGGTCACTATGTCAGTAGCATAAATTTATGCTGAAGATATCTGAAGCATTATTGAGTGGTAGTTAGATCAAAGATAAACAAATAGCATAATGGAAATTTAATATATACTGAACCAGTATTAGTTTCTATGATGGTAACGATAACGATATTTTAAGTAACCAACCAAATTAATACAGAACTATAGATTTGATTAGGAATATTCAGTTAGGGTAGGTTATCTTTTACCAGGTCTAATTTTGGAAACTCGAGTGACAATTTTTTACACTGATGCTTGACTGCATCCACGAAAATCACCACTAACCCACTATGAGAATGGATTACACATAATTTGTTTTGTTATTATAGCTTCTCTCTGGTTTGAGGTTAGGTTGGCTCCCTCAAGGAACCTCAAGATTTTCCTTGAGATAAGGAGCCATCAAGTTTCCTAATTTGATGAAGGAATGGTTTTGAAACGGGGAATAAGAAACAAGGAATCTTCAATACTCAAGGAACCTTTACAAATACGGCTGGAAGTACCAGTTGCCTTTACTTCTAAAGCGCCGTTTACATGATGACAGTTGTCTGTCATGAAGTATTGTCACAACATACCTTCACGGTGAAAGTATTTTAAAGAAATAATTCCGAAAAAACTAATTTTCTACAATTCACTCTTCATATGAGACGAAGATTTCTGGATTATGTGTATTCACTTTGGTACAGCTACGTTTTCAGTAGATCTAGTTCTTAAATCGTAATATATGTAGTAAGTATATAATCCTAAAATATTTTTTTCACTTCACAAGTAGGCAGATATATTTTTACTTTGCTCCTGTCTGTCTGATCCCGACAAAACCGATTATTATCAGTCCACTTAAGTGCTTCCATCATAAACGTCACTGACACCAGATGAGCAAATGGTCCTCTCCTGTATACAGAGGTATATAGGTCTGGTTCCTATTCCTGTCACTCGACCAACAACAACAACCCCTCAGACTAGACTAACCATAATGTATGCTAGCTATAATAATTTGGGATGATAAAGAAAGTCACTTAGTTAGAAACCAGAGTACTTGAAAAACGGTGTGTATATAAATATATATATATATGTATGTGTAAGTATATGAATAACTGCTTTACCACCCCAAGTTTTAATATGAACACGTGTTTTTTCCCAGATAACTCGATATTAGGTATATATATATATATATATATATAAAGTGAAGTAGAAAATATATTATATCTGTCGTTGCTGACGTTGATAGTATTTCTGTCTGCCAATAAGTGGCTTCTGCAGTAAACTTATACAAAGGTATAACTATATAGTCTGAAGCTATTAAAAAAAACTGAAGACTTTTGATATTTAAATGCATTTTGTGTGATATGTGGACAGTATGGAATCGATTGACGGGAAATAAAACTTACCTACTTAATTTTAAAATAGACAGTTTCTATATATTTTTCAAATTAAAGACATTTTAAAAAAGGAACCTTAAAAACTTTTTATTTCCAATCGCACAATGATACGTCATCACCGTTTGACATATGACGTCTTCGATTATTTACGTCTGTTCGATAATTGACAGTACTGAAGATGTGAATAATTTGTATTGTATTTTTAATATCAATTATAAAATGTAAAGAATAAAATAGTACCCAAAACAATAATACTAAACGGTCAAAAAAAACAGATTATACCTAAGAACCAGTCAGTATTCAAAAATTAACCTTTTTGTCTGTTTTAATATGAGCTTTTATAATTATTCTTCTGGTACTGATTTATTTTAAGTATGAACCTTTTTTGACCGACAAACCAATTCGACTGTCTGCTTTTTTTTGGTTCGTGCGCTCTCTGTAATAGTAAATGTACTCTGATTTTGATTCATTTGAAAGAGGAGACTTGGGAAATGATCCTATATTCGTAAAAACTCAAATCCTTCCCATCAAAAAATCACCCCGAAGGGGTTGAAGAATGCAATTTTTCTCAAAAATCGACAATCTGAGATGGCGGAATTAAAATTAGGAGAATATCCGAAAATCTTTAAATTAAACATTTTTCCGAAATAGTTATGGTTTTTGAGTTACAGCGATGTTAAAATCCCAAATATGTGTAGTTTCGCTATGTGGAGAGGGCAATTTCTTTCGAAAATTGTAAATCTGAGGCAATCACATGAAATATCAGATTATTTGTAGCAACATTTATAATGAAATTTTTTTTCTTAGAGTTACGGTTTTCGAGTTACAGCTGTGGTAAAATGGTAGAACCTGAAATATTTATGCATATTTCCGCCGAGATGTTCTGAGATTTCTAAATAATACAATCAAAAGTGTGAAATAAATATTTCCTACAAAAATTGGACCGACGTTAATACTTGGTGCACTGAAAAATATTCTATTGGTGCTGTTACTTTTGAAGTTGTGCAGTTGGTGTTAAATTGACAACTTTTGGTACCAACTTCACAAGTATCAGCATTAATAGAATTAATATTATTTTGTATTTTTCATTGCACTAACTAATAACGTCGGTCCAATTTTCTGCAAAAAAATAATTATTAAATCGCCTTTGGAATAAACAGTTCAGAAATAAATAAAAAATATGCTGGGTGTTCCATTGATAAATTAAATCGAAAACGTCATATATTAAACAGTGATGACTGTCACAAACTTGCCAAATATCTGATACAATGCACGATGGGAATTAAACATTGAAGTGTCTGAGAATTTTTCCAGTGTCTTTAGATTTTATCTGTTACTTTATTGCCGCATTATATGTATAATAAGCTAGTTTATAGTGCGTTTCATATTGACAATGCAGTGTGGCGTCTTATGGTGCCCATCGTTGCCTCCTTGGAGAGTATATTATCAACAGTTTTTTAAATATATCTATTATTGTTTGTCTGTACTAGATACTAATTGAAATTGTCAATAACTGCTCTTTCCTAATTGATTTTATGCAGGAATTCACACGACTGTCTATGTAGTCAAATTTGATAGATATCCTAATAACTTGTGATAAACAAACTTTATTATGTATACCTATTCTTATATGCTCTGTGAATCGTCAATCGGCAAGTGGGAAGGAGGAAGGAGTAGAGGAGGAGTTGTTCGTTCCTTTCAAAAGTGAGAAAAGAACATCGAAATACATATTTCCAGTGTGTGTCATATGGCTTGAGTATCGTTTATTTTCAAATCTGTACTTCCATAACATATCGAACATAGACGTGGATCCCAGATTATGTCACAGGACACAGAGGAGTAAAAGTGAATTAAAATAATTTTTCATGATTTGTTTATTAGTAGTGTTATGTATTGTTATGTGAGGAGTTTCATTACAGTGCAAGGATTTTTAACAAAATTTAAAAAAAACTAATGCCCTGTATCTAATATTCAGAAAATCAATTTAATAATTTAACTATAAAAATACCTTTATTTTAAGGATATTTGGTACATACTTTTTGCCATAAGCTTCATTTCTTAGAATTATAAAAGCATAATTTATGATGATTCTTGAAATTTTACGGTCTACGCCTATGATCGATATTATTCATATATGATGATATAACTACTGTAGGATAAAATGAAGTAATTTCTCTTTTATATAATAATTCTGTTTTCATTCAAAGTGCTGTATAAATAAACGTCGTTCAGGAAACGTGTTAATAATAAGATATGAAAATATGACTGTAAAGAAGAACTGAAAACAGAGCTACTATAATACACATATTATTTATTAGCATAAACCATATTTCCTATGTTGATACAGCCTGTAAGAATTATTATGTGCTACAAATGTTTAAAATTATTACAAGACTGACACAACATGTGTGTGAGGCTAGAATATTATTAGAAAGAGGGTTGTCTTTTGATTTTGTTCACGTAGAGTTTGTTTGAAATTCAATCGTTCAAAAACTGGCACAGTTCATTTTATATTGTTCGACAAAAAGCCTGTTAAGCGTGTTAAATTACCTAACTATACACCCAAGTCTAAGTGAAGGCGAACATAGGAAATATTTTTCACAAAAAGTAGGACCGACTTTATTGGTTTGTGCACTCAACAACACAAACAAGTGGAATTTTTGAAAAAAAAATAAAAATAGTTTTTATTAGGCATTTAAGATTTGAACCCTACTGATGAGTACTATAGCTATCTCTCCTTTTCTTGATTTGAACTATACTTATATATATTTGTTTGCCAGCGACAGCAATTTCATAACAAATTATTGTTTGTCTACCACAACACAAAAAATTTAATTTTAAATTGGTGTTATCAATGTCTGACGTCTGACAATTGCGACAGCTGACAGTGAACAGCGCGACATAACCATAGAGTAATATATACGAGAATCTGCCAGAGAGTACCTATATACCAGAGAACAGAGACGTATATATACGCTCCATGCTCGTGCGTAATTTCTGTGATGGATTCCATTGTCCGACATTGTCGTTCCATGTTGAAGAAATAGTTTGATCTTGCTTGAATGAGATAATATAATTAATCAATATTGGATCACACTTGGAGCTTAACAGGCGGCGAGATCTAAGTACGAATTCGAAATTTCAAGCCTCTAGACCGTATGGGGCCTGAGAAATCACTGCGGAGTCCATCGATACAAGAACCGAAAGTAATAAACACTATTTAAAAAGACAACGTCAACGAGATTACTAAACAGATAATGAACTAATTCAAGTCTTATTTCACTTGTGCTTACTTAATAGATAGATAAAATTTAGTTGTCGAATCAATTGGCCAAAATGTTTTCTCTGAAGATTTAAGAAGTTAAGAAGCATCAATTTATTCCAACATTTAAACCATAATGAAACTATACATATCTGATTTCCCAAAAGGCTTTCGTGTCGAACGATTTCCCTTAGAAAAACATCACGACATATACATCTATATATCCAATATATTACAAACGAAAACTCAAATAAAATTATGATTGACATCCGCAGAAATTTCAACAAAAACACGCGATACCAACCGAAAACAATTTACATGATGTTGGTAAAAATCATTGGTTAATCAATTAATAGATTACGTTTAAGTACGACGGCGTCTTTCTGATGAAAAGTTTCGTCAAGCGTAGAAGAAACAACAAAAATTATATTCCAACATAGTGTACTTGAATGAGACCCCAGAGGAAAAACATTTTAACGTCTCTCTTTTGTTTTTCTAACCAAAATAAAATGGTGATGGTGGTGGTAATGAAAGACTAATATTTTTTTTGTAGAAATATTACACACGTGTCCAAAAGGATGGACAAGACGTTGGTCGATGTTTATTATGAATATAAAAAAAACGAATCCCCTCTAATGTAGATATTATTTACAGAATGGTTTAACCTAATTGATTCGTGTGATGAGTCTCTTACGTGGGAAACATTTTCCGAGGCTTCAAATTTTATTTACGCCTGAGAAGTACCTACAAATGCGAATGAATCAATGCTTTTTAAAGAGAATTTATGACGATAATCTGAACTGGAAATCATGAAATATTACAAAGAATATGTTTTATGATTACTTATCGAATATCATCCTTATGTGTAGATACCTAAATCTACCCTATATACAGAAAAGGGATAAACAAATACAATGGATCTAAAGCCGCAGAACACGCGACCTATTTCAAAAATCCCGAGGGTATATTGCCTATGTAGTATTTTATTCAATGTTTTTCTCTTCCGTATGAACGTGTATCAGTAGTCTGTTTTTTATATATTAAATGCAATTTCAGTCATAGAACATTAAACTAAATGGGGATTTCACAGAAAAAAAGACCCCATATGATGCCACCCGATATCGATGACGGAAATGCCATTTGACAGAGTATTGGATATATAGGGGTGCAGCAGAAAAAAGGGTCCTTATATTTTATGTGATTTGATAGGATTCAATAATATGAGAATGAAATGTTTATCTTCTTTCCATCAAAATTTAAGTACCTAGAAGTACCTATCATAAAAATCAAGTGAACACAGAATATCTGAAGGAATATAATTTCTATATTAGGTATACTGTAGTGTATCCAAAGACCCCAGGTTCGCGCTACAGTTTACCTCTAATTCACTATCTAACTCTACGACTCGTTTCTTGGCATGTGATCATCTAGTCTAGTGGATTTTAGGACCCACCTGAAGTGTCATGAACTCTAATAGTATAAAAAACACGTTGTTGTTGTCTTTTTAGGATGCATCGGAGTTAACCTTCTAGTAGAGAAAGGGGGTAGACAGTAATTGAAACAACAAAATCCCTTACCAGTCCTTTTATTTAAACAACACATGAATTAAATAGGAAAACATTTAATAATTTAAAATAATACAGGCAATTTGAAAGAAAATAACATTTATAATTTAGACCAGGAAGGTCGCTCTTAAAACCTTCATAACATGGGAAAAAGAGCGAAAAAAACCCATGTACTATCAAATATTTTATAATAAATTATAAATAACAATGCACATTCTCTTTGTTGTGAAAATTCACAAAGGTCTGACACTACTACATAATAACTCTTGAAAACTCTTGATGAATTTACTTGTACTGTGATTAACAATAATAAATGATGGTATAAAACAAACAAATTAAGAAAGAATCACTCACCACCCAAGACAACTATATCTCAGATATACTTCGAAACACGACAACAACATTCGAAACCGAAGGGTACACGGAGGGACAGACCCGCCGCTCGCTGTCAGTCTGCTCAATTAGGGATTCAAGTCCCTGGGACAAATACTTTTTGCATGTTGATGTCAACGGTCAATACCATTTACCATTACAAAGGTGTTCATTTTTGAAATAAACAATAGTTATTGACATCATCATGAAAACAGTAACATATACCAAAATAAATAATATTCAACAAATCTCTATCATACAATGGTCTCTTGGCCTGACTCACGATACTCTCGCATCGTCTATAAAATGACTTTATGTGATGAAGTAATTATTCCAAGTTAATTCATCAAATAAATGATACCAAAACAAGTGCATTTAATTTTAAGGTAGCTCAAACCTTCTTATAAATTTCCAAAAACAATAAAACAAAAACTCATCAGTTACATACAACTATAAAACAAAAAAAAATACACCTTACCTTCTCAAAGTCTACAATCACTCCCCTATTTTTACCGCACTTCGCAAAACTTTTTCTCTCAAGAAGAAAAAAAAAAAACGTCCAAACAAAACAAATACTCTACACCTGACCGAAATATCACTAAACATAGAATGCCGTTCAAAACCGATCCGGCACAGCTGTCTATCAAATTTGAATTTATTGTATTATCAGTAATAACATAGATATATCAAAATAATAAGACATCATATGTTGACTTTTATGATTCATATATAAAGAAAAATAAACAACCCGCGAAATTTAAATATGGACACCACAATACGAAAAAGCAGACTGGGTTTACATATTTCTTGATGCTTTCATCTTCGTCAAATTAGCCATGCAAGCTGCGCATTTGAACCGTTCACACATATGTTCTATTTTTTTTTTTTAAAGAAACATCTATCTTTGCGTGCGCAAAATTCCAGTATTAGTACCTACACCTAATTGGGGTACTTCTTTGCCAATAATACTCGTGAGAGACTTGAGCAAACTGTTCGTTTGTCCTCCCCATCTTCACTACTTGTTATATACGAAATATACTTTTCAACAATGTCAGAATCACTTTATTATCGTTATTACTATTAGCATCTATGCTAGTGTAGTAGGTACTTAAGAATTCGACAGGTTTACTACTGCTCTCTTCCATGGACAAACGCAATGGCAGGTAGCCATTTTCCCAAAACAATGCTTTGCGCGATGACCAACTGTCATGTCTTCTTGCAGCAACGAAGCAAAACAACTAATGTGTGGAAGCCATATTATTCTTGTCAATGCTTCAGGTTGTTTACGAAAACACACATTTGGTATTGTTGCTATAGGTACCAATATATAACTAACTATATGTGGTACTGAATGTTAATCGTTTATTTTTATTGGAAGAGGTTCGTGCTTACCTTGAGGGTATTAGCAAAGTATTCGTGAACGTTTCTGATGTATGTATGCCTTGCAAGATTCATCACATTGTTTGATCATGCAACAGCAAAGTTAATAAATATCATTGAGGAAAAAAGCAATTGCAGTGATTATTTATTGTTACATATGGAGCGATCCAAAACAAAATCATTGTGCCATGGATATTGAGATAATGTCTTTACTTGCATCACTTTTCACTTTTATGTGCAGACATATTTTGAACCCAGAAACATAAATGTAAATTATATTCAAATTTGCTTAGGGTGAATTGCTAATTTCCAGGCAGTTTTGTGCAATTCTCAGTTCCATTTTGTTATTTTGGATAGCCTTGTTTTGAGAGCATCTAAAAAGAAATAAATTAGCGAACATTTAGACGAAGCTTGTATCCATATTCTGTGACTATGTGAAATCACTTACGAAAACTGTAGGTATCCTCTTTAGTTTGTTTTCTAATGGGCCCTAACGTACAGTTCAACATGTTCATGAACCAGATTCCTCAACTATATATAAGAAAACAAAAGTATTTTGATATACTTCAGTTATCTGTTCTCTGTAGCATTTATATTAAGTTATTAAACATACTCTAGTCAACAGACGAAACATAAAAACTGATCATTGAGAAAAAAAATTAAGCATTTGTCGTTGTCTGAACGTACTCATTGTTTATCTGAATGCACCCAATATGCCAGGTTGGCGTATACTTTGCAACATGAAGTTTTAAATGTTTGTTGCTCAAGAGGCCATCTTCCCCATGTATATAGGTATACACTATACACCCTTTCAAGGGATACCCCATCATGCCCTTAAAACGGCCTCTTATCGTAGGTATATAGAACAATAAATTCCGACAATTATTTATTTCCATCGAAATTCACCCGGCTGCTCGATTTCAAGGAGAGGAGGGCTGCCTCTTTTGTCTGTGAGTATTTTCGTTGTAACCATCAGTTTTGTTTTGTAATTAGAATTGCTTGATGGTGTCTGAATCGTTTCAAGTGCGTCTTAGTTTCCACCCTTCTCAAAATTATCATCTTTTGAAATTAAATGAACTGCCAATGATTCGTTTGTGATGACTATTAGGAGTGCGAAATGCATAAAATATCACTAAGTGAAACATAAAAATTAGTGTTTCTTTATCTAATTATATAAGCATATTTGAGTACATTTTTCATGTGAAGCGTTTCATTTCAGTTCAGTTTATTACTTAAACTAATAATGGACTATGGAAAAATAGGGTAAATAAATAAATTCGTATTAATTTTGTTAAATAAATTAGAAGTTGGGCAAAATAGCTGACAGATGGTATCATGTAACAGTTTCGTATAATTGACTTTCTTAAAAACTCCTTTCTATAAGGGATCTATTTAAAAAAAATGTATGTATTGGTATATGTAATTTTTTGACAAATTTGAAGCTTTCGTGCTGCGATCCTATAGAATACAAAAGCTTGTATCAATAAATCTTTAAATAATTTGAATTTATTGGATTGGATATTCTGTGTTCAATTATAATACTGCGTTATTGAATTTTTGTCTTATTACTTCTAAACTGTCGGGTCTATTACAATACTCTTTGTTTTTCGGGTATCTCCATTAGAATATACCACACGGGTTTAGATCCGGGCTATTCGCTGGCCATCGGACAGTTCCTTATCTGCCTATCCAGAGCCGGTATTTATTATTTATATAATTCTTCACTTTTAGAACATTGTGGACTGGGGCACCTCCTGATCCATATTCAATTAAAATACTGTTGAACTGGGATATTTTCTAATAATTGTTCAATTTTTCATATCATTCACCAGTGAAGGATCCTTCATATATAATTGGTCCTATAATAATATGTTAATATTATTTAACATACCACACCACACATTAAGAGATTTTCGTCCCTGAATTTTAACAGGTGTGGATTTTCTGTTCCACCAAAAATGCTTGTTTTTTCGATGAAATACTCCCTCTGTTTTTAAGAAGCCTCATCGGTAAATATTATTTTATTGAAAAAATCGCCATCTTCTTGATATCTCCTAAGCATTTTAGCACAAATTTGCAAATTCTTTGTCTTGTATGTTGGTCGTTGAAATTTTGCACAGGAAGAAATCTATAGGGGTGACATTTATGAAGTTCCAGACATATTCTGCACACCAGAAACCGAATATTTTGAATTTCCCAAAAAACTATTTTACCTACTTTGTTTATTTACTATGTGATCAAACAAAATCTTTTGAATTGTTTTGATTAAAGTTAAGCACTTAGTTATGTACTTTTATTTGGTCAGTTCAAGTTTGTTGTATTCTTCTTTTTTTCATTTGATGCAAATGTCTCCTCCAGGTGTTAACTCCTTTCAATCGCTCGGGCTAATATTGTTTTTTTTTTTGACATGGCTTGATGGATCACTTGAATTTAGTTGTTTGAATGATATAATTGTTCCTCATCGCCCTCCTCTAGCTCTGATATAATAGGTAATCTTGCGAAAGTGGATTAGAACGTCCGGATTTTGGACTTGATCGATTAGGGTATACTGTTATATTATAATATGTATATTTTTTTGCCTAAACTAGATTAGGATGATGCGTCTTTGTTGTTGCGTATGAGGAAATTTGAATATCTATCAGCTTATCTGAATGCTGCTGTGACGTCACCGACTCCGACCGTTGCCCTTTGTTGGTGGGGGGGGGAGGGGCGTTTTCAGCTAAGAAAATATGATTGACTTTGGTCTGATGAGAATTTAATAGAGGAGATACCTTTCAGTGGCTTTATGCATCTCTTTTTGAGATAGAATTATATTGAGAAAATCCATGAGGATCAGTAGCTGGAGGAGAAGTGAATTTCATTAAATAGATTAAGTTGGAAAAGAATATTCAGTAAATTTATACTACCTCAACTAGCTATCAATCATACTGGCACTCTTATGCCAATTTTACTGATACTAGGAAGAACATATAAAGCATTTGCTTAGCACAAAAAATATTTCACTAATTGTTTATGAGTAGCTGCAGTGAAATATAAAATAAATTTAATTTCAGTGGTGCTGATACTTTTGGAGTTGTGCGGATATGGATAGACAGATAACTCTTTTCGTGTGATGCAATAAATGAGAGCAAACTTATTAAATTCCAAGATTATACAAGTAATATCTTATTCTGTATTTATTCATGGAAAGATTATATATAGCCTTGCATAAAGCGAGTCTCTTTCTATATAGTCGAGCCCTTTTGGGCCCTAATAGAATTATTAAGCGCTATATATATATATATATATAGCAATGCCATCATCATCATCATCATCATTCGGTTTCTTCTTCTCAAACCGAAAATCGTACTCTGGCAGCCGAAATTCGCAAAGAGAATGCGAAAAGCGATTCCAAATGGAATTTCACGCCAATTTGGGTATGGGGAGGTTAACAAGTTTTTGGACCAAAAATTAAGAAGCTATCTCGCAGCGGAACAAGAATAATAAGTTTTCCACGAATGGCGCCCAAGGAGAATTCGCTGCTCGCCACATCAAAGGAAGCAAAAGGCTTTTCTGCTAATTTTACATTAATTAATTGAAAAGAAGTGCACACACACAGGCTTCAGCAATGGTTGTGATTCTTTGGAGATTATTTTTTTTGGTATGGAAAGTTTCTGATGAACATATATAGTTGATGGGGGGGAATAACAGAAATGTGAAACTTCGACCGCTTTAAAGGAGATTTTCTCTTGGTTCTATATTTTAATTTATTCTACTTATGTTGTAGTTTTTCATTAGAATCATGATTACTTCATCTAATTTGGTATTTGAAGATTCTTCCTTTATTGGAATGGCAATAATCTAAAAACTTGTTTAGATAAAAACTAAAAAGGTTAAGATTTGTATGAAACTTGTCTAGAAGCTCTTTACCATGCTTTGAAGGCACTTCTCTGGGAAAAAGCTGGAAGAAAAGTTATACACAAATGAAATTCCAGACTTTTGAGCTGTTTATTTCCTGGATAAATGTTGCATCCTAGGACAAAGTTTAATATGGCCATTGATGTTTGTCTAAAAAAAATAATGAACTTCGGAATCGATAGGAAGATTTTCAGATTTGAAGTCTTATAAAAAACGGAGCTATTTATAGGGAAATTGGTATGAAAGTGGTGGAAAAGTCGTTTGCAGCCGGTCACAAATGATACGGTCTGCTGGACTGGTCTTTTTTCATGGATGGGCAAATTCATAAATTCATGGTATCTACGTATTAAAAAAATAAATCTAATTTTTGAATACAAAGGTACCATGAATTTACGTACTTCTTCTTCATCATCTTCATGGTCTTCTTCGCCTTCTTCTTCTTCTATCAAGGACCTTGTGGGTTACAAACTGAGTATTGGTTCAATCCTATCTAATGATATTATTGAAATAACATTGAGAATTATTTTTTTCTGGTTGGACATTTTCAAAATGAAATGTACTACGGAGAAAATTTGTCGCCTTCATTGATTTGTGTACATTTATGAGCTTTCTAATCTCCAAAACAAATCCTCCTCATCATGAACAGAAAGAATTCCCGCTTTCTTTGATGCCTAATTAAGTAATGTAATTGAAATTCCCAAAAGCATTAAAGAGAAAAGGAAACCCGAACGGTGGAACTGAGACAGAACTAGGTATATATATATATATAGAGCGAGTTGTGATTATATGAACTCTGTGCGTTGTCGATTGCTCGTTTAAATTTTGTTTCGATTTCAATTTGGCTCTCATTAATCAATAGGCAAGTGCGGGTGGAGGAGGTGGTGGTGGTGGGTAACAGACATGGGGAGGGGTTCAGGGGGTGCTTGTATTTTGATTAAAATCGGTTTGCTTTTCGCATCTGTCTTGATTAGAAGTTTGTAACAAGAAATCAAGCGTGTATATGAGACGTCGACGTCTTTGATCAAATTTCCCGACTCTACTTCGAAATCTCTTGCCCAACAAATTATTATTCATGTCGATGTCGTTTTTGTACATAATAACATAGTCGATTAGATGTTGTTGTTTCATCAATCCCTAATCACCGAAACTGGAACATTGCAATTGCAAATGAGCGGGGAGAGGGGGTAGGTAGCAATTATTATCATTGGAAAATTTCACGATATTTCAAATCACATAGGCCTTATGGTGTTTTTATGGCTATTATTAGATAGGTAGGTACACTTTTTGGTTGATTGCAAAACAATTTCGACACACACTTGAGTTGCAGACAATGTGAAACACAAAGATTTGCATATATTTGAAAGATTTATTGAAATACTTGATAGTGCCTTATGCTATTCGAATTTTAATATCTGTTATGACAAGAGGGAGGATTTTTAAATGACGACATAGCAGTAGTAGGGAGTGTATGATTTTGTTTTGTAACAAACAATAATTTGCTTGAAGCGTATTTATTGGACAAATCGCAAAACAACAACAAAAATGGAACAGCTATTATAGTTATAATTTAATTTTATTCCTTCGTTTCTACAGATTTTTGTCCAAATCTTCTATAAGGTCAAGAGTTTATAGGTAAAGAAATTTATAATTTTAATAAGTTTATAAATATTACGTTTCAGACGCCTCTAAAGTCCAAAAAACCTCGGTCTGTCTCTGCCCAGATTATCTCTCGGGAACCGATGGACCCATTTCGTTGCTTTTTTTTTGTTTTGTAGTGTATTTATGAGACAATTCTGTGATACAGATTGAGTATCCTACTCGCCCTGGTTGCTAAGCTAAACAACTTGTTTCGCTCAAGACTGTAGCGCGAAAACAGCTCTAATATTTGAATTTTGCGGAAAAAAAAACAGGAAAAAATGTTACGCATATTCTGGCTAAAAGGTTTCTCGCCCATTTCAAACTTGAATATGATTATTGTTGTTTATTCTGTTACACAAAAAAATTAATGATCTAACCTACTAATCAGACGATTTTTATATTCGATGGAATTCGCTTGCGTCGACACACTAGTTTTTTTTGAGAACCATAAAACAGAATTAGGCATTGCAATTTTCGTGGGAACTTTTCCATGCTTTTTAAAAATAAAACCTTATTCAACTTCTACTATCACGAACATTTTTAATGCACTTTTGCTTTATCTTGATTCCACGCCACTGTTTGCCATTTTAATAAACGAAAACGCATACCTTTGTGAAGCCAAAAAGGCATTATATAGGTAGATAGGTGTATATATATATATATATACCAACTCACTCATAACTTTTAATTTACATAGTTGAAGAAAAAGTTTCCGTTATGGATGTGTAGCTTCAATTTTTAATTTAGTTTTGTGGCCATCCTTCTCCCTCTAATCTGGAACGGGATTTTTTATTGCTATACGCTCCAGATATAAATACAGCAGACACGGCAGAAGGCAACATCTGCTGGCTGCTCTTGCCGTTTTGGGATTTTTGCGAAAGCGTCTCGCAATTTTAATGAATATAACCTGGTCGGTATAAACCAGGAGTTTGAAAAGCTGCTACGTATATATCTATCTATCTACACTATATCTCCATACCGCTTCAGATATCTTTGTATAGTTTTCAACCTTCTAAGTGTGTGTCATAAGAAACATTTAATTTACTTGAATCATCTGAAAGCTGGACCTCATTTAACTGATTAAATGAACACACCCATTGCTTACCATTATATGACAATTAATTCCCATCTGACTTTAGCGAAGACAAAGTTCTCATTTGCAATAGTCAACTTAGTTCTTCACCATCTACTTTCGGGAGGTGGTTGTCACATTGAGTTATTTTTAAAAAAATACGAAAAATTTGTCATAATTTGGAAGTTGGTGTAAAGAAACTTCCATCTAAATATAAATCTGATACTTCTCTACCAACTTGTACAACAATCAAGTGACATCACTTTTGCAACAAACTCGAATCACTAATGAAAGAGTTAACCCCTTTTGAAGGGAAACATTTAGCTTTCTTATAAACGGAAATAAAAATTAGCTCTGGGCGTAATTTTCTTAGACATTGACAGTTTTCTTTATATTTGTGAATATCTTCGAAATGTTTTCAATGAAACTTGTAACGATATCACTATCCTATGAACTTCTTCAGCTGCCCTTAGCATGCCTTGGTTAAAATGTCAATTTCTTTTATTCTTAGACAATGACAGCTTTTTTTTATATTCATGAATATCTTCGAAATGTTTTCAATGAAACTTGTAACGACATCACGTTCCTATGAACTTCTTCTACTGTCCATTGCATGGCTTGGTTAAAATCTCAATTTCTGTTGATAATCTATCACAAATAAACGACAACACCCATCAGCAAGTTTCGGCTTGGTACGCCCCTGCTGGGCTGCTTTCGGCTTTGTCGTAAAAACAGCGACAGTAAAAACCGATTTGGTTCTTTATCTCAGCGCCAGCAGGGAGGTTTAACAGTGCACACACTAAACTTAACTCTGGTCTTTCTTGTATAAACATTGTGTTCTTTTCATCTTGTGATTTATGACGTCGAAACGGCGCCTCCTCACTCCACTCGAGGTCTCTTCTAGGTGTAATCGCTACCCGATTATTAATTTTTTTATTATTTTATTTTATTAACAGAGAGCAGTAGCTACTTAGATAGCATTATCCCATTAATATAAGTTAACGATGGATGAGACTGATTTTTGTGAACATTTTTCCAATGTTATTTTGATAAACCTTCTTTACTGAAATTGATCTTAAGTCTACAAATCATCATAATCATTCTGTTTACCTATTTATTCTTCAACATTTTTTATTCAAATTCTTTCATAGTTATCCTTCCTATCGTCTATATCGTCTTGTGATGTTTCAGGAACAGTTATTTTTTGCTATTGTTTTATTAAATTTATTTTTCATTTCTTTGCCTAGATTACTTCAATTGTGGCTTGAACATTCTTCTTTCTCCTATACTATCTTAGGGTAGTTCTCAGTCCATGGTTAGGTTAATACCTCTTGACGTTCCTACATTTCTTCAAACACTATTTTGCTGAATACTTCTATCAACTCAAGGTTTGTTTTAAATGTACGGTGCTTTCTGATTGTTTCATCATTATATCCAACATCTTCATTACCAAATTATCAAGTTTCTGTTCTCTTTTCCAAGCATTTCCAACCTTTCATCCTGTTTGTATTTCCATAATTATTTTGTCTCCATCAATATTCACATCATCCCCACTGCTCCTCCATTCTTTCCATCTTACCCATTCCAAGATGCTTTTGGTACAAAAAAAAAACACAACACAGAAAATTGTTTTTTGTCATTCTCTAACTTTTGTGACGCTTAAGAATTCTTTATACTGAGAAGATTTCCGAAAACAAGCAGCACCGCCTTCAAACTTAACCGACTAGAACATTTTATAACTCCACTATACTCCATTTCAAAAAGAGAGAGAGTGAGTAATAAATTATGATAATGAAGCCATCTCTACTGTAATCAGCAGTTAACGCGACTTTTTATCCTTAACCCTGATAAAATGTCTTCTAAATCATCAATTTTCTAGAATTTCTGTATTTTATATTCCCCATACACACTGTTTGAATTCCAAGTTAAATTTAGACGAAAATAATCAAATACCTAAATGTTTATTACTTATAACAGCGTTGCCAACTTGGACTAATCAAACTTGAACATTAAATTATGTTGTTAGTTTTCGTTCTGGAGATCCGAAAGAAAGATCGGTAGCTAGTTTAATGCCGAGCCGACTTACCAAGTCCATGAATCAAGTTGCTGAGAGACCGCCACAGGCTACTAAACAGTATTGTTTCTCGTTTACCTGGTATCCGGTAGCTTGTTAGATGCTCTCTTTCTTTCTCACTCAATCTCCACAGCACCCCAACAGCTTGTCTCTTATTTTGTTCTTTCTATCTGCTGTGTTTATTGAGGCAGTTTATATTATTTTGACAGTATAATGGAAAACCGCAAAGAAGGACACATAGATACTTGGATTAAGGCGTGGTTGGTATAGGTAGGTACATTCGTTTCAATGTGCCATACGCACGTCACGAACATGGTGTTGATTGTCTCGGAAAATAGTTTTTCCTTCGACACAACAAAGCTGGACGAAGTGTTTGTTATAATGTGTTGACGCGTTTTGGGATTAATGGTGCAATTGACAATTTCGGGATACCAGAATCAATAAACTAAACTCATTTTAAAATGACTACTTGTTCATCCATTCACACAAAGCTTCAAAATATGTTAAAAGATTATGAATGATTCCTTGATCAATGGAACCACAAAAAGGTACCTACGCCGCTGGCAAAATTTCACCACACGAAAAGATGGTTAAAAACCTTACACGATACATTTAATATATAATGTATAATTATTATCCACCATGATTGACTGCGTTCACCCAATCCAAATGCAACTAACAGAATGTGTGGTGCCCAGAGTAGTACATACTCTTCTTCTCTACCAACTGCACATTTGAGAACGAACATTTTGCATCGCGAACCGTTATTAAGTTGTTTTTTGTTGTAAAAAAAAGTTAAAAGCTCCTAAATTTCAGTCCGTTCCTCGAATTAAGGCCCCCTCCTATCGGCGTGTTTCTCTAATTCTTACCAAAAACGCAACACAACATGAATGAAGAAATTCAGACATGGCAAGAAACGTTGAATATATAATATATATATGTATACTGATATGTATATAATGCGCTATAATTTGGGCATGATGCCCAACTTTCTACAGACATTGAAGCAATTTCAGTAATCATTAAGCGCATTATTTGTGGTAGGTATAAGGTTGTCGAACCTTAAGGCCTAAAAGTAGGTATTCTATCGAACTCAATTTTCAACAGCTTCTAGATCTACTTCAGAAGAAACACGAAAGCTCAGGTTCATCTTAATTAATCATTTAGAAAATAATTAGGTGCATAATCAAGAGTTAATTTGGTAATAAAAATATTCAAATATTAAAACAAAACACTATGGCACTATCGAAGAATAAAACTGACAGAACCAACAGATTTGTTTACAGTTTTTATAAAATGTATTAAATACATAACTCAATACATTGAATCCATTCTATAGTATAACTAGCACGTATTAGTAAAGAGATTTGGCAACATCGTGTTTCAGGGTTCCTTACATCCGATGTAAAACTGGAACCATTTTAATATAAATAATTTTTACTCAAAATTGGACCGACTTTATTTGTTGGTGCAATGAAGAATATAAAATAATATTAATTCTATTGATACTGGTAAAATTGAAGTTGGGCAATTAATTGTTAATAAATAGAAGAAGAAATTTCGAGAATCTCGAATCGAGATCGAGAAATTGTCTTCAAGAAAAACGTCAAGACGAGAGTTTGTTAATTTCTCCTCTAGATGTCGAGACGAGACGAGAAATTTCTTTTGAGATGAGGTTTCTCCATGAAACCCGATCGAAAACTGTAACTCTATGGATAAAATGTTCAATTTAAATAATCGGGCCTTTAATTTGGCCGTCTCAGATTTTTAATTTTCCAAAAAAATGCCCCCTCCACATAACAGAAATACACATATTTCCGATTTTAACATTGTTATAACTCGATAACCGTATCACTTCTAAAAAATGTTCAATTCAAACGTTTCCGGATATTGTCAATTCTGCCGTCTTAGATTTTCGAGAGAAATCGTCCCTCCTCCTCATTCGGGGGCAGTTTTTGGAGGGAACATGATTTCGGATCGGAGTTTTTATGAATACGGGATCATTTCTCAAGTCTCCTCTTTCAAATGAATCAAAAAACATCAAAAGCAGGCTGTCGAATTATTGTATTCCTCCTCTCTATGGATTCGTGGGTGAAAAAACACTCTGGTGTCTATCCTTCTGTCACAGCTTATTTTCTCCGAATTACAAAACGACGAATGTGTAAATGAGGGATTGTGATACTGACGGTTGATTGACGAAAATTTTCCCTGAAAACCTAGTTGTTAGTACCTACCAATTATTTTTAGAATTTATTTTTCATTTGCGTTATAATTTCATCTATTTTTATATCATTCAAAGTTCTTGATCACATCTGGATAGAAAGCCAGTGAGAAATTGTTTACATTTTCGATGAGATATCCAAATCTTTAATAAGAAATTATAAAACACACGAGTATGTCAGTTTCCAACAGCATTCGCGTTAATATTTCACATACGTTAATAGAACAAATAAATTTTCATATAGTATGTGTATATTATTAATGATTTTAACTATGTTTAAGATCACATTGCGAATAGAAATCTTTCAGTTTATATATAATCTGAAACATCACCTGAAAATAAACATTTACAGAATGGTTTGTTTATATAGTTCACAGTGTCGCATCATAAGATAAATGGGAGGGGATATGATTTTTTAATTATTTTTTTAACCGATTTTTCCTTTATTTCAATGTTATTATTTAGGGAATAAAATTATTCTCAAGTTTTGATTTGTTCGATAACACATAAAAAATATGGCGGTAGCAATATTCTAGATTCCTAGATCTGTAACTAAAAAACCCTTAATTTTTTAAAAAATGTCCAACTTAAATGTTGCTAGAAATGATCATTTCTTTAACTCTGTCATATCAAATTTTTATTCCACCTTCTAACTCCTTTCGGGGAGGCTTTCAGGAGGAAGGAGATTTTGGATTTTTTTTTAATACATCATTGTCAAAATCGGTGAGTACAAAAGGCTAATAGGTAAATACATAAAAAAGCAAAAAATCATGTGAACCTTACACCAGCTTCTGGAGAAGCCGGGTCAAAAAGTCGGGTATTATTTTCAAGCGTTCAACAATAATATTCCATGCCAATTTCCTGATATCTATTTCCATTGTATGGAAACAATTTCAACTTCAATGCAGAAAGATGTATCATAAATTTTGTTCTAGGATCTATTTTTTAATATTGTTATTTTAAGTTACCTATCAATGAACAATTATTTTCGTACGTTCATGTACGGCATATTTCCATATTTAAGTGTACCGCAATAGTACCTTGGATACCTATCTTACCATCATCATATCTGCTTTTTCTTACAATATAAAATAGTTTTACTACAATCTTCCGCTATTTCTCACTGCATTTATGTCGAGTGTGTAAATATTTAGAACTGTGAATGTAAACATCACGAAATGAGGGAACTTCCTCTAGTTCTCTACTCTTTGTACTCCAAGGTGTCGCTACCTTTTTATTAAAATAAAATTTTAATAACTTTAATCTGGGAATAGAAGATTAATCGGATTAATTAATATTCAAGCGGACATTTGATGGAAAAAACTGCAGAAGCTTTGAAATGTGAAACAAACTTAGGTAGGTATATAATAATAAAAAGCATCAGAGTGTTATTAAGGTGAGTTTATACAGTAAATAAAATAAAATAAGAAAGAAATTAAAATTGAAATAAGAATAACCTCAAAAAAGATTGGTTTATACAGATGACGAAAATAAAATAAAAAATAAGAATGAACCGATCAAATCAAAGCTTTTTTTGACAAAAACTTTTGTGTTGTATAAAAGTTAAGTGTTCTCTGGTGGTTGATCATGGGCATTATCAGTTTCCAAACAAAATAAAATAAGAAATAAATATGAAAGTTGACCATCTTTAGTTCTTATTCTTATTTCTTAATTTAGCTTATTTCGTGTAGGTATCAACGCTCCCATAGAAATGAGCATGTTCAACTTTCTTATTTTATCTTTATTTGTTTCTTATTTTATTTTATTTACTGTATAAACTCACCTTTAGTTTTGCAGAAAGCGCTACATTATTTTATAAATAAATTCACATTTATAGTTGGTAAGAGCTCGTTTTGTTGATTGGAACTTTTGGAATTCAGAAATAAAGAGTAATTCAAATATATATACCTAAATCAAAGTTTAAAATTTGGTATTGTGTCACCAAAAACAGGGGTTGCTTTTGAACAATGCCCATAAATATCGTATTTCATTGATGTTTTTTTTTCCTTTAAAAATACTAAAAAAGCTACAATGTCAAAAGCAATTTACTTTCTCTTGTATTTTTTTACATTTTGTCAAGTGCTCAAACACATATTACATAGCCACTATATCGATTGAGACATCAAACAGAGAGAAAAAGCCAACCGCCACCCGCTGTTCACAAACGAAAATATCGCGTTAACCAATAAGGGTTACTACCCCCTCGACAACAAAAAAAAATATCCAGATAATCCTATATGGATAACAGATGTATAATACATATAATATATAGAAATACCCTTTCGCTATCGTTTTTTTTTAGTCTCCATTGTATCGGGTTAACATAATTCTGTAAAATATATGGCCTTGTTGGACCGTAAATGGGAAATAATGTGGTATCGAATTGATGATAGGGGGAGGGGGTTGTTGTCGCTGCAGCCGAGTCAATCGTAAGAGATTTAAAGGGGGTAACATTTCGACACAGATACACAAAAAAATAAAAAATATAATATCAAAACGAATAGCTTTTTTATGATTATTACAACACTCGCGTGATTCATACAAGTATAAGGAGAGTCATTCGGCTTATGGTGTCATGATATGTGAAAATATGGAAAGATATACCGCCGCTACCTTATTAATTAATGTTTTCTCGTCTAATTCGATGGTAATCGAAATTTATGCGTCTTATTACATGTGTAAATTAAACAAATTAGTTTCTATAATTGGGCAAGTTACAATTAGTTGAATTGAACAGAAAAAGGAAGACGTTAGAAGAAGATAAAGATCAAGGGCATTTTTTTTCAACAACGTATAATATGTGAAATGGTATCTACGGTTTGACCGAATCCATGAAAATAAGGAGGTATACCCATGGACAAGATATTTGAGACAAGATCTGAAGGGTATTTCCCTGTACTAATTGATTTTTACGACCTCATTGCGGGTGGATTCTAGGTACAAACTCGCTAAATATTGTGTAATTGGGAAGATAAAGGCGAAAGTATAAAATTACCTAAGAGTTTTTACAAGAAAATAAGCAAATAATCAAATAATCTCAAATATCTTGTCCACTATAATACAGGTATAATTCGATTATATCTTTATTTTCTGTATGTTTTTTTTGCGTGTTATATATAGTAAAAACAGGCCAAGTACGAATTGGACTCGCATGGGAAGTATTCCGTACCATCGTAAAAAGACTGTTGAAATAAATTCCTATTTCAAACTTTTTAGTTTTTGGTGGATTTTTTAATGAAAATCAAATCAAGTGCCTAGTATTTAAATTTGAAATTTTGGAAAACAATTTCCGAGGTATAGCCCTCAAGGAGATCAGAATACTTAGTTAGATTTCTTCCAATTAAATAAAGTTTTTTGAGCTAATATATTAGGAATATACTAATTAATGTATTTGAACTGAACTGACAATTACTAAAAGCAAAATGTGACGTTGCCTTGGGAATTATAAAATAATCGGTAAGATATTGTTATTAGGTAGGTACTATTATTAGGTACTGGAATTAGCAACTAAGTTATATTGTATAAATCAAACAAAATGTAGTTGCAGACAACATACCCCTTATATTATAAAAATCATAAATATCACAAAGTTACTGACAAGAGTCGTTTTACTACCTATAATTATCTCTAGCACAACTTCATTTATGATTTTTAACATATAATAAATAATTTGTTGTCTAAAAATCCATAAGTGGATGGATGATTCATGTTATGTAACCATTCAAGTTTGTTGTGTAGTTCTAGTACAAGAATAAATATTATTTTGTAGTGTTCAACACATCCCATGAAAATGGACGTTAAAGTTATTTAGGTATTTAGATATATTTACATTTCAATTTCATGCAATAACCAATAATTGTTCTAAGTAATATCCTAGATATATATATTGATTTTGTATTCTTGACTGGATTTATAATAAATAAAAAGATGTCCTTGGGGATGCAGTCATATATTCAATAAAATTCTTTGACTGAAGCCGAGCTTTCGAGAATGTTTATTCTTTTCTTCAGGGCAAACTACAAATCGTTACAAAATTATTTCAACAACAACTTAATAGTATTATAAAAATACTTACAATCGTGAATTTAGAATAAATTAACCAAAAACAGGAAAGATTTCATAGCCATCAATTACAAATGTCATTATTTATATTTGTCATGGTAACACAATAAGTAAAAAAGTATCTAGATTTTGTTGATACAAATGAATATTACTGAATGATCTTTATATGTTTGTGGCTATTTGAACAAGGAGCACAATTAAATTAAATTTATTATTAAGGCAGAACAGGTTCAGTTAAAAAAATAAAATTAATTTAAGAATATTGCATAAATACTTATATATATATATACCCATACATAGACTAAATTACGTTTAATCTGGGCTTGAACTGACAGTTAAAAGAAAAAGATACATAATATTATTTAAAACTTCTATATAAGTGGAATCATATTCTCTCACAATACGAAACATATAAACATGATTATATATAAAAAAGGCCGATTTCTCTCACTAATCAACCTCTAAATTTTTGGGTGAAATAGATGTTTTAAATTAATTTTTTTTTTTAACTGACCCTGTTCTGCCTTAATAATAAATTTAATTTAATTGTGCTCCTTGTTCAAATAGCCACAAACATATAAAGATCATTCAGTAATATTCATTTGTATCAACAAAATCTAGATACTTTTTTACTTATTGTGTTACCATGACAAATATAAATAATGACATTTGTAATTGATGGCTATGAAATCTTTCCTGTTTTTGGTTAATTTTAAATTCACGATTGTAAGTATTTTTATAATACTATTAAGTTGTTGTTGAAATAATTTTGTAACGATTTGTAGTTTGCCCTGAAGAAGAGAATAAACATTCTCGAAAGCTCGGCTTCAGTCAAAGAATTTTATTGAATATATGACTGCATCCCCAAGAACATCTTTTTATTTATATATATATATATATATATATATAATAACCAGAAGATGCCCGTGACTTCGTCCACGTATATTATTTCTGTTAATTTGGTCCAAATTGTTGTATATTAACTAAGGAACCCCCATGCAAAATGTCGACAGGTTTAAGAAGAAAGGATTTTCCATACAAACTTACACCCCTTTGTAAGATTTGTTCAGAAAAATAAGTAACTATATTTTAATTTCTTTAAATAATAAGAAGTATTTTCTAGTAATTTCAAAACCCTACTATTAAAACTATAGAAATTTCATACAAATATTAACAGCCCTTTTTACCTTTAAGGGTTGAATTTTGCAAAATCTCATCTTAGTGAGCACCTATGTTCTAAAACTGTCTGTACTTCATTTCAAAAAGCGGAAGAGTGATAATAATACGGGTATTTCCATGGTACGAGTATTCTGCCGTATGAGCATATAGTACCTATATAGCAGCCATTGTCATTATTTATTTCTGTCTCTCATGTTGATAATAGAGTAATCATTTTATACTTTTATTACTAAGATCGAGAAAAGTTGTGAGTCTAAGTCATATCGATATTTTGCAAAACTAAAGAACTTACATTAAACATCAATCATTATTTGAGCCTCATCAGACCATAAAAACTCGATTTCACTAGCCAACACGTGTTTTGTGAAAATAGGTTGACATAACAACACTACAGGGAAGTGAGGCTATTTCTAAAACCAGAAAGTTGATTAAGATACCTGTACTGGATAAGTATATTTTATGTACAACATACAACCTTTTATTTAATCCAATATTAGGTATTCTGTAATATAGGAGACTGTTAATAATTTATTAATGAAAATTCCGAAAATACCCCATGTCCAAATGCTTTAATATACTTTCTAACAACGCCCAACTTATTAAACTTATTGATTTTTATATGTAGCAAAAGACCCACTGGCCTAAAAATATTGTCTAGTCCATCTCACGAGAGAGATCCTACCCCCCCCCCCTTGCGTCGTCCTTGAAAATCCTGTCGGGAGGGTGGTGGGTGGGGGGTGTAAGTGAGGCCGGATGGGGGGGATCGATAAATTGAATCACCTCCTCCACGTTCACTCACAAGGAGCCACACGCATGGCGAAGTAGAAGAGAAAAAAATCCTTTCATCAGATTAGCCAAATTCGAAGGATATTAAAAGTTCCATTTCGACAATATAATAATAAGAGATGATCTCTTTTTACTTCGCCTCCTTTATAACGGAGGGAAGGTACTCAGGTATATATAATGGTATAATATGCACATTATTTACCTACCTCTACCTACCTTTTCTCGACTATGGGGAATCCTTGAAAGATTCATAATCTGACTCGTTCTCTTATTCTTGCTGCTGAGATTAGGAATAAAAAAGCAGTTTCTTTGATATCACAGAACAACAGACGGCTTTTGTTTCGTTGAATTACAATTGGACCGTTGAGAATTGTAAGTGTTCTAATATCTCTCGTCTTAGTTGCTTCCCTTCTTTTAGGGTAAGATGACGATTCGTTGAATTTTGAGTCGCGTGTGATTACAATTTAATGTTTAATAGTCAATAAAAGCTGATAAGAGATGATGTATGAACAACAGAGGACTCTTTGCGTCATCTTTATATGATACTCTCATTATGTATTTTTTCAAATTTTTTTATGATTTTTTTAAATCACTCATAAAGAAGTTTTCAAAACTTTCATCAATAAATTCACGACCCAAATACCAAATTATACCAGGTTTCATTTTTATTAGATAGTCTAGTATATAAAAAGAGAAGAAAATGATTTCCGTTTTCCGAGTATTCGATTCTGGCCGCATGAAGAATTCGATGGTCACTAGTAGACCTAAATCAGAAGTTACACATGAGTTGTGAATATACAAAAGGATCATTAACTTATAAATTAATGAACAATATTGCGAATGCAATTGCTTCATAGTTTATTTTATTGATACATTAAATTATTGTATAAATATTTCGAATTATATCCAGTTGTATCCGAAATGAGTGTGATAAATTTATTACTTTCTTTCTTAAATTTTATTTTCGAAAATATAAGTTTGAAAATACGATTGAATATGGGACCATCTCTCAGCCGCGCCCTCTTTCGACTGAGACATGAATCATCCAACTCGGTGCACGTCGATAAACGAGGTTTTATACTTAAAAAAAAACAAGGAATTGTATGCCTCCTTTTTTGGGAGAACTACTTGTACATGTTCGCGATGAAAATTTGAAATCATTGGTCTATTGTAGCAAACACTTTTTGCATTTAAATGGTTCCGGTTTGTAATGATTGTTAAAGATGTGAGAGTAGTTAAATGGAGGACCGGTTTTTGTTGTTGAATGATTTAAATTAGTTTGGCAACATGCAATTAATTTAAAACGCAGACAATCAAACTCACGGTCATTACCAATCATGTGTAATACAGGATAAGGAAAAAGTAAAGATGCTCGTATCATTCAGAATGTTTTTTTTATTTGTATCGAATTAAATGAAACTGTTTCATCGTTGACTTCAAAAAAAAACGATATAGAAATCTAATTTCTTCCAACCCGTGCCTTTTCGTTTGTTGTTTTTTCAAGTGTAGCAGCAAGAGTTTCTTCCTCTGGCGCGTCGTATCACAATCACAGTCAGTCGGTCGTCTTTCCGTCTTTGTTATTTAGCATCTCCAAGAAGTCACACTTGGCTGAGCACTACTCTTTGCCTGCAAGGAAAACAAATCTGTGTGCCCCTTTGTGCGGAAAATTAAATAATTTCGAGCTTAAATCATCGGCTCTCCCATTCTGCTACTACTTCTTACAATTTCAATTTGCGTCTTTCGACTGATCTTTCGACTAATCTTGTTGGCTGGTTGGCTGGTTGGTTGGTAGTAGTAGTAGTGTAAGTAGGCTTCCGCTTGAACAGAGAAAATTATTATCCGTTCCTTAGATTAGAAACATTTGTTTTCGTTGCATGGCGCGCTGAAATTCCTCGAAGCTTCGACAGGCGCTGTCAAAGGAGATGCGTCTGGCATTTTTGGCACTGGCTCTATTTACAGTGTATAATTGATTTTTTGATCAGTATCTTTGCTTCAGTGATAGAGACTTATTGGATTCCATTTATTATCGTACTGTGGGCGTGGTTTGATTAGGTACATAAGGATATAACATAATGTATATATCTAGCGATCCAAAACCGAAAATTAATTTGGAGTAGGCTTTTGAAAATGAGATCCTGCCCTTATTAGAATCCGATGGGAATTTGTGGTTATGTTATAAACATTGAGCAAAGATTTCTAATCTTTACATTGAGTGTGTTCGGATGATCCGAAAATGAGCGAACGGTTAACGGTAGCAACAATAATCACACATAATACCTAAATGAATCTGTATGATTATTATTTTGACACCATATGTATACTTACTTGAATTAGCAGCTGACACTGGCTCGCTCGAAGTAATAACGTATAGGTCCTTAAGGAAATGCCCACACTTGGTATTTTGATAGTTAAATATATCTTGAGCACTCCTAGAAAATGATCGAAGACAATTTCCTAATTGTTCCAAGTGTGCAAACAATCCCTCTTCACTGAATATTAACTTCTGCCATATTCCTTCTCCATTAGTCCGATATTTCTTATCAAACAGAGAAAATAGGGTTTGGCCATATAATATATATATATATATATATATATATATATACACTCTCCCCAAGGAATGTTGACAAGTCCATCCATTTAGACGGTCGACTTCCGGCCGCAAATATCGTATGTCCAACGGTCACTAGACAAATCGAAGACAATTTGATTTATTACGTCTATTTCCTTCTTTCCTCATATCGGTGGTCAATACAAGTCAATTAAGCTATGGATCTTTTTTTCGGTCTATTACTTTATTGGATTTAGATAGATATATGTACGACAGACTAATGGCGTTTGGGAGAAATACGAGATATCGAAATAATGGGGGGGGACATGTGGAAAGATAAATTGATTCATATGATATTTGTTGGGGGCGTTGTTAATACAAAGGTACGTGTTTCATCAACACGAATAAGTATGTGGGGAGCGCTTCAATTGCAGAAGACTGCCCGAAACTTATAAGGGCTTCGTACCCGAAAGGTGAGAAAAACGTAACCCTCATGGTATGGAGTTGATTGAATGGAATGTATGTTCACTGGTTCATTATTCAACAATACCATTTTGATCTTCAAAGATAAAAACCTCTGGCACTACTCTGAATCTTACTGTTTTGATTTCAAATCCTGTCCTAGCCCGAACCTTTGGGGGGTATGAGCTCTTATCATACTTGCTTCATTTCTCTTTCTGGTTAAAAAGTCATTTGATTGATAAGGAAGCACCTAACCACTTTGACTTGAAACTATTGTATTATTCTTCTTTTTATCATAATCATTAATTACATTAGTCAACATTTGCATAATCCAACGCATTCTTTCTCTACAGTATTTCCACGCCTAATTTGATTTTCCCAATCCATTGAGACAGTCAAACAAAGCGAAATAATTTGATAACACGAGTAATTTTTTTTGGGAGCGGACAATTTTTCCACATATTTATTATGGACTATCCACGTTCTTTTCACTTTATCTATCTGTCTGTATGTTTGTCTCTCTCTCTCTCTCTCTCTCTCACTCTTGACATACGACTCGATTGGTAATTTGATTGATTGAATTCGCCGGTGAATTATTGTTGGTAAACTGATCTCAATTGCCCCGCGAAATGATAGCTCGAGGGGCATATAGATGATTTAACGGAACGCTGATTCGTAAAATGAGTATTGCAACAATTAACGGCGACACTGGAGGGCGATACTATGCTCGGGCTATACATTCAAAAACTGATTCTGATTGATTTGCTTCCATTTCCTACCCTGCTGAGTGGTGGTAGCAATTAAAATGACTAATGATGGCCTCAGACGATTTGACACTGTGTTGATGTTTCTCCCCAAGCTTTGTCTCTTGCCTCGATTGCCACTGTTATCACAAACCTAGAAATTATAGATAAAAGCCACTGAAAGTATGGAAATGAGATTCATCATTATACGAAAGTCTTCGTTATGTCATCAGTGATACGCACCTGAAGTGAGTCGATGGAACCTAATCTAACCTAACCTAACTAATATCAGAAGTGGGAACCAATGATTTTTTAATTAAAGATATAGTAGTTCTTGCCACACCAAAAGCATATTATATTTTATCATATCTGCTTCAATGGCTCATCATCATCCCCTGATTCTAACAATGACATTTTTTTATTGAATGAATGTGTAAATATTTTTTTTGTATTAAGTGTTATGTTGACCTCCTAGTTTCTAACAACAGTAATTCTCTACCATTTTGCAGTTCCAGGCCCGGCCGTCCACCAAAGAGAGCTTCAGTAGGTCTCAGCCTTGCCGCCTCACATCTTCAGCACCAACAAATGAAGAAACAGCGACTAGACAATGGCGATTACCCGTACGAAAATGGACACATGGGTGGTAAGTACTTACCTATTTGCTTTCTGTTTTCTATATTGAGCATTTCAATTCCTAGTTTAAATTTAACTAGATATAAATAGACTTAAAAAGTTAAATTCCAATATTCAGAGTTATTTAGCTTAACTGGTTTTACTATACTTAGTATCAGAAATCCAACTACCTCTGAAACATTTTTTTGTTGAGGATATGTGTCGACTTTTTCATTACCTGTTCAAGCATATCTAGTTCTTTGAGAAGAATGTGGGAATCCTTATAATGAACCCATTTGTCGAGATTTTTGTAAGAAAGACCTGTTAGTAAAACTGGTAGTAAACACTTTTACTTACAAGGGATTCCAGTTTTCAATAAGGAATCAGAAACATGAGTCTAATTTGTCTATCCGTAGAATCAAGAGATTAGGTGCATTCTACGAGCAGAAGGAACTCATTAAATAAATAAAGTGGTGTACGACAGGGATGCGTATTGTCCCCCTTGAACATGCTAAAATAAATAGTAGTCTCATCAAAATTATATGATAAGCCAGAGTGATGTTACCTGAATAAGATAAATATCTGGAAATCCTAATGAATGTTTAAATCAAAGAAAGCACAAAAATGATCTAGAAATCAGTAATGTCAAATCCATTAAGAAGATGTCATCAATATCAAAATAAACCATGCTAGACTAGACATGGTGCAATACTACTTGAGCAGATAAGTCAACAAGACCACTCTAAAGAAATTATACAAAGAATAGAAATTTCAAGATCCGGTTTTCTAAACATGCGCAATTTTATCAGCTTAGCCTTAAATTGGTCGAATTATGGAAAATGCAATGCCTTTGAGATATAGTCGTACTAGTCTGAATGCTTCTTATCATCAGCTGGGCAAATAAAAAAACAACAACGAGACGGTCAAAACCAAATAGCATCTGATCCTGTGAGTCAAGATAAGGAAGACGGCTTTCCTTGGAAACATCATGGGCTTCCAGTTGATTCTGGAAAAGGGAATAGAAGATAAATGTATTATACAAAAGACATGATGACTAAAAAAAATCGATGGAGATATCCTAAGGACAAGAAATTTATGCCATAAGATAAGTATTTGAATCTGCCGAGTTTACTATGTTTACACAATAATTGGATTTCTGAGCATGTTGTCCTATTATACAATGAATCTATGAGGTAGCTTAGGTCATATCTGGTATTCGAGTGTTTCACGAGACGTTTGATTATAAACGACAACAGAGGAGGCTGTTAGTGTATATAATCAAACATTTGTTATTTATCCCAGGACAGGGCCACAAAGACCAAGAATGCCTGGCGACAAAAACGGAAACAATCGGCCTCTCGTTAGGTGTATATAGGTATATATACCAATCGGTAGCACACAAGGCATTCCGTTGATTCCACTGTCCTTTATTAAATTAATATATATTCCAAAAATGCTTATCGGAGTTTATCGGGAAATTCCTCTATATATCTGATGGCACGGTGTGCACATATAAACATCCCACATCCGTTGTTATTATCCGAACCTACCTATGTCGTTTGCCTCTGTTGGAGATACCTTAATTATCAATTGTAGAGAAACAAAAGCTTATTCGGTAATAACCGGCATATTTGTCTGGGGAAATCGGGAAAATTTGTGTGCTACACACGCTCACAGAGGTTACTTTGTCAACGATCGACACATGAAAAATGGCAATTAAAATACCCCACAGGGGGCGCGTTAAGGAATTTGCGGTTACAATCATCCTTTATTGAATTACTTCATAATAATCTGAAAAAAACAAACAAAGGAGGTACCTTTTGTATGTGTTTGCTTCATTTTAGTTTGTTCGGGGAGTTTTGTATAGTAGAGAAGTACCTACGCAGAGAGATGTTTTTGGGTTCCGTACCAAATTGGTGAAAAAGGGACTATATTATTAATCCTTCAGTCCGTCCGTCAACTGGCTCTATACTAAGTATAAAACGTAATATAGGAGAGAACTAAAATTTTGAGAGAATGTGTATTTTTGTTGCCGCTACAACAACAAATACCTGCAAAATCCATCTATCTGTCCGTGCGTCTATGATGAAATCTGTATCTTATGCTCAGTAATAGGTAGAAAGGGGAAACTTTCTTCTACACTGATACTGAACACTTCGTATGAGATTCTGACTCAACATGGCCGTATTTTTCTAGCATCATGAATTTTATCTGTCGTGAAGAAGAAATCATATGCGGAAACTGTTGAATTGAAAGTTTCTCTGAGAGTTCAAGCTTACGTTAGGTTCTGAAAGTAACTTAAAGGGACATTTTTGTTTGAAATTAATTATGGAAATTCAATAATATTTTTGAATTAAAGAATATATTTAGAAATTAATCTGAAGTTGTAAGAATTTTGGAATTTGCTTATCTCTGAATAATTAATATTCCTTATCTCTTGCACATCCTCAAAATCTTCATTAATTTTTTACAGACTTCCAAAAAAAGGAGGTATACAATTCGGTTGTATGTTTGCATTTTTATTTTTTTTTAGATATGGCTGTTCGCGCGTTTTGCATAGTTGTTCGCGCGTTTTGCATAGTAAACGTGCTCCGATTTTTAAATCACTTTTAAATCATTTGAAAGAAGAAAATTGAGTTACGGCTTTCGAGTGTCGACTGAAATATTAGGTACTATTTCCGCTAGAGGGGTCATTTTTTTTAATTTAAAATATTAGATGACCAAAGCAACATTATTTAAATTGAACAGTTGAACAATCAAAGATTTTCATGACTAATGTCACACTCAAAAGTATAAAATAAATATTCCTTACCAAAAATTGTACCGACACTGCACTGCAAAATTCAAAATTATATTTATATGATTACCATTCTTTGCTGCATTTTTCTCGTTTTTGTTAAAATTCCCTATACAGGTCCGTAGATATATACCTACGAAGTTTTACGAATGATGAAAATATTCCTAATATACGGGGCATCCACCCGATTTTCCGTGAGAGAAGCAGCGGGCGCAAGCTACTTCTAGTATAATATTATATATACGTCTATTCTTCAAACATAGTAGTAACCAGATACATTTTCATCACTGTCATTGACACCGTTTTTATTATTATGTATTAGAATACCACCAGCACCAGAAGATACTAGCAGTATATACCTATGAATAAGAGAGACACCTAGGTATAAAAAAATGAGTGATTTCGTGGCCCACCCATACGTATAGAGGGAAAAGTAGCCTCTCTTTCATAATAAGTCTATACAGCACCCCCCGAAAGCTCTCGACAATATACATGAAACATGATATAGCAAAGCACACTACATCATCTATCTGTTTACTTTTCATATTCGCCACGAACAATGACGCTGATGACAGACGTGCAGTCAGACGCCGTGCCGTGTGTTCTTCTTCTGCTTTTGCTATTTCAACTCTTACTTGTTGTATATTATATACACAATACCCTCTTATTTTATCTTTTAGCCAACTAGTGGGGACTTCAAGAGCTACTAAAGCTGTACTGATACAGAGATATGACATTGATAAAATGTGAGATATTATAGTCAGTTTTTGCATAGTGTCATTAGCATTTTCTAGAATATGGTAGAAATTAACATCATGGGGTTTAATTGGGAATATTTCTTAAACTTTTGACAATAACTTCAGAAGTACCTGCACCAGTAGAGTAGGAATATTATTTTGTATCAACTAACAAAGTTGGTGATATGCTGTATCATTAGTAAAATCTTTGAACTTCTAATTTTATTAGATACACATATTTCAAACATTTCAATTGCTGTAATTCGGAAACCGGTCAAATGTTTTCGAAAAATGTCCAATTTTAATGTTAAATTATTACTTTATGGTCTCTTCTTTAATTCTATCCTCTCAAATGTTCCATTTTTATTTTTAAATAGCCCCTTCGACCTTATTTTAGGGCAGTTATTGTGGGGAAGGAATTGTAATTTAAATTTGTTCAAAATTTGACCATTTCTCAACACTCGAATGTAGGGAGTGAGATATAAACAATCATAGTCATATATACGAGGACGGTGTGGAACCCTCCACCAAATAGTCCCAATCTTTAACTCTATTTAAATCGAGAATTCCACAAAAATCCATCCATAAAACTCCGAGAGGTATAGGTATGAGACCCTTCATCAAAAAGACCCCCACTCGCACGTACACAACTATAAGTATGAGACCTTTCATCGAATAGTCCCACTCGCACGTACACAACATCACAAATCCTCCCAACCGACAGAAATCAAAAACACCCATAGGTATGGAACCCTCCACCAAAGAGTCCTACTCGCACTCACACACCATCACATATCCTACCAACACACATGAACATCGAAAATTCCACGAGAATCCATCCATAGAGCTCAGATTTATAGGTATGGAAACCCCCCATTAAGGAATCCCACTCGCACCTATACAGCATGAAATTATTGTATTGTCATCGATCCTTTAGAAGTATACAAAGTTTCAAGTCGATCCGATGTTTTTAAGTGTGTGAAAATAGTGTCCAAAGATTCCGTTACATACATACATATACATACAAATATACCAAACTAATAAAAGCGTGTTGAAAAAGCACAAAGTCGTATCGTCTCTCCGTTTGGGAAGTCGGTCAAACATAAGAGACGCAATACTTAATCAAATCAGGATGAAAGCAAAAGTTGAAATGTATACTGTCGAAAAATAGAATTAATGTAATTTTTTTGCTTTTCAGTGCACCAAATAATAAAGTTGGTCAAATTTTATGTACAAAACATTTAATTATTTCAATGTATTTTTTCTCGCCGTTTTTATTTTCAAGTTTCAAAAACCAAAAAAAAAACTTTGCCAACTTTTACTTATAAAATAGAAATAATAATCTTCAAAATATTTAATTATTAACGAAATCTCTTACTATTCTAAAATAATACTTTCTTATCTTACAATGAAGTATAACAAAGAAAACCTGATTCAAAGTAGTCATTCGGTTCGTTTCCGATTATTCAGATGAGCTCTTCACATTCCTCATACTTACTTGAAGTTTTTTTGATTCCAAAACAATTTACCGTCAACTTAGCAGCTACATTTGACAAAAAACTAAAAAATGTTAATTTGAACACAATCATATATTGGACGAGTGTCGTCACATATAAGAAAAAAAATCAATTACTACAGGAAATTGTTGTAGCAGCAAAGAAATGTATAATTTCAATTAACACTCTCAGTAACAAAAATGGTGGATACTTAAGAGTCAAGTAGCGTGAAACAATGCCTCTACATACGGGGGATCTCAAATTATGCTATGACTGTACTTTTTTCTTGTAATAGAAGTTCATTTAGAATTAAGCTCGTTCACAGGTACAGTGTATTAAATTCTGAAGTCTATTTAGATAATGTGATTATTTCATCGACTGCCTAGAGAGTTTTTGTTGAGCTTTCATCAACATTTGACAATGCATAGACAGATAATGTATGTAAAATTCAGTTTGAATATTACAGTTTTACAGAGTTTGCTTTCATCATTGACGACTGTGACTCTATGTTTAGTTTGTAGGTTATGTTTCGTGTTACATTTTGAAGTTAAATGTCAATACCAAACGAATCACGATGCAAGTTCCTAATATTGTTTTTATTTAAGTACGTTAAATGTTTTAAAGGATCAATGTGACCGATGATTATTAAAATCTATTACTTAAGCTGGCTATCAGTTGACTTCAATCAATTCCAATCCACCTGTACACGTAACTACTTAATAACAGGTTCGTCAGGTAAAATACTCGTATCTGGTGTTGTTCATATTTTGTCCAATTTTTGTTGCAACAATTATTTTTCGAGTGTACTTCCTTTACCTTCTGGAAATCATATAGGCACCTTCTAAGTATTACGGTTTTATTTATCAAAAGGGTAACAATATACTCTTCAAATAAAACACACACGATTTCTATAATCTTCGCTCCAATGGTCAATGTTGAGGAGATTTAACAATCTTGAATTCCAATTCCAAAAAGAGAAATGAAAAATAGATAGAGTTCGACATCGAACAACGAAATCCAAAGCTCTTTGTGAAATTCGAGGCCATTTGTCTGTTCATGCGTGAAACTTGCTGCTATAATATAATATTATATACATACAATATATATTTTTTTTAATATTATTTTAGTGCCATTCGAACGGACAGGCAGGCAAGCTATATGTGTTTTGTGGGGTTTCGAGGAGGACGTAAAGTCGAGTGCAATATGTACAAACAAGGAAGGTCCTGCCGACATACTGCACTCGAGGGACAGAGCCGGAATCGGCAAAATTCCAAGAATGATACCAAAGAAATGTTATATAACCATACACCAATGCTTTTGATGCATATTTCGCGAAAATAGTTGTATGGTATCATTTATCTTTTGTATTAAACTCAGGTACATGTTTACTCCAGTAAAGTAATAAATATTTTGGATTGAAAATGACATCTGTTAACCAAAACTGTTTCATGGGAACCATCCGCTATTGTTTAAAGTGAACTATATTCAAATGTACAATTCCAACAGTTCCAACAAAGCAAACGTAGGAGGATGTAATTCGACTGTTTTCTTTATTTTTATTTCTGATGGATGTTCGCGTCTTATATATCTTAAACGTGCTCCGATTTTCATGATTCTTTTTTCATTTGATAGAGGACCATTGAAAGTTGTTTCGATTGAAATTGACATTCAACAGGTCATTTCTTTTAAAAACTTCTCTCAAAGAGGATGGAAGAGGCAATTTTTTCCGAAAATTTGAGACGACAAAATTAAAGCAGATACCATATCTGACAACGTTTCAATTTGACATTTTTCAAAAAAATCCATAGACTTACGAGATACAGCAGTGGTAAAGTCTAAAATGTGTGTCTTCGCTATATAGTGGGGGTATTTTATTTCCAAAAATTGAAAATATAAGACGGTCAAATTAAAGAAGAGATTATATGTAGTAACTTTTAAATTGGACATTTAAAAAAATACGGTTTTCGAGTTACAGCAATGGGAAGCCTGTGAAATATGTATATTTCCGCGATGTTTAAATAAGTATAAGCAACATATTATCTTCTTTGGTAGACGTTGAATGATTTTGACGAATAATGTTACATTCAAAAGTGTGAAATAAATATTTCTTAGAAACAATTGGACCGATTTTATTAGTTGGTGGACTGAAAAATACAAAATAGTATTGGTTCTGGTTCTTTTGAAGTTGGTGCCAAAAATTTTCAATCTATCGACATCTGCACTTCAAAATTACCAGTAGGCTCCAATATAATTAATATTATTTTGGTATTTTTCAGGGCACCAACTTATAAAGTTAGTCCAATATTTTTTTGCACTTACTTAGATTGCCTTCGTCAATGTTTTTGAGGAGTCACTGAAAAATACCTCATGGTAACATTAAAGAATTGATTCAAAGCAATATTCAATACAAATCTTTGCATTGTATTGGAAAAGTTATTTTTCTTGATCGAAATACAGTTTCTATATGGAACTGGATTTTGTACACCTAATACTTTTTGTTGGTTTCGTGATTTTTCTCATAAATGGTCAATTATCCTGATGAGTAATCAATTTAAGTAAGAAAATAAGAAATACTTGCAAGATTATATCTTACTCCGTCTCTGGCCAGTCCATTTAGATACTTTATCCTTTCAATTCGAGAGTATAATTCGAATTGGCACCAGCGAAAATGGACTGAAGGGCAAAAAGCGGGCGGTCCCTCTTTATTCACAGGGTGCATCCAAACTGAATTACGAACCTCATAATACATATACACTTCGTTTAAGAGGCAAAGCACAGTGTTCGAATCCATGACGCAAAAAATGTTTCTTCTCCTGTACCCAATACATGATAAATGATTTGAACATTATATACAGTGGGCCTCAAAATGCTACAGCATATTGTTTCTAAAATCAAAATAATTCTCTCAGTGATCCACTTTCAATATGTATAAATAAAAAAATGCCCAAGTATGAGATAGACTCACAAACTAAGAACTTCCCACCATAGTACAAGAACTACCAAGCTATGACAATTTGAAAGGTACAGCGAGCAAGAGTTTGAAATCTATCTCCCGCATTTATAAAAATGTCAAGTTCAAATTTGCTGTAAAAATCGATCATAGTCTAACGTGGATAGGTAGTCATGTACTTACGGTTATTATTCATTTAGTCTTTATTTATTTCTACTACACTGTTTACTATAGTTTTCATGTAATTGTTATTAATTAGTTCTAAAGTTGGTAGATTTATTCTCGAACCTTCCAGAAACTATATATAAGGTACAGTTTGCCACAGTATTGTCAGTTTGACAAGCCTCTCGAACATTATTATGTGTGCCTAGATAATCATAGAACATTCTAGATGAATGTCATGTCAAGATAAAGCCGTGTCGATCACGAGTCTAATAAAGTGAGTGTTTATTGAGTCAGTCTGTGGAATTAGATGTTAATAGTAGTTCAGTCGGTAAGGACAGGGACAGTTTAGATTGTCGAGGTGACAAGTGGTGACAGGTGTACTAATACGGAAGGACTTGTACAGAGTGTTGAAAATAAACCATTGGAAGCAATCTGCGAACTTTTGAGTATTACGCAAGTGAACTCACCCCACAACGTTTAGAACAGGGTTAAACGAACTAATATCTTGGTCATGTTCGTTAAGAGGCATGATCGGATTAACAATTCAATAATGGTGGCCGACCAAAATTTTGAAAAAATTGTCAAAATGTAGCTAACGACTAATTGCAATTGAAAATAGTTTTCAGTTATAGATGTAATGTGTACGTAAAACTTTTGTTTGAAGCATTTTTGCCTAAAAATGATAGAAAAATTAATAAAAATTAAAATCCGAGATTTTTTTGGTAACTAACCCCATCTGGCCCTGCTTTATGTGCGCCCATGTGGGGGTCCAGCTTTGGCTGCGTGTCAGCGATTACAACCCAAAACCACCAAACATCCACTTAAATCGTTCATCCGAAGAAATGACTGCTATCAAACTAATTTCTAATAAATAGTCCCACATCTTCGAGTAGTGCCTCTTTTATAATACATTTAATGCTTTGGTGCTGTTTTTTTTGTTTGTTGCTGTTCCTCTATTCCTTCGAGAATGACACGCCCGAGGCTATATTGGCCGATGCTCTCTGCTCGCTCGTTTCGTTGTTATGTTTTATGGGTATACGATTGTTTTGCGAAGCCTTGCTATGATTATAGCAATTTTTCGGGATAATTCCAATTGGATGTCCTACGATGACCTGTCATTACCGATTTAGAAGACAGAAGAGAGAGAGATTGCCGATTCGGGTAATGGACCGTTTAACGCGGTTAGGGTTAGGCGGTCCCTCGAAGTCTCAGTTCTTCACATATAGAGGATAATTGTGATCGTTTGAGGTTTGCTTTGTATTTATGTGTTGTTATGTATTATATACCTACTCTTTGATTAACGAGGAATTTAGAAAAATAGAAGAAACCACAAATGATTTATTGGTATAGCTCACAACAAGTTGGTTTCAGGTAGGGCTTTTTTTTCATACAAACTTTTTGGTTTGGCAAATGTCGTCGTTACAAAATTGATTAATCGTTAAGAATTAATTGATCTTGCTAATCTAATTGGTCGCTTTATTTAAATATATATATATATATATATATATATATATATATATATATATATATAAAAAGTACCTAATTTCTATTCTGTTTCTGGCAAAGAATCGCGTGATATTACAGGGAAGTCTGACTGCCCACCTACACACCCCCCACCCTTCATGTTACCTAGTGTATAACGAAATTCAAGATAAGCAAATGTACATGGGCTTTTTCATGGAATTATGATTTTCATTTTTGTAAAACATGCACCTATCAAATGAATAAAATGATAATCCACTTTGTATTACGATATTGTATTTTAAGCAACAGTTGTTCGGCTGTCAGGGAAAGCTGTTTCACTCCATGTAATATTATTATTCAGTTTTAATTCAATTTTAACCGATTTCATAATAGGAAGAAGTTTACAAATACAACAGAACTATAAATTACAAATACACATGTACAGGTCATCATATGATATAAAAAATATCAATACAGAAATTCTATACTGTAACAAGTTATTATAACTTCAAAATCCAACTTTTAATAAGAAGTTGAATACGCCCTCTATTAAAGATATCTTTTTTAGATTATCTAATCTATTGCAGATAAGCTTGGATCGATAGAAACTTGTTTTTTTGGCCAATATTTAATTTGGATTTATTTACTGCAAGCGATTTATTTTTTCCGGATGAGGTTCTAACAAAAGTTGAAGATATTTTATGAACAATAAATATATTCACAAACCGGATTTATATTATCAGTGATTTTTGACCGACGAACCCCGAACGGAAGAGGTATACAATTTGGTTCGTGCGCGCATGTTATATAGTAAACGTACTTCGATTTTGATGATTTTCAATTTATTTGAAAGAAGAGACTTGAGAAACGGTCCCATATTCATAAAAACGCAAATACGAAGTCTCCTTCCCTAAGAAAACCGCCCTGAAGGGGTGGAGCATGCAAATTTTCTCGAAAATCGAAAATCCGAGATGGCAGAATTAAAAATAACAATATATCCGGTAATGTTTAAATCGAGGTTTAAATTGAACATTTTTTCAAAAGAGCTACGGTTTTCAAGGTTCTGCGATCTTAAAATTTGAAATATGCTTATTTTTGCAATGTGGAAGAGGCAATTTCTTTAGAAAATAGAAAATCTGAGAATGAAAGATTATTGACGAGATTATTTGTAGCAAAATTTATATTGAACATTTTTTTCATAAAGTTACGGTTTTCGAGTTACAGCAGTGGTTTATAAAATGAGTATTTCCGCGACGATGTTTTTACATTTCTGAATAATCGCAAATAAAAGCAAAGCCTACATGGATAATGGTGAACGTAAAACGATTTTTGCGATAAAAGTTACACTGAAAAGTGTGATATAATTATTTTTTACAAAAAATTGGACCGACGTTATGAGTTGGTGCTTTAGTGCACCAACCAAGTACAAAATAATATTAATTCTATTGGTGCTGGTACTTGTGAAGTTGGCGCCAAAAGTTTTCAATCTAAGTGCAACTGTAAAACTTCAAAAGTACCAGCACCAATAGAAATAATATTATTTTGTACTTTTCAGTGCACCAACTCATAACGTCGGTCCAATTTTTTGTAAAAAATATTTTTGTACCACATCTATAAGTTACAATTTCTGCCACATTTTCCGAGAAGAAAAACACGTCGACACGTTTTTATTTAAACTTAGTTTCTTGAAACAAAATTATCCATATAGGTAGAATAAAAGTAATTCGGTTTTTGGTTCTGGAAATATTTCTTAGTTGGAAATGCCCGCGACGTCGCAAGAGGAAATCCCCTACAACTTAGGTCCCTAAAAATCTCAATAATGACATTTACATGAACTTTTAGATATATTTACAATATACCATCCCCTTATAGAGTAATTACCTTGTAAATCACGAAATAGATGAATTAAAGTTTAAATTTTGGAAAATCTCACTCCGCAAATTAGACATATCCTCTTATAACAGACATTTAATTGATCTCTCGATCAACATAACCGTAAAATATTGCTATTACATGCTTTCAACTACTATGTAGTGCAAAAAGCTGTTTGATTGAAGTTAAATAAAATACAAAAAATGTACAAGCAACGCTGACTGACGGTCTGTGTGAATCAAACGAATCTCATTTTCCAAAGCGAAAAACAAACCAAAAAAAAAAAACAACGCACAAACAAAAAACAAGAAGCCAACAAACGCAAACGTACAAACGTACACAGCCTTTCTTTCCCATAATAGCATTACAGACAGTTGGACGGACGGAACCTAGGCCTCTCTTCAAGCCACAGCAATGACAACCGGCAATTAGACCGGGGAAGATCTGACTGTCTGTCTGACATTTTTTTCTTTAACTCGTCTTCAGAAGGAGGAGATAGAGTATATATATATATATATATATATATATATATATATATATATATATAGTAGTAGTAATGGTCTGGCCGCGCAGAACCCGCAGTCACTATGCGAGTAGTGAACAACGTTTGTCTTTATGAAGCTCAGCATTATTATGAGCAATCGAAATGGGACGAAGGAGAAGATGATGAAGAAGAGGAAACATATTTTTTTGTTCTTCGTATATATGTATATATATATATATATATATATATATATATATATATATATATATGTATAGTGGCTTTGTGCGAAATTAATTAGTTTTGCCGGTTCGCCTGACCCATGTAACATTTCAATCGTATATAGTGAGAAATTGACCTGCCAACCGTATTTGAATAATGGAATTTATACGGTGCTTTTGGTTATTCACATTCATTTATACACTCATCAAATAAACGAGTGTGTTACTTTTCCATAGAAATATCTTAATATCCATGGAAAAATCACATTATTTCAAAATCAATCTCGATTCTAAGTCCTGAACAAATTAAAAAATTATATTGAATCTTCAACAAATGGATACATGCCTTACAAAATCCTTACCAATACCTACAATTTAGGAATCACTATAATGATGATAAGAGAAAAAAATGAACGAAAGATTGTGCCATTTAAATATGCTAATTTATTTCCATATTTAAATAGCTTATCTTTCCAATCTCGCATTTCTAAATGACTTATGTTGAAATGTTGATAACTTTTATCATGACAAATGTGTTCTAATACTCACAATCTCACAAACAATATGTTCCGATATAAGTAGTTACAGTGTTTTCCTGAATGATCGAAATCTTCTTGAAGTACAATGGGACAATAATGCTAAACTCCTATTCGTTTATTATTGCAGAATAATATTACATGAGTACCTATTGCTTTTAAGCAGTTGAAAAACTGGTTGAAACGGTTTAATAATCATTAAAATTAACTAGAACAAAAACTGGTTTTGGCCTAGGTCCAGTTCTTAACCTAAAAAAATTTCATTTTTCATGTAATCTGTTAACAAAATTAGGAATTAATTGAAATTATTTTTGTATAATTATTGCTGATTGATTATTTTTGTTTTGATAATTTTGAGTTTGTTATCGCATTTATATTTGCTACAAGACTTTTGAAATCTTTTATAGGAGATAACTTCATGATGGATGAAAAAACGTTCAAATCCTCAATGCTGAAATATGGTGAGTTTTAACATCTTTCTAAGTAATGAAATACAGTTTTTGTGTGTTTTGGATACTGATAATATTTTTTATCTACTGTAATTTTATTAGAAAAATCAAATCAGAAACTAGTACTAAAATAATATGAATGCTATGGGCACTGGTAATTTTGAAGTTGTGCAGTTGTAGTTAGATTGAAAACTTTTGGTTCCAACTTCAAAAGTACCAGAACCAATAGAATTAATATTATTTTGTTTTTTCAATGCACCAACTAATAAAATCGGTCCAATTTTTTGTAAAAAATATTTATTTCATACTTTTGAGAGTAACATTAGTCATTAAATCATTCAACGTTCATAAAAGAAGATGATATGTTTCTTATAGTTATTCAGAGATTTCGCGAAAATTAAAATTTTCGAAACTTTCCCACTGCTGTAAATCGCAAACCGTACATTATTTTGAAAAATGTCTATTTTAAATATTTCTACATGTAATCTCTTCTTTAATTTGGCCGTCTCATATTTTTATTTTCGAAAAAAAATTGCTTCCACCTCATAGCGGAGACACATATTTCAGACATTACTATTGCTGTAACTCGGAAAATATAAAGTTTTTTTGAAAAATGCCAAATATGGACTCTTCTTTAATTTCGTTGTCTGAAATTTTCGATTTTCGAAAATATTGCCTCCTCCATCCTCTTTTGGGAAGTTTTTGAGGGGAAGGACACGTTTAATGTCGATTTTTTCTATGGGTCCAAATCTTAATTGTCCTCCATCAAATGAAAAAAAGAATCATGAAAATCGGAGCAAGCTAACCTACTATTTATAAGGTGCGAATATCCATAATAAAAAAAATCATCTGTTTCTGTATACCTACCTTATTGGTGGCCAAAAAGTACTATTAATATTAGTAAATAAGGTCGTCGTGACCATTTTTTTTAAATGAAAACTTTTCGTAAGCAAGTTGTTTGAAAATATAGCTTCGATCCAAACTTGAAAGAAATCGAGAAATTAACTAAAAAAAACGAGGTAGTCATAAGGACCTAGAATAGAAAATTTAAAACAAAGGAATAAATAACTTATTGATTTTAAAAAAAAAAAAATGAAATTATTAACATTAGTTTGGTTTTGACATCCATTGGATCTTCGAGCAATAATTACATTTTTATACACTTTATTAGTTAATCAAACATATAATGGATGGCACAAGTTCAATACAAAATATCAATATTGTAGGTATTCGTATTTACGTACTTTTTAATGAACTTTATTTTCATTATTAGCTCTATTATTCATTTTATTCTAAAAAAGATATACCTAATAGGCTTATGGTAGGTAACTGGAATAAGAAACAAATATGTTATAATGGAATTTATCTATGTATTGTGTAAAACTGCATCGATCGTTGTTTTGTTTTATATTTTTTAGTACTTAGACATAGTCAAGCCTAATACTTCATTACGAAATTCAATTAGTGGTAGGTTCTTAGCATCTGCAAAGTTGATATTTAAGTCCCTACATAATATCATCGGAAGATCGTAAAAATTTTCACCAAATCGAGTGTCAGAACCTTCATTCGTATAAATCATCAAATTTTCGATATTAAATATGAAAAAATCTAATTTACGATAAAACCTGTTGTATCATACGTGTGATATATTATAATCTATTACGATACCTCATGTAACAAATCGACATTTATCCATTACCTTTTTTCTCAGCATTTTAAAATTAGAACTATTTTAATCAACTTTATTGTTAGTTATATTTGAGGTAAGTCAAACATGTTCTTCATTAATTTGACTAAAGTCAAAACAAACATTATCAAAAATGCATTCACTTCTTCTGCATGTCCTCAGCTCTATCATCTTCCAATTAGCCATCTATCTATATAAGATAACCATATTCATCAGGCTTATCTGCATATTACCTGATATAGTCCATAAGTCCGTGATGAATATGTGGACCCAAATCCCATCCATATCTATATATACCTAATACCTCTTGAGATATCCTTTCCAAAGCGTTTCGTGATGCTCCATCTTAACCCCGACTACACATTAAGAAGAAGAAGAAGAAGAACAACAAGAAGGTTAATCACTCGGGATGCGACGCTGCGTTATCTTTCCATCTGATGCAGATAATGATGGTCGCGTCCGCGTGCAATGAGAGGAATATAGGAACTTGAAATGCTTTCGTTCTTGTGACAGATGATGATTGATGGTGATCACCTAAGAGTTATCAGGTCTGTCGGTCTGTAGTGTACCTATCTACGTTGTTGTGTCTTTCTTGGCTGTCGATGGATATACCTACTACCTCTACTCTACTAGGTACCTACTACCAACAATGTGTGGCCCATCATCGGGCAGTTTTAAGTAATTTCCTAAGGATAATTAAGGAAAAGCGGGCGGACGCATTGAAGATGAATGTGATTCTCGTCTTTTACTTCAAGTCAAGGCAGTTTTCTCACGGATGCTAAACAGAAGGTATCTCTGAGTGGAACAGGACTGATAAATCTGCAAGGTTATAAATGTTGAACTTTGGTATGATGGCGTTCAAGAAGTTTACCAAATGAACCGTTTCATGTGGAAAGATAAGAGCTTATGTTATTACCCTTAATGCAGGTAAACGCCAAATATGATTAAATGAACTTCCCAGCTCGATAATCCTTTCACTCGAAAAAAAAAAACAAAACAAAGCCCACATTTCCATTTCAAATAATCATTCCCGTTATTGATAAGTGCGCTACATTCAAAAGGGAGAATGGGAATAAAAAAGCATTTAACTCGGCAAATTACACCTTTTGAGAGCTGTGTGAACATTTTCCATTATGGAAGTCGGAAAAGTAGGTATCCCGTCCATGCAAAAGCCAGCACAATCATATTCAATTTCCTTTTTGGGTGACGACAACAAACACAAAACAACTCTCGAGTGAACGGTGTGGTCATGGCTTGACGTTTTGTTTTGAACCGTTTATTGATTCAAACAGTCACCAAAAGGGGGGGTGGGTGTGACACCATCCAAGCTCTCGCGTTTTATCTGAAGGTTCCAACAGGAATATATATATATATATATATATATATATATATATATATATATATACATGTAGTCGACGGACTTAATGGCAGCTTCATTATTATCGTGCCATTGGAGCTTTTAGCACTATACCAAATAGAATTAAGAGAGAAAGAGACAGAGAGAGAGAGAGATCACGTTCGTGTTCGCATACTTTTGTGTTCCTCGAAGAAGAAGAAGAAGACGCAGCTGAAACGACATGATGGACAACTGAAAAGAACTATATTTGGTTGTCATAGAATTGTAGTGTAACGCTACAGGGTAATCGTAACTCGAGGAATTGTGGAGTGGACTTCAGAGCTTCAGACTTAACAAATGATTCAGTGGATTCCCAATTATTACTAAAGATAAGAAGTGGGATATTTGCATGAGTTCTTTCACAAATTTTGAATTCTAGCAAGTCCCCAAATAATTAAAAGACGTCAAAATCTTACTTGGTTGATATTATTATTTACAATCAATTTCCTTACCTACTGATATATATATATATATATATATATATATATATATATATATATATATATATATCTTTCGAGGTCACAAGGTTACTTCCAAAGCTAATGGTTTTTAAGATGGACATTTTGGGTTCTAAATCCCTGCTGTACTATAAACAGCCGTAGGTATATGGTCAAGTTATTCCATGAAGGGTTTTAGTCGAAAGCGCAGAGAGAATTTCTTGGCAGTTTTACAGAACACAGACATCTGTGATTTTGAATTGTATTATTTCTAATTCTCCACTATCTATTATAAAAAGTCAGAAGATCGAAATATAGGTAATAAATATGGTTTTCAAAACAGCCAACTGAAGTCTTTATTTCTACCAAGACCTCTAGATATACGGAATCCATTATTCTTAAAATTTTAATATATTCCTGATTCTGGATCATTTTTAAAATCTAATTCTCAATAATACATACTGTTTAAGAATTAAAACTCAATGATTTATAATGAAATGAAAAAGGCAGGAATTTCCATTTAAAGAAAAAGTTCTGGTTGGTACCATAGAAAAGAAAATTGTCCTTAAAAGCCCTGTGTTCTACAGAAAATTGTGTGTCTGGTACCATTATCATCTTCTGTCTGATTTACATGAGAAAAAAGCTAATATAAACGACTTAATATTTGAGTCTCATCTTTTTTCAAATTCCTAAATACCCTTCCTCCAAAATAAGCTCAAAGAGGGTTGAAGGGGAGCGTTATAAATAAATAAATATAAAATGTAAAATAATTAATTGAAACAATAAGTAAGACCGAGTGGATTATAGTAGAGTTCGGAATTTGTAGAAACAAAATTTGACAAAATCTAGAAGCGTTAATTAAAAGAATGGACAATGAATTTCTATGATGTAGCCCTCGTTGTTTTGATAATTTATTTTTTGGTTGTTTTTTGGGATGTTGCAGTAAACAAGTATTTTTATATTTGTCTCTCCACATTTGTGGTACCTTGTTTTACCCTGACTGAAGATGAGATTATATAAATAAACTCGAAACCTGTCTTTTTACAACAAATTTTCTATTAATTTCGCAACATTAAGGTAATGTGGAGAAGACTTTCAGCTTAATTTTACTTCAAACATTTCCAGACAACTTTGAGAAATGGACTTCTTTCTACAATTATTATTTAATCTTTCAAATCTTGAAATATTTACAAAATCGTTTTGAAAATGAATTAATTCAATTTGGAATTTAAACTAAATCATCTTCCGACATACTGACGCTTTTATGAACAATATTACAGAACATAAACTTTATTTTGCGGCAATGACAATGACATTGACATCACAGAATGAATGTTGACAAAATTATGAAAAAATCACAATTATTATCAATATACCCGGTGCAGTTTTTATGTTCTATTTATAAGATATTGAATAATATTTCAAAACAAGAGCATACTGATTCATTATCTCTGATTATTAATGTTACCGTCGACTCGGCTTATTTAACGAACACATTCATTGGAATATGACAAAGAAACGAATTGCCAAAGACATGCAACGGCTTATTTCGAATGACTCTTTTTTTGGATCGCTTTCTACATATTAGTATTATTATTTTGAATTTTTCGGTATACTAACTAATAGAGAAGTCCCGAGGTTTTGTAAAAAAAAATTTTGGTTGGACCTTTTCACTTGAGCATAAAACATATTACATATGTATTGTTTTATACAACTTTATTTCAGATCTAACAAGTTATCGCAATTATTTCAACGAAGCATGAGAAATCCTTATATACTTACACATACACATTTGTGTAAATTTTGCATTCGTAATAATTTACAATAACAGTAAATTAATTTCTTTATCTTGATATAAAGGCCGTGAAAAAAAAAAGGAAAAATTATAGCGCTTTGCTGAGTGTGAGGTATTTCAAACAATGAGGCAATAAATAAGAATTATCAGACTGGAAGACCATTTAGATGACGGTTATTTATTATTGTTATTATTATTTCACTGCGAAATGCGCAAGAATTGCAAAGTAAATTGGATGAAAATACGCGCATCAGGAAAATGGAAATGAGAAAGTATTAGTATGTTTGCTCATGTTTGTTTTTTTCATAGGAAGGTGTTGAAAGTTGTGCAGGAACTATCTCACAATATGATTATAATTATAGACGGTAATAGCAAAACGTACCTAGGTACTACCTTACTGTTGCTTTGTCGGTAAACAGTTGGAATTTTTGATAAAAAATAAAAAATGTTTTTACAGTCATTTAAGCTTTCAAAGAAAAAGCTGCCAAAGTGTGCAACCAGATTTGGACCATGACCATCATATTCATCAAAAACGCACAGAGCGGTGTTAGTATTTTATTATTCTATGGATAATATTAATAAATCTTTATTAGATCTCTATTAAACTTGACAGGCAGCAAGATGTCTCCGATCCGAGGTATGAATACGACCCACCCTTTTCCGCTTAACCGAAGGTTATATAAACTTTATCAAAAAATATCCTGTTTCTTGTTGAGTCTAAATTATCCAACTCCTTACTATGTCATCTATCTATAGAATAAAATCTAATCTCATAAATACTACATGTTCTATCCAAGAGTTTTTATCATCATCGAGTGACTATTTGACCGTCTTTAAAAAACAGAGCAGATTTATACGATAATTCATCTGAATATCTGCCGTTTTTATGTATTTTCGCGCGTTTTGCATAGGTAGATTAAATGTGCTCATTTTTTAATGATATGATCCCTTGATTTTTCTTGTCAAATCTAAAATGTCCTTCCCCCCAAAAAAAAACCCGAAGTGGGTGGAAGGGACAGGTTTTTTCGATATCGATATCGAGATTCATAACTTTCCGAGGAAATTGCAATATTGTTGTCGCCATATTTTAAAATCACTGTATACAAGTGAACATTCAACAATTTATATAACTAATGAAACTCTCAAAAATAAGGAATAAATATTTGTTATCAAAATTATCAGTTGTAGCACTGAAAAGTACAAAATATTTTTAATTCCTGATATTTTGGAGCGAAAACTCTTCCTACTAACTAACTAACAAACAAATAAAGAAACTGCAATATAATTATATTGGTTGGTTTGGTAAATTTACCAAACCCTCTATTAAAAACTTCTACTCCTAGTTTTTGCAATTTCATATGTATATCTCTACAGAGATATATCTTCAATGATGCACGCCACTGACCACCCTGCAATTAACTTTAGTTTTATTAAATCCCCTTTGGTTCGACATGTTTATAAAAGGCGGCGTTCCTATTTCTTTTTAGTGTCGTGTCGTAAAACATGATAAATATAATTATTTCGCCTGCTTTTTTTATTGCTTTATTGGATACGCAGTATTTTTCTAATGGACGATGATAATATTGAGAGATGCTTAATTAACAACAATATATATATATTGGTATTAACCATCTGAGAAGTTATCTATAATAAATATCTTGATGATGCCCATCGAATAATGAGAATATCAGGCTTGAGAAAATAAAGGCTAAGATGAACATTTTGTTATACAAATTGTCGAAGACCAGTGGAAGATGAATTTGGGCTAAACACCGTAAACTGTAATTTTTAATTGGTGTCGGACTCGTGTTAAGACTGTTTCTTATATTTTCCCATGAAATCTGTGTGAAAACCAATGTTTTGATATTTTTTTTCAAAATTATTATCTCAGTAGTTTTTGAGATAAATGGAAATGTTAACAGTACATTCTAAAATTTTGAACGTTCATTAAGAACATAGTAGGTACCAACTTACCCTATTACCAATGTATATTCTTTGCTTGTACTTTTTATTAGATTTCAGAACATCGCGGCGGAAATACACATATATCAGACTTTACCACTGCTGTGACTCGAAAACAGTAACTATTTTGAAAAAAATATTCAATATAAACGTTTCCGGATATCGTCTCAGCTTCAATTCTGCCATCTCAGATTTTCGATTTTCGACAAAAATTGCCGCCTCCACCCCATTCGAATGCGGCTTTTTGGGGGAAAGAAATTTCGGATTTGTGCCTTTCTAGATATTGGATCATTTCTTAATAATGGTCCTTTTTCAAATAAATTAAATACAAACAAAAAAGCAGACAGTCGAATTGTATACCTCCTCCGTTTGGGAAGTCAGTCAAAAATATAGAAAGGACGATAAAAGAAAAGATTATTCTCTTGTCGGTTTGTTTATTTGTTCGCGCACATTACGGAAATTACGAAATGGATTTTAATGCGGTTTTCATGAATAGATAGAGCTTTACTTGGAGCGGAATGTATAATTTATTTTATTCAAATCGGACAAATTTAAAGATAATAAGAAGAATTTAAATTCCTCGCGCACGGAGTCGTGGGCAACAGCTAGCTTATGAATGAAATAACAATCAAAATGCATTTTTGACGATATTTGAACAGAGCAAAACATTCAACTAGCGATGTAATGAGTAAATAGACGTTAGTTACATGGATTCAGGGTATATGGGTCTCCAGAATCAAAAAAATACTCCTATACCTATCTTATCACCGTAGCACCAGCTAAATGCTATGAAGTGAATTAAGGAATGATCGGGTGTAATTGGATTTCCCAATGGAAGTTGGAGCGCCTCGTAAAAACTTCGTCGACTGACTTGAGCGAATGATCGAGTGTTTATTTTATTTCTATAATAATCCCGGCCTCTTAGAACCTCGTTACGAACTGAAAAGGAGATTACTTCACTTCATATATATATATATATAAATATATATTTGATGGTGCGAAAACATATATAATCTCCCACTTCCAAGAAACTGGTGGATATTGGTGATAAATGTTTTGATACTGTCTCCATTTTTCTTTATTGAGATCGTTTGGTGGAATTAACTTTCGTATGAAACATTATTATTAGTGACAATGATCTCATATACTTATATATATATATATAAAGTAAGTAATGTAGTTCTATATCGAAGATAAAAGTTATATCATAATTTTGTGATACTTCCACGACCATTTATATGTAGTAATAACGTATACAATATCTGACAATATTTCTGCTTTAATTGAAGATCTTTATTTTATACTAAAAACGAATTCTTTATTTTCACGAGTACTAAAAACATTGTCTGATAACTGCACATACCTATCATATGATTATAATTGAAAAGGATTATGAAAGAAAAAAGAAGATTGATAGAATTCTAAGTTCCAAATTAGGATTTATTAGCAAATATGGCTTTCCACCCTGTGACATCCTGATGAGAGGCAATCACCTATGTTTGGTTTGGTTTTTTGGTACACAAAACGCAATATTTTGACGACAAACATTCGTTTTTATTGCGTCATCCTAGGAAATGTAAGTTTAACTTACTAGGCAGGCATTAACCTAAATTCACACTCTAATAATGTTGAAGTAAATCAATTGGACACTGGCCTATATCCACAGAACATTAACAATACTTTGAATGTCTCTATAATAATGTGATTGAGTAAGTGTTTTCCATGTTAGATTATTGTTTGTTTTTCATGCAAGCTTGATTATAATTTTTCATCGGCCCCGGTAGCCTCATCATCATCATTTTCAAGTCTTCAGTCGTCGCTGTTGTTGCTGCTTTCGTCCCACGGCGGCCACGGCGCAGTGTTTGGACAGCCAGATTCAATTTCGTTTGGAAGAGGTGTGCCCCTCGTTCATTACGAAAAGTAACCGATGTATAAATATAACATATATACCTATATATATATATACCTATATATATATATATATATATACCTATAATAATTTATGTGAGGTCGGTACCTCATGAAATCCAATAGGTTATTTTTCATTTGTTTATTAGCTTGTCGTTGAATTCATTTAAACGTCCATGAGATGAGCGAAAAAAATAAAAATGAATGCACACACGAACGTACGAACCAACAAACCATGTGCGAGGATGTTGCGTGCGCCAAAAAGAGATGCACATATATATATATATATATATATATATATATATATATATATATATATATATATATATATATAGAGAGAGATCGTTGTTGCACCAACAACAACGGATTTGTTGTGATTGGATTTCCAGAGCTAGAAGTTGGCACGGAATATTATTTGCATTTATTTAGTTATATTGTTGGTTGGATTACCTAGGTATATGAGTGAGATGAGTTATGGTGTATTCGAGCATGGCGAAACGTTTGGTTGTTTGTGTCTTTTTTTTGGGATTTTGCAAGTCGTATGATTTCATCAGCATACTAGTGTTTACTTTTTATTTTTGTCAACGATCACATTTGCATAATATCGACATGAAATAAAAATAAAGAAACACCTACATAATATTAATGTTCTTTCATCATTGACTTGTTTCGTTATACAAAAGTATCAGATGCCCGTGACTTTATCCACGCATACGAAAAGATTAGAGAATAACTAGATAGGGCGATGTTTCCAGTTGGGCAGTGGTGGTGGTTTTTAGCTTAAAATTAAGGACACTTTGCTGCAACTACATATGTAGATTCTTTTTGAAAATTGAATACCATAGTTTATTCGATTGCGGAAAGGGTAGATATCATTTCGCTTTACTTCATGATCAATAACTGTGCAAATAGAACAGCTCAGCTATTTGAATGAACAACATCAAGAGAAACATGTCAGTAGGAAGTATGTTGTAGAGTAGAGTACAAACATTTCAAGGGACAGGTAATGTATCTAATAAGAAACGAGAAACTGAGTAGTTAATGAAGCTAATGAAGTTGCAGTTTTGAGACATGTTCATCTTGATCCTACCTTAAGTACGAGGCAACTAGCATCTGGCATCTGTCTCAGGGATCAATCGAACTATGGCGTCCAAACCATGTTTGAAAAGAACAAACTTCATCCATATAAAATATATTTACTGCAGAAATTTCATGAGGATGATTTGGACCGCCGTTTACAATTTTGCAAAGTGATGCAGGAGCGAGCAATGAACGATCTACAGTTCCTTTTTAATATCTGCTTTTCCGATAAATGCAGCTTTTTTCTGAACGGGACGGTAAATCGTCACAATTGCCGCTATTGGTCTGATTCAGATCTAAGAATTTTCCACGAGGTGCATACACAGCATCCAGCTAAATTAAATGTATGGGCTGGCATTTTCAGTGACAGGCCAGTGGGTCCTTTTTTATATACCTGGTTCTTTAACTGGCGAAATGTATTTGCAATTACTGGAACGCGTTATAGATCTTGCCTTGACTGATATTGTTGAAAATGATCAGCAGTATAATGAAGATCAACAGGACGGTGCTCCTCCGCATTATGCTTTGATTGTTCGTCAGCATTTAGACCAACATTTTCCAAGGCATTGGACTGGGAGAAGGAAAAGCATTGAATGCTTCCTCGATCTTTGACTTTTTTTTGTGGTTTTTGTGGGGATATCTCAAAACAAAAATCTACAGAACATAACCAGCGTCATTAGAAGATTTGCGTCAAAGAATTGTTGACGAGTGCCGTATTAGGCGGAATTTCCAAATTCTAACCCTTACTAGGGGTTAAAAGTGGTGGAGTCAAAAATACTGATAAACAGTGCCCCTCTTGAATCAAAAAGTGAAGAGTCCCTGCTTTTTTCTGATAATGGTTTTGAATTTCTTGTGTCTAAAAAGTACGGATAAATGTAAGAATATGAAATAGATAAATCTTCTATCGAACAAACTTAATATTGTAACTTGTCGTTTAGTGGAAAAGCAAATGCAAAGTCGAGACCACCTGAGTTGTTTTTATAATCACTTGAGTAGTACTCTCACGCTTCATTGACCATTTCATAGCAAAAACCAATAAAACGATTGTAGCTATATATATATATATATATATATATATATATATATATATATATATATATATATATATATATATATATCTAAGCCAATCATAATAGTAATTGTGCTTCAGCTGTTCAAGCAATATTGTATAAATAAGGTCAACAAATTAGAAATGGAATGGAATTTTGTATTTTTCAAGCGAACGCAGTTTTAAACGCTATATATCGTGAGACTGTCGTGATTTTAACTAAAAAAAAACTGGAAAAAGAAATGAGTCCCACTATACTTCATTTGATATTATTTCAACTGTATGTAGGTAAGCGCAAAACACTGTTTTTCGCATTGATATAATCTCAAGTCGCCGACACAGGGTTGGACTAAACAGAAAATTTATCTACTATATTTTGGGATTTCTATTTCTCTATGTAGGCTAGAATGCCATCTGAAAAGATTTCTTAAATGGTGTGAATATATAGTAATAATATTTCTTCTTCCAAATAACACCAATACCCAATGCTGAAAAACATATTGTCAAATTGAGTCCTGTCCTGTTGGAACGGAAATGGTTACGTGTACCTTTTGATAAAGCCCAGTAGCCGAAGTAATTCTGAAATATTATTTCTTTACTTACAAATGGTCTCTCTAGTATTTTATTACGTGCATGTAAAAAGTCTTTATCTTTGGCACGGATTGCATGTTGGATAATTAGGATGGATGGAAATAGCCTGATCAATAATAATACGTAGAATAAAATGCGTTGCTTAATGGCCAAGGGATTGTAATACAAGAACGAGGAATATTAATGTAATAAGAAACGTTTTTAGAAAAAATAAAAATAGGACCGAATTCATTAGATGATGTAGTGAAAATAATATAAAGTATTTATCAATATCTACCTACATGAAGCGAATACATGAGAATTTTGCGTTTACGGACGAATATGTGATTTGGCATATTATATGTATGTATTTATGATGAATAATTATTTTGAACCAGTCTGCACTACCTGTAACTGTACCTAACCTAACCAAATCTAACCCAGCCAAACATAACCTTACTTAACCAAACCTAACCTAACCTAACCTAACCAATCCTAACCAAAACTAACCGAACCTAACCAAAACTAACCAAACCTAACCAAACCTAACCAAACCTAAACAAACCTAACCAAACCTAACCAAAACTAACCGAACCTAACCAAAACTAACCAAACCTAACTAAACCTAACCAAACCTAATCAAACCTAACCAAACCTAACCAAACCTAACCAAACCTAACCAAACCTAACCAAACCTAACCAAACCTAACCAAACCTAACCAAACCTAACAAACCTAACCAAACCTAACCAAACCTAACCAAACCTAACCAAACCTAACCAAACCTAACCAAACCTAACCAAACCTAACAAACCTAACCAAACCTAACCAAACCTAACCAAACCTAACCAAACCTAACAAACCTAACCAAACCTAACCAAACCTAACCAAACCTAACCAAACCTAACCAAACCTAACCAAACCTAACCGAACCTAACCAAACCTAACCAAACCTAACCAAACCTAACCAAACCTAACCAAACCTAACCAAACCTAACCAAACCTAACCAAAATTAACCAAACCTGACCAAACCTAACCAATCCTAATCAAACCTAACCAAACCTAACCAAGCCTAACCTAACCTAACTAAAAATAACCTAAACAAACCTTAATAAACCAAACCTAAGCTAACCAGACCTAACCTAACCAACCCAAACCTAAAAAAACTTCAAACAATAATTTTCGTAGACTGTAATTCAAATGTCTTTTGAACGGCATCAGCAGTCCACGTTCAGGTGAACTTGAAAACAATATGCGAGGACCACGTGGAAAACTCAATCCAAATCAAGATTGTTACATATAAATTAAATATACTAGGACTTACAAGTTTTTTTTTACTGGGATTTACTCCACAATAATAACAAATGTCACAGAGGAATCTGTATCTCGAATTCAAACTGCTTAAGTTCAAAACAAATTGTTAAAATCAATGTTTTTGAGAATGTTCAATAAAAATGTCGCTAAAAGTGCTTGGGTGATAATGAAGAAGCATTTCTCATTTAAATAGCTTTAGATTAATAGATCAAATAGTTTTATTGATCGACTACCTAAGAAGGTTAGTTACTTTATACTTACTTACCTAAAGTATACAGAATTATGTTGGTCAATCGAACTGCTCGTACCACAGAACCTTGGCCAGGGAAAGATCAAAGCTTCATAATAGCCCTGTTCTGTGCCGATTTCTTCAATAATTTATGCCGCCCCATGTGGCCATGGTTAGACGTAGGTACTTAGCAAATGGCAACAATAAACACGACACCAGCAATGAAGACGACTCATAAACCCATTCTGGATCTGTAATAATTCTGCACGATAATAATAATAATAATAATAATAATTGGGAGACGCTGTAATTATTAATACGAAGATAGGTAGGTAATGAGTGCGACGGCGGAAATCGAGTTCATCGGTAACACTCTGCAGGGTTCCGACAGCCACCGCCACCCCGTCGAGTCGCAGAATCGCACCGCTATTTGTTGTTTAACGTATTGCGAATGGATTTGTTTCTACTTTCATGATACCTATATATGGCATTAGAGAAAAAGTAAAGATTTGATGCTACATTGTCGCTCAATAGTTTAAATACCGTTCAGGATTTTAAAATTTGGCAAATAGCGGAGGCGATATCCTCCGATCACTGAACAGACGTAGCTCAATATGTCCAGAAAACGAGTCGACAAACTGTATCCACCACTGTAACGTTAAAGAAACGATAGTTACGGAAGAAATGACAACTCCGTTTGTTTGATAATTCCAGACTATTGCACTGACTTATTTTGGTTTGTTATATCAAGTTCTCTGTTGTTGAATGGGTTTTGTCCTTTATTTTCAGATATGTCCAGGTTAGAGAAGTCGCCACTATTGGCCAACGGTTACAATCATCCACCACATCTCAGTCACATGCAGTTCATGCAATTACCGCATCCAGCTGCAGCTCATTCAGCTCTACTTTCTCCTGCAATGCCTCACAATCTAGCGAGGCACGATGGTTCCGTTATCAAGAATCAAGGCATGCCCACCATGGAAGCTATTGCAAGGTATGTAAAACAGATTGCTATGTCTTGAAAGTTCAATTTTTAAACTCTGAATGTCGTGGCATAAAAGTGCTCAATATCCAAAGCTGGGATTATAGCCACTCGTACTAGAGATCCTTTTGATTGTCAGATATTCGTACCCATCTTTACATACTTTTCAACGAGATCATTTCGAATACTCATAGAGCTTCTTATATGTTTTTTCTGCACTATTCAAACTGTGCTCTAGTCGTATGGTATGAACGTGAAAATAAATAATTTCGTTATTTGTCAGTGTAGAGGCCAAAACAAGTCAAGTAATCCGGCTTAGAAGTTCGACAGAAGTCTTACGATAAACGATATCTGCCTACAGGTCTGTCACCCTCCTACTACTTCTACTACTAGCTATAGGGAAATGATTAACTTAAGGGTTTATTTTTCTCTCCCCCCTATACCTCGAGGCATGTGTGGCAATCGTTCGATGATACATGGAGTTGAAATTTAAAATAAGCTTTCTACGAATGAAAAAACAAATTGGTAGAATATATTTTCCAAGGGTGCCGTCTGTGTTCTTATGAAGAGGAACTCACTTACTAAGGCTATGCGTGAAGTTCAATAAGAATATCTCAAAATTACCCATGATGAACTTTTTTAGGCGAGTCGGTACCATATGGAAAGCTTTTTTAATATTTTTTGATCTTATTAAACTCCATTGTTGACATGTGCTAGTGCCATAACTTCTGATTTTTCTTAGAAATCGGATTTTCACGGAGATTTAACATGTTTTTTTTCACGGGCGAAGTCGTGGGCTCCCTCTAGGAAATTAATATAAATAAAATCCATTTCGTTGGTAAGTGCATACCTTGAGACAGAGATGAGTTTGGTTTTATGTTTGTAGTGATCCAAATATTGTTCATGGTTAAAAAACTGGATGAAAATGGAGATTAAAAAAAAAATATTTTCAATGAGATTTTCGTATGAACTCAAGGTCATAACTTACGTTGGAGATATGTAATTAGTTTTTTGTTTTGTCCGTTAGAGTCTTGGCAAAGTTTTCAGAAAAAATTGCCCAACCCCCACGTAAATACACTTATTTCAGCCTTTACCGTCTCAGATTTTCGATTTTCCAGAAAACTTGTTTTTGGAGGAAAGGAGATTTCGAATTTGAGTTTTTATAAATGTATTTGTTTTTACTTTAGTGTTTTTTGCGATCTGTGCAACAAATATTTACGTTTCTTTCTCATTTTACATTTGTTTGAATATTTCCAAACGCTTTTTACAAATTCAAAAGACGATTTATTGCAACAGGACTATAACTCTAAAGGTGAGTTTATACAGTAAATAGAATAAAATAAGAAACAAATGTAAATTAAAATAAGAATAACCTCAAAAAAGATTGGTTTATACAGATGACGAAAATAAAACAAAAAATAAGAATGAACCAATCAAAATAAGAGATAAAGATGAAAGTTGACCATCTCTAGTTCTTATTCTTATTTCTTAATTTACCTTATTTCGTGTATAAACACTCAATGTTCAACTTTCTTATTTTATCTTAATTTGTTTCTTATTTTATTTTATTTACTCTATAAACTCACCTTAACTGAATAGGTAGGTCAGCTGACTCTAATCAATTTCGATCTTACGATTTGATAATTGTGAGTATCTCCGGCATACCAGACCACCTGTGACGCAATACATCTATAGTTACTCAAATATACTATAGGTATTTAGTTACTTATAACACTCATGCTACAGAGTTTTTAATTGAGTACTTTTCTTATCTCCGTATATTTCAAATAACTAATTAATTCAAATATATTAATTCGTTTCGCTTTCCTGCTGGCATATTTCTAGTTTGACTAGAGCTTCTCTCGCTCATTGTCCTTGTCGAAATTAAAATCAAAAGCCGTACACACACACATACAGAAACGAACGAACGAACGATGATATTAAGAGCAGAGAGCCAAAGCAGGTACAACGGCAGACGTGATCTACCTGAGGAATTAATAATGGCACTTATGGCATGACGTGTACACGCATTCGCCTGCTTAGATTTGCATTTTAATTGCAGCAGCGTACCGGCGTTGAAATGATAATGACGACTCGTACAACCGTGTAAACAACAAATAAGGATTTCTTTCCAAGTCCCTACAACACGCGGACATGAGCTAGAGCGGCGCTATGATGGCTGTGGGTTTGCTCCAGTTTCAGACAAGACGCTTGCATTGCATTTCTTTTTAGGTAGATACTTGAACAATAGCATGCTTCATCCATTGCTTATATTTAAATAACCATAAACAAATGAAAGGAACATTTAGTCCGCAAACCCTTTTAGTTTTCGAAATAAAACCACTTCTAGTTTTTCAAGTTATTTCTATTTGTAATCATTTTTCTTGCATTACAACAGTCAACTGAAATCAACATAAATCATCCCTTAAATCGATTCTGTAGATCGTCTAAAGCCACTTTGTCCATCAAATTTTCATAGGGCCGGCATCTATAAGCTCCACCCTTCGACGACGTCTTTGCTGCGCTGCTATGCGAATTAATGCCAATGCAGAAATTAAAGTTCTAATCCAGCACAACACCATCTTTTGATAGTGAACATTAAATATTGCACACGTTATTCAACGCCGGATATCTAACTATGTACTAGCTAAATCCCGGAATCGCATTCCCGAGACACGAAAGGGCCTTCGTTTGGGATTAGTTACGGACGACGGTGTCTTACGTGATTCTTGGACTTAACTTCCTCTTGTGTTGGCGCTTGGATTATGAATGTGTTAGCAGGGCTCTATGTATGTTTGAGCAGGTGCGCTAGCGTCTTTCCAGATCGCGCAGATATCAACACGTCTTAGAGAATTTCGTAACTTATTTTAAAGTTGGATATATTCATTAAATCTTTGTTAGATATTCACTTTGTTCGACCGGACTAGTTTCTATATTGTTTATCACTTGGCAGTAGGTTAGGTTTACCGGATGCAAAGCCAGACTCATCGGTACGCAATACTTTTCTGGAGATTTCGATATTTCAGGCCTGTTATAAATCACTAGGGTGGAGCCCCGTAACACTGAGAGATACCTAATTTCGGAAACTCGTATTATCCTGACAAGCCGCAACACCTCCGGATTGAAAAGGGATCAAATGAATACACGGCCGCGAGACGCGGTGTGCCAGTGGCGCGCGAGGCCACGATGGGAGATGTTGATTGCTGTTTTTGGTGGGAACAGACTGCGTCACGTTAGATCTAAGTGGGTGTGCTTAGAATACCATGACGAAGACTGGATGAATGCTCCAGCTGCCAAGGGTTCAGAGGACTATATATGCAGTTGATGCACGATATCTTGAAGGTGTCGATTTTTTGTACCTAAGTTTGACTCAAGTTTTTAATGTTTATACAGTGGTTATTTTTTGATAATTTACTTTGATTTTAAACTTATATATTAAGATACATTTCTCGAAGCTGTTGTTTTTCAATTGTTAGAAAACCTTAGGTTTCTGCCAAAAGGGGACTGCCTCGTATTCTTTTTTCCTGAATCACTCATATATTATTACTGAAATGAATAAGATTAAATAAATTCCTAAGTTGTACCGGACAACTTCTTGACCTGGAAAAATGCAACTAGGTTTAAATAAAACTATGTTTATGATTTTTGTAATTGAACAAGCCATGTTAATTTAGTGATATCCTAAGTATTATGTTTTTTCATTTGATTCCTTTTACTTACAGGTCGGGAATATGGGAGAATTGTAGAGCTGCCTACGAAGACATTGTCAAGCATCTGGAAAGGTAAGTCCATTGACATTATTTGACATAGCATTAAGTATTTGTTATACAGTTCGGGGTATATTGAATCAGTAAACCATGTTTTTTCCATTTCTGGAATTGCTTGGGAATATTAGAGATTTTATATATAGCTAATTACTTGAAGGGAGGACTGGATGTATAGGTATATGTTCCAGAATAGTGAAAACAGGATTAGGTAGAGAAAAACGTCATACATAAATTATCCCTAGTTCATAATGGAAAATTAAATGTCGAAACCCGTTCTCTGAACTAAATCTGACGAGATGCAAATTCGCGCAGTGAAAATCCGTTGGAAACAATTAACACTCGGTGGAAGTTAACAAAACACAGTGGCCGATGATTCAAATTCGTATTAAAACGCCTGGAATTAATTAATCTTAGTAGCAGAAGGCAATTAGAGACCTTGGATAGAGATAGAGAGTGAGGTAGTTTGGTTTTGCAGTTGTTGTTGTTGTTCATTTTTCGGGAATGGCATCTGCTGCGTCTTTATGAATATTAATATTTTTAGTTGGATCATTCGCCCATGCCTACCGGTTTTCTCGAATCTGAAACGTGAATCAGCAAAAAGGATCATTACATAGTACAATCTCAGACAAGAATTTCCATATATCTATGTACTTATTATACAGGGTTTCTCAAAATGATCTTTACAGAATGCTACTACATATTGCATTTTAGTTACCTCGATCGTGATAAATATAATACATGTTTTTAAAGCAGTGATTTAAGTGGATAAGGTGAATCTCAGCGATTTTTCAGTTTCTAGAGAGGTAGAGACTATTTATTGCAAACCTTTTCCTCTCCTTCTGATCATTACTTAATGTTTCTTTTTGTACTATTTAAGACTTACCATATTGCTTCCCCATATTATTGAATTTTATGCCAGCTCTCGAACATGAAGCGTATTATTTCACAAAAAACTATGATATTAAATTTCTGGCGCTCGATCCAATGGATCCAGCTTATTGAATATCCTTCCTCGAAATTTCTCCAAAAACTACTGAAGCATCTTTTTCCAATTATTCTATACCATATTTCTTCCGGCACCTGGCCACTATCTCTTATTATTATTAAGCCATTTCGACGTTAACGAAGCCGCGCCGATATCGAAATTCGGCCGTAAATAAAGAAGCTTCTAATAATATCCACAACTCCTATCCGCAGGCCAGAACAAACGGCCCCCTATCTTTCTTTTTCTGTCTCTTCTTCTAGTGGTGACAGGTGTGAGAAATATAATCCAATCATGGCACCAACAATAAGGACAATAGAGAGAAGATGATCATGAGTGTAGTAGATGTAGAAGAAGAGATTTATGCTCATATTAGCTGTCGCTGAGGTTGGATTTTATTTCCGTATAACACGAAACACACCAACGGTTCATATTGTGTTTTCCTTTTCCAAGTAATCGAAATGAACTTTCCGGATAATTGCTATAAATAAATTCATTAGAAATGTTTGCTTTCATATAACCTTTTCAGTAATATCTTATAATCAAAAACCCTAAAAAAAATCAAGAATACTCTCGACAAAGTCAGCTTTCATACAAAGAAAAGGTTAATCTATTTGAGAGCTACGGGGCTACAGACAGATAAACAGATAGTCGATAAACTTAACCAGTTGAAGAACACTCTCGATTCATTCACCTTTCAAACGAAAAAAGTAAAGAGGAATCGATCCATCATTTTTGGAGCAATTATTATTTTCATAATACGTTTCAAAAATGTCTCAGATACAGTCATGGATGAAACTAACCTAACCTAACCTGTTTAACCTTATTATATTTCCATTATGAATTACAGATAAATGTCACAAGTACTACCCTGGATAAAAAATCGCAAGACAATCCACTCGATTTCTTCTCTACTCAATAACCCATAATATTGTTGTTGTCGTTGCTCTTCTACGAAAAAATCTTCTCTTTAGCTAAATGTGTTTTGTTTCAGCTCGACTACTGTTTTTATAATTATTCCTCAATGTCTTCTATCGAGCTTAATTCCGATGTTCCATCTATCGTCTCCTACGAATTTAGTACGTGATAGGATAATAGAACTTGGTTAATTTTCTACATAGGTATTTGTAATTAAGAAGATCCGAGATTTAGTGCTAAATGGTGTACGCTTCCAGGGCCGAATTAAAGTTTTTATTCTACCAATAATAACACTTTCTTTAGGAGTTTACTTTCCACTTCCCACTAAAATACCTAGTCAAAATTTGGCTGTTCAGAAAATCTATGAGTGCAAAATGTTTGACAATTGTTGAAAATTGAAAATTACTCACCAAGGTCCCACTGAATCTGTTTCTACCCATTCAGTAACCCTTTGCACTGTTTCATTGGAATATTGGATAACAGTCACCAAAATTCCAAAGCCCTCAAGTTAATTAGAAGAGAATAAGTAACTGCATCACTCTCTAAATCTACCAAGACTACACGACACGATGATGGATTTCGCGAATCATACTGCTGAAGTCATTATTCTTTATTTGTGGTTCTCGTATAGGAGTCTCAGATAGGCTAGAAGAGCATGGGTGGTGATTTATGATTTTCTGTCCGAATTTAATGAAATGTAAACTCCCCCTATACTGTGCTGCGCTCGCATAACCGAGACATCTGAAGCTACTTCCTGAGGAGCAGGCTTCGAATCAACACAAAAATCTCTAATTTCTCGTGACGTTCGCAGATTTGTTGGCTTATTAATGATCCAAGTCGGACATGAGATGCTTGTTGATGCTAATTTAAGGCAGTGGCTGGTCCAGGATTCAAGGAAATGCGGAAATAATTAATTGAAAAATAAAGAACAAAGGTTTATGTTTCCGGGCACAAACAAACAAATTTGTAAAACAAAAAAAGCAAACATACAAACGAATTGTACACCTTCTCATCGGTAAAAATAGTAGTTAGCGATCCAATTAGTGACTTATTATTTTAAATTGAAATGTAAGGAAGATTTTACCTGTCAAGTTAAAATCTGACAGTTTTATTGGTTAGCTATTACAGGAGCGGTTTTTGAGAACCTTTTTCCTGAAATGGTCCTGTGAATTATCCAGCAAGATCTTAAACAACTTTAGAAACGTTTGGAATTATTGAATTTGCTATTTTTAACAAAGTCGGGTAGGATATTTGTTAGTTGGTCTTTCTAATAAAATGAGAATAGTCTAGTCGCACCATGTTTTTGTTTTATTTCATTTAAACATCCTAAAGCACTTATTGGATCACCCGTTATATCACTTGTGTTAGTTCAGATTCATATTAATATACTATGTCAACCATTCCTATTAAAATTATAAGTTAAATATATGAAAACTTTTGTAAGGTCGTATCTGAAGCAACTGCATCCTTTTGCCCTTATATCGCTTCCGCCACTGTGATTCTCGGCCCAGTGTCGTATCGCCTTAGCAGCAGCAAATAAATGAACGCAGAGGCCAGGAACAGCTAGCAGCAGTCTCCTACGGATGATGACTGGCAATTGTTTGAATAGGACTACGGTTACGCGGAGCTGCAGATAAGACCAGCCATAATTAATCTTAATATTACATTCTTCAATTGTTCCCCGGGTTCGGTAATATTGTTTCCTTGTTTACTTTTCAACCGATGATGTGTGGGATTCGTTATCTACATCTATGCAGAAGGCAACGCTAAGGCAACGGGGTTGTTTTTAATTTATTTATTGATCGGAGCAATGCCTATTGAATAAGATACAAATAATAAAAAGAAATAAGAAAAGGCAGAAGAACTGCCCCTGGATTTAAAGGTAATATAAAACGTTGTAAAATAAAGAAAACGATCGACATTCCAAGAGGAATGAACGCAGCAACCGTCCTCTTGTTGTGAGTGAGTTACGCCGAAATGTAATGCAAACCAACAATTAAACCACCTCATATTCGCGTTTGCATCGGTATGCAAATACGTCAATTAGTTAATTATTGTTATCGATGATTCGCGTGACGACATAGCACAAAACTACATTAAGGTATCTTTGGGATTTATAAAAGACACGGTGGCTAACTGCAGGGGGTGTCTGTTCGTATGTATGTACGTTTGTCGGTCGATCGGTCGGAGTATTGCGTGTCGCCGCCGCCGCATACAAATCACCGTGCGTACAGACAGACAGACGAAATTGAAACAAGGAGAACAAAAATACAACAGAAAATGGAGCACGATATCTGCAAATCTTTAAGGTCATTGTATATTTACCGTCCAAAAATACCTCGGAGCCTCACAGTCATATTCATAAACAAAACTAGTTCTGTACTGGCTTAGTAAGATATTAAAACTGTCACGTATGATATAAACGTTACCATAGTTACTAAAAAACAAAAAATATCGAACTCAAAGTTGTTCATGCATACAGTTCTCAAGCTTTCCTATCATTATAGACCGATGTCTAAAAATTATACAAATAGAACTCTTTGGATGTCGATATTAGTTCTCAACATATTTTAGGGAAAAATCTGCCACAAACAAGACATTGCTATAGTTTATTACAACGTTTTTAGCACTACGAGCAGTTCAGATAAGTTATCAGAAAGCATTATTCATTGACGGGATCAAATAACATAACTAATATCGATAAACATTGACTTGTACGCAAGAAAACTGTTACAAATATCCTCATAAAACAGATTGGGACCACGGAACGTGGAGATGTATCAACATTCTATTTATTTCTGGGCAACTCAAAATAAATATATATATAAACATTGCTGCATACATATTGTCACGATCAAAACTTCGAATTCCAAACGGGTCCTTTTCAATAGCTACTATTTTCCATTCGACTTGTTAACTAGGTCCCAATCGACCTAATCATCAACTGATTTGTGTGTCTTCTCGAGTTTCATGCCGAATTGGAGAAGAAGAGGACTTATATATATATATATATATATATATATATATATATATATATATATATATACATATATATCCCATAAACTTCGTTAATCTTATGGCAGTGGAAGGATTCGACCCTTTTTTTTCTCTCTTTCTTTCGTGAGAGGGTTGGGAAAGGATGATATTTGGACCGGATCCAGCAGCGACTGACTAATGGAGAGGAAAGTCGATGAGATTTCCACTTCTATTACTGCCAGTGTCATGTTCAAGACTTTGCAGATATTTGAACACAAGTTCAAGGAAGCTTTGAAGCCATAGCATTTTAATAATAATCATTAGAGGTAATAAGACGAGTGCTTTGTAGATCAAGGATCGTTTTGTATAGATTAGAATTAGGTATATAGATAATATATCATTTTCAGTCTTCATTTCTTCTTGATTCAAGGAAATGTTATTCTCATTCAACTCTTTGAAGTTTTAAAATTTGGTCATTAGAGTTTTATAACGCTGCCAACGCAAACCTGACTAAATCTTCTTTGGGAATACAGTCAATAGAACACAGAATACGAATTTGCGTCTGGATGCAAGATCTGAACTGTACGCATTGCAATTTTTTCATAGATTTTGTCATTGAAAATCGATATATTAACATTCTATGTTTCCGGGGAAATGTGGGAATCTCCCTCATTCGCAAAGAAAAATAATTCTATCTGTTCAGACATTTTTTGTTGTTGCTTAGGCCTCCATTTGGGAGATATGGGACCCCATAGAGTAACTAAGGGGTGATGGGACCGGGAAAGTAAAACTCTCTTAGTTAATAATTTGAAGAATTTCACCTGGTACACATCTTACCAAAAGATGTCGTGAATATACCTGCTTTGTATAAATACTTGAAAGTCCTCTTCAAGGGTTCTTTCTATATCCGAGGGATTTCCCATGCACCCTGTATAGATAAAAAACACCTTTGAAGAATATTGTTTTTTCCACAAATTCGTGTTTAATTAGAATACATGACTAACCTTTCATGTTGGCAGCTGTGGCTAATGATTGATATCGGCTCAAATATCTCGCTGACATATTCATTCACTTTTAACAAGACCAAAAATAAATGTTCCCCAATAATGATGAATCCCGACTAATGTGTGAAAATAATCATCATCGACAAAAAAAAAATAATAAAAACAGAATAAAAAAATCAACTCCTCCGACGAATGATGTGTTGAGATTAATTTCGAGACAAATGAGTTGAAAACATTGAAGAGCACGCCATGAAATGAGACTCTTTCATCATTTCCACTGACAGATACAAGATAGTGCGCTTGTTAAGGTTAATAGGGTTTTTTCTCTATCTCTGTCTTACGCTTGTATTTTTTTACCCACCATATTTTCTGTCTCTTTTTGTTCTGCTCGCGGGCCGGGTATATTGATGAACGTCAATTAAAAAAATAATTTTACGTGTGAACGATTCTCGTGTTGTGAACTATTTTTAAACATGAAAGTATTTTTTTATTAATAGAAACACGTATCGTATATTATGCCTAATCCTCCTGTCATCAAATGGTACCTACTCGTTACAGTATTGTTTTGATAGTGTTTTCTTCAGAAAGTTTGGATATTGTGGTAATAACATTAAAAGTTAATATCCCTTGGGCCAAGGCCTAAGACTATGCATCAAAAATCGCTTCTTATATGGTTTAGTTATGTATATATACTATGAAAGTTTTGCGAAAATTCCGGGAAATGGGTCATTTTCCTTCAGGACATTTCCCCAATCTTTTGTGTTTCGGACATCATTTAAAAATTTGTGGGACTATCGAAAAAGACATGACAAAAGCTTGGCGGTACTAGACAACTATGATGTCGTCATAACTCATAACATTGCAAAGTTATGACGTCACAGTTTTTAGGTCTTGGCCCAAGGACTATAATTAAATTGCTTAGAATTTAAGTGGAAATAACTGATAAATTCTTTCAAAGACCACAATGCCTCTTCGGGAGTCTATTCCAGATATTAAAAATAAAAAAAAAAATGCTTCAAACAACCTTTTTTGTGTCAGACTAAAAATAAAATATGACAGAATATGGAAAATGGCAATTTAGGGATAAAATTCAAAGACGTTGTTGACCCTTAAACATATATAAAATTCTATATACTTAAAAAAAACTTAGGTGCGTACTTCTGAAACTTTATGGTTCTTCCGAAACCTCTCACTAAAATTCAATGAATCTTAGCAGTAGAATATTCCAAATTTAGGTTTTTTATGAAATAGTGCAGAAAATAGGCTGTGACAGACGGACAGAAACCAAAATGGTCTTATAAGTGTTTAATTTTTCAATTGGATGTATGTTTCTTTCATAGAGCAGTCAAGTTTGTGCAAGGCAATGTAAGGAGCCTTAAAAACAGTTTCAACTGCATCAATTGATGTATGAAATGAAAATGCCACGAGTAATAGAAATGTCTTTTTCTTATTACCTTGAAATGGAAATTTGATAACCTACCCCTTAATATTGAAACTATAAAATTTGGAACACATTTTGAAGATAGAATTTTACTTTTATAGATCACCTTTCCCTGTCTCTCACTTCATTGCTTACTTAGGGTTTCGTACGTAAGATGAAAAAATAGAACCATTATAAGAACACACCAGTGAAATAAAGTAATTCAAATATATTCTTTTCATTATTCTAATTTAAATTTCTTAGAAGATATTAAGAGAAATGTTTCGAAACTAATGTGCCTAGAAATCCTAAATACACAACCCAACTCACGCGAGCTCGACGAGTACTTGATGAACTTTTCTTCTACTATTATTCAGCAGTATTTTTTCGTTTAGTAACAATTTTCTGGTATTGATGATATTTTCGGTTTCTTTCTAAGCTTCCTCAAGTTCTAAATTTCCGAAAATCCATACTGTTGCTCTTTTTCCAAACTCTCCTTTCCCTGATAGTATTTCAGTTACTTTGTTATTCTGCTGATTTGCATAATGGACGACTTTTTCAAACGAGCTTGCTCATTATTCGTGTTCTCAACTTGGTTGATAATTGAACACCAACGTAGCTAGCATTGGGGAATAGAAATGACGGACAAATAATGGAATGACATTAGCCAAACAGGAGAATTTGCTTCCTTCATTGTCATCCATAATTGGTGTACCTTGTACCCAGCGATAGCTGCTGTTACGTCCAACGCTTTTCAGTGTTCGCAAGAAGTATCGAATAACCTTTTCCATCTCAAATTGCCCGATGGATGATGATTCTCTTTCCTCCTATTCTACACTCTTCTACTGCCTTTTCGTATTTGTAACTGTCGAAAAGTGTAATTATTTCTAATTAGAGGATTCATATTTTCGAGTCTTCGACTCTGGAGTCGTTAGCGTGTCCGTGTATTCCCCCGCGTCACCCGCTGCTACCCTATAGGAATTGGAATACGATCTTTAATGTATGCGATTCGGCGTGTTTTCGCGTACGAATACGAGGACAGGTCGCTAATAATGTTGCTGGAGGTCGTGGAGAAAGAGATGAAGGGTCGACTTAATTTTTCATCTTCTCTAGATGATAAATTCTTACTCGGATGGAATCTGCATGATGGAGAATACCGAGATGTATTGGCGTCTGTCTGGCACAAAACAGTTCATTTCTAAAACTATCTTAGTCAGTGCTTCTCGAAGGTATATTTGGGAACACTGATTAATAAGATTTTTGAAATAAAATATATTGTATAGTTCATTTCACAATAAATGGTTGACTACGTTTAATAAACATGCAATAAACTGTCGGTCAGGGTCGGATCATAATATAGCAATAAAATAATATTTAAATATCTTTTTACTTTCCTACGCTACTATAGTAGCTGTATAAGGAAAGTATTGTAATCGTTTGCAAAAGTTGACGATTCAGAGTTTTCTAAGTCTAATAAACATTCTTTCCGTCTGTCTGTCTATCTGTCTGTGACGGCATTATCTCGGGCACGGATCGGTGTATTTTGTTGCTTTCTTTTTTATTTTGTTTGGTACCAATACCACTCACCGGTGGCACTGAATGAGAATCCTGTATACACTGGTTGCTGAGCTATGGCAAAAAAACTTGATTTGCTCAAGAGTGTACCGCGAAAATGGCTCAAAGGATTTTGATTACATCTGCTCTCTGAAAAAAAGCATATGTATCATATTTTCTACATATGTCTTCAGATTCTGGCTAAGGGATTCATCTTGCAAAAAAATGTAATATAACCATTGTTGTTCGTTTTCATCGGATGATTTTTTATTCACTGAAATTTGACTGCGAGCGGTAGGAAAGTCATGTGAGGGGACACACCAAATTTTTTTTATACTACGAAATAATGAACATCTAATCGGTCTATTTAACAAATACCTAATCTTTGCTTTGTGTTTCAACTAGAATATGTAAAGTCCGATCCTGTAGTGTATTTGCTTGAGGATTGTGTACATAATGGAAATACATCTGGCAGGTTTTATTGCAGTAAATAAGTCAATACCATTTATTTTGGAAAATACTTTACCTTCAATACTCATTGCGCTATATTTTTTACTTGGGTGTATTTAGGTTCAAAACCTTAGATCATTATCCAAAGATATAATATCAGCTCGTCCTTAACATGGACAAGGCAGCGTCTTTTATTGATATATATTATATCCAACCATTGGAGATGGACGAAAGCAATTAAGAGATTGCAATCAGCCTCTATTGCTGCATTGATTTATTATTATTTGTCGATCGCCAATTATCATATATCCGGAATTATTTCATATTATAATGGGATCATTTTAATCGATTCAGATTTAATGCAAATGTTGTTTGTACCTACCTTATCTGTAGTAGATGCCGCAGGTATGTCCGCTATGGAAATTAATTCTGTCATGCATTCTTTGATTCAACATGCGCAGATGTCGTTGTAGTTTTTTTTTTGGAGAAGGCATTCAAGACCCTAGGAAATTAATAACAAAAAAGATAAAGGAAATACAAGATGATTGATAGAGATATGAAATTTGGTCTTGGTTATCATGAATTGCTTGCAATATGTTGAAGAAAGAGTTGATATCAAAATTTCACCTAAGGACTTCGTCAAGCAGATTTCTGATTTCTTATAAAGGAACCTTCTCATTTGATGTGTCATATAATGCACTAGAAGAAAATGTTGTAATTTTTCTCACAAAATCTACCCCAGTTATTAGAATTTGTTTATTTTTTGACCGACGAACCCAAACGGAGGAGGTATACAAGTCTGGTTTGTGCGCGCGTTTTATATAGTAAACGTAGGTACTCCGATTTTGACGATTTTTGATTCATTTGAAACAGAAGACTTGGGAAATAGTCTGCATTTGTAAAAACTCAAATTCGAAATCCTCCTTCCTTTCAAAAACGGGGAAAATTTTTCTCGAAAATCTGAGGTGACCGCATTAAAGATAGGAAAATATCAGGAAACGTTTAAATTGAACTAAAGAGTTACGGTTTTCGAGTTTCAACGATGTTAATATATCAGATATGTGTATTTTCGCTATGTGAAAGGGACAATTTCTTGAAAATCTTAGGGAACCTCATGAATGACCAGATTACATGTAGCAACATTTATCAGGAACATTTTTTCCTTAGAGTTCCAGTTTTCGAGTTACAGCGCTGGTAAAATGGCAAAATCTAAAATATTTACGCCTATTCCCGCCGCGATGGTTTGGGATCACTAAATAATAACCAGTACATGCAAAGAATATACGTGGGTAATAGCATAAGTACTATCTTCTTTGGTATTAGTGTACGTTCAACAATTTTCGTGACTAATGTTACACTCAAAGTGTGAAACAAATATTTCTGACAGAAAATTGGACCAACGTTATTAGTTGGTGCACTGAAAAATACAAAATAATATTAATTCTATTGGTGCTGGTACTTGTAAAGTTGGTGCCAAAAGTTATCAATCTAACTGCCAACTGCACATCTTCAAAAGTAACAGCACCAATAAAATTAATATTATTTTGTATTTTTCAATGCGCCAAGTAATTACGTCGGTCCAATTTTTGTCGAGAAATATTTTGATGAATCTTTCATTCAATAGTTTCGGACAAAGTAGGCTACATACCTCCAAATAATCTAGTATAAATCTACTAGATTTTAGATATTTTGGCAACTTCAAGCTCTGTAAGTTAAAAAAGTATGTTGGGTTCTTATTTCCTATGATATTTCTAAATGCAAGAAACTGAAACTCCTCAAATTGATAGAGGAAATAAAATATAACTCCTTCTCATACATATCAGTTGTTATACGAGTCATTGACTCGTGAGTCAATAGGAACCTTGTCCCACTATACAACTGAGCCTCTTGAGCACTCTCATCCATCCATCCTACCACTACTGCTACTACTACCTAACGCCCTTTTGGCCCCTCGAATTAGCATCGGTAAAAATTCCGCCGCACGATCCGGCATTCGTGTGTATGGCGCGTAATGCAGCCATGTCGAGCGCGATCACAAATCATTCGTACGGCCCTACGACGCAAGATTAAAGCCGCTGCCACCGTGATCCGTCTGTCCGTTTGTCGCGACGAGCGCGCTCCAAAGCGATGCCCCTGTTAATTCGGCTAAACGTTTGACGTTTTGACAAATGCGTGCGGCCGCCGCCGTACGGTATATCTACGTACATTCGGAAACGGCTCTAATCCTTGAACGCCGCAAAAGCCATAGGGATACGGGAATGGCGGAATGGGAAATCTGTCGCATTTATTCTATTTCAAAATGAGGATTTTGTGGAATATATACCAAATTTTTGGGGTTTCTGTGATGATTGTGATACGATTACAATAATAGGCCTGGTAAAAGTATGGAAATTATGCCATGCGTCCAATTGAACGGAACTCATGGGAATTATTCTTTTCAAAACTTCTGCTAAATCACGAGATTATGAATTGCTTCTCGTCAGACTTCTGGTGATATTTTGTCAATTTGACAACTGAGCGCAGTTACCAAAGACTGTTGTCAATGGAATGAAATGCAAACGTTTTTTTTTTGTAACGGAAGACTTTAGAGTATGGAATAGCATAAATTTCAATTGTCAAAGATATTTATAAAATATTAGAAATACATTTGAGTAACTAGGTGTCCCTTCCTACACACCATTGGCGTAGAGGATTGAGATAGAATTTTCTACTTAGGTACCAGTCAACAGTGGTCATTACGTGGGTCCAGCGTACACTAACTGACTTTCTTTGAATCTTACTAGTGCAAAGAATAAATTGTTACATGTGGTTGAAAATTTGATATTAATAGAGAAGCATTGCTACAATTATTAAGTCACGTATTATTTAATAAAAGTTTATCTCAATGAAAGTGTAGACGTAGCTTTAATATTTCGAGTGCTTTTTCCAGACAGACAACAAATACATACATATAATATGATAAAATCATCGTATCGCATGTTCCTAACGAACAACGTGTATTATAGGTATAATAGTAATGCATTTTTGATGAAATTATAATGAAAATTGGCGCATCGTACTCTTTACCATCTGTAATAATTGGGACTGTTTGTTTATTAAACGCCCATTCGTTCGGGTTCTGTTTGCCAATTTGTGCAATTTGTTGGCGGCAGTAAAAGCGCAAGTGGAATCCCCCAAATGAGAGTGACCGTCTCTCTCATTTCAGGATTATTTTGTGCAATCGACGCAGTCGCTAAGTGGATTAAAATTTATGGAGTTGAGTATGATAATTATACAAAAGTAAATATCAGTTAAGTTTTCTTTTTTTGATTTTTGAAGACATAAACCCAAATAAATATTTTCAACCAAAAATTTGATCGACTTTATTAGTTGGGGCACTGAAAAATACAAAATAATATAATTCTCTATTGGTGTTGGTACTTTTGAAGTTGTGCAATTGTAGTTAGATAGAAGACTTTTGATATCAATTTCAAAAGTGCCAGAATCAATAGAATTAATATTATTTTGTATTTTTCAGTGCTCCAACTAAAAAAGTCGGTTCAAATTTTGATAAGAAAATATTTGTAAAATGTGACTTTTGAGTGTAACATTAGTCATGAAAATCGTTGAACGTTCACTAATACCAAAGAAGATAGTAAATATCCTATTACCCATGTATATTTCGCGTTTGTTCTTATTATTATTAAGAGATCTCAAAATATCGAAAGCTTCATTTGAAAAATGTCCTATTTAAATGTTGCTACATATAATCTCTTCTTTAATTCGGCCGTCTGATATTTACAATTTTCAAAAAAACTGCCCCCTCCACATAGCGGAAATATACATATTTCAGTCTTTACCATTGCTGTAACTCTATTGAAAAAATGCTCCACTTAAACGTTTCCGGATATGGCCTTACCTTTAAGCCTGCTGTCTCAGATTTTCGATTTTCGAGAAGTATTGCTCCCTCCACCCCCATCGGGGGCTGTTTGAAGAGGGAAGGAGATTTTGGTTTTGAGTTTTTTTTAAATATGGAACCATTTCTCAACTCTCTTCTTTCAAATGAATCAAAAATCATCAAAATCGGAATAAATTTACAAGCAGGGAGTCGAATTTTATTTTTTGGCTCAAGAAATAACTATAGATAACACAACACATAAAAAATTTGAAATTTGTCAGATATTTGTCTACTAAGAGGTCTTAGGAATCTATGAATTAATAGGAAATTAATAGGATATAAAAAAATATTCTATATTTTCTTGCAAACTGTTACAGTTGCAAAATTTCATTGGAATATTATTAATTCATTCTTATCATCCCTTTCTGCTGAAATCAAATATCACTGTATTATACTCTCATCCCAGTTTTATCCATTGATCTAACTCCCGCACCACTCTATCATCCACTTGTCCGAGCAAATTTCACAGGAAACCCACCCCCATCCAACCATCATCCTCTTCCATATTATATATATATATATATAATTCGAGTAGATCTCCTTGAAAGCCTCAAATATCAAAAGGCTCTTTCTGACAAGAGCAAGAGCTCAAAAACAAACTGAAATTTTAATTAACGCAAGATCCAGGTATCCCAGATATAATATACCAACAAACACATACTATATATAGTCTCGTCTCTAATTCCTAAACGTTGGCTGTCCATTTTCCATGTGTGTCTGTCTGTGTGTACGTACGTACGTATGTACGAATTGAGAAACGAATGAAACGCGTATTGTTTACGGCTCAGCTTATATAATATGAGAGGATAGTAGCGCCGCCGCTTAATCTCATATTTTGTGGTAATGGAAAATGGACCTTAGTATGGGGTAATCTTAAGGCGCAAGCTGCTCTGAAAGAGTAATCTTTCAGAGGGATACTTATTACTGTGATCTGGGTGGAGAGTGTAATTTAAATCTTATGTTAAATGAAACTGGAAATGGCCAAAAGCAGTGGTATGGGGCTATTCATATTTCAGAAATTGATAAATTCATAAAAATTTAAATAAAAAAAATTGCTGAATCGGAAGGAAATTATTATGCGAAAATATTGTTATTTTATTTTTCTCTTCATATCCTTGTATTGTTTTCCATTCATTTCAGTTAGGTATGTTCATGTTGTTTGATTCTACTTTTAGAGATTTCTATTTTCATGTTATTCAATCTTTATAATATCAATTTTATCGGCGGATGCTTTTTCTGGAATCAGATAAGATAACAGATAAAATATTCTCCATTCCAACCTTAACTGAAATCTGATCAATGATTTTTACCTGATGCCATACTGACAACCGTTCTTGAGGCTTTTTTTTCTTCTGGAAACAATCCCCTTTTCAAATCTGACAATACTATATATCTACACCACTGTACACCATCATGCGTTCTAACTTAAAATATCTTTACTTATATATTCACTATCCCTCTTACACACATCCTTTATTAACGTATTCCTTATTACTGCATAGCGACTGAGGCAATGCTTTCTAAAGCTCTGGAATTGTTATTTCTTAGATTATTGTTTGTGAGGGGTTGTTCGCGTCCTCCCATATCTTCAGGAATTTCATACAGCTAGCTTTTGTTCGATGTTAAGAATTTAACTTGCAGAAATATGTTTTCGCTGCTGCTTTCTCTCTTTCGTTCTCCTTACCCCATCCCCTAATCAAACTTTATTTATATATTATACACATTCACGGCAGCCTCGTCTATATATATATATATATATATATATATATATATATATATAAATATAATAAAGGCATATATGAATACATATTATGAATTTCTTTGGTCATTTAAAATTATGCTAAAAGGCAGTTCAGAATGCAGAGGTTTCGTATTTTTACTTACATTAAAATTCATTCAGCTTATTATTTTTCTTATGAATGCCTTTTTTTCAAGGTCATCAGCTTATTTTGTCGATTCTTCTATGGTTCAATATTTCAAATCAACAGTTTTCAGCTAAGTAAATGCTTACTCATAATACGTAGAATGTATTTAATCTTTGCTCAAGGTACATTAAGAATACACGAGCCGCTCTTGTTTTTAATGATACAGAAAAATAAAATGACGCGGACACAACCTGATCAATGGTCCTACCACTACTTTGCACAGATGACATTGTCATTGAAATACGGTACGAATTTTCTTTTCAATAATTTTAGAAATCTTTATTGGGACATGGAACCTTAGAGATTCACAGACATTTATGCAAAGAACAGTTAGTGATTCGTTCACTGGAACTACTTATATGGACCAGTTACCCCTCTAATTCTCTAAGCTCTATCGACACGATAAAGTCAGATATGTTGGTTTGTCAAGTCAAATAATATGTCAAATCTGTAGTTTTTTGTCTGACGTAAGTATGGTTCAAATTAAGTGAAGTGGTAAAATGACGATGTATTCTTTGGCAGCTTTTTGGTAACGACTAATAAAAACATTTTTTTGCGCTTGATTTCGTTCAACTTTATATTAAAAAGCCAGTAGCAGGTGTAATATAACAGTTGATGGCATTTTGTTTACCCTTGGTAATGGCTATTTCTCTACCTTTGTGACATTGTAGACACTCAAAAGTAGGTTTCTATTTATGTCATTCGAGTTAAGTACCGAGCTTTTATTTCAGAAAATGGAACTCGTCGCATTTAAATGCAGTCCCACTTCTGAAAACGTCCCTCATTCCAGGCCTACATTTTTTTTCTACATTCATACTTATTTTTAACCGGCTTTCTGTTTTGTTTCTAAAATGTAGGTACACATTGAAGTCTTGTTGCATTGAGACAAAAAGAGGTGAAAATTTCATGAGTCTTGCGATTCAAGGCAAATGAAAAGCAAAATATGTAACCATATATACATATATATGGTGGTGGTGGGTTGGGAAACGAATATGTATGTATGTTTGTTGTACGAAATTATTATTGACATAGATGAGAGGTTCGTTAATATGCTTGGTTATTTGTACTGCTGACCGTGGACTTTTCCGGGGCGTTATAAATTCCTAATGCTTTGTCAACACATGCCCTTGCAGGGCTTTTGCTTCTCGTTCTCATCGTCTACATCGTGGATTACACCTTTTTACGTCGACTTTATTTGTTCAACTATACCCTCCGTTCATAATTGTGTACAAACATTGGTAATGACTTCAATTTTAGTTCTGTTTTATTCTTTTATGTAAAAGGGGGATGGGTTTATTACGTCTTTATGTGTCTGTATGAAAATCCAGGAAGTAGGTACAACAACAGTGCAGGTGGAAAATTGAGCATTCATTCCGAGGAAAATTTACAATCTGTAGGTAATAACTGTGTTATGTCAATATTTTACTCATGCAGTTGTTGAAGGGCTCGTTTGTGGATATTTATGAATGCAAGTTGTTTATTTCAGAAATTGAAGGGAAATCTACTAATTAAAAATCACATAAAATCGAATATTCTTGATCTGTATTTTCTTGTCTGACGATATTTGAACTAGATGTTACCAGAATGTTTTAAATTCCTCTTGAATGTAATAATCACTTTGCAAAATGCAAAATGGGAGACAATTTACCTACGTTTATTACCTTGAATAGAAAACATACTTGCTAACCAAGTCGAATATGGGAGGCAACTTAAAAGGTATCTGTGATATTTGGGAGAAAATTTACATTTGTCCATCACACTAATTCAATGCTAATGATAAATTTGGATGATGTAAGTTTAAGTTTAATCTTAGCGGCCGTTCTCCAAGAAGTAGCCTAACTTCAAAAAAGGAGGAGGTATACTATTCGGTTGTATGTTTGCTATTTTATGTAGGGCTGTTCTCTCATTGTGCATAGTAAACGTGTTCCGATTTTGATGATTTCTGATTCATTTGAAAGAGGAGGTTGAGAAATGGTCCCATATTAAGAAAAATTCAAAAGCAAAAACTCTTTTCCTCCAAGGATTGCCCCCGAAGGGGGTAGAGGTTGCATTTTTTCTCGAAAATCAAAAATCTGAGACTGCAGAATTAAAAATGAGAACATATCAGACGTTAAAATTGAACATGTTTCCAAAAAAGTTACAGTTTTCAAGTTACAGCAATGGTATGTGTATTTCTGCTATGTGGATGGGACAATTTTTTTTTTATTGAAAATATGAGACTGCTAAATTAAAGATTATATGTAGCAAGATTTAAATTGGACATTTTTCAAAGAAAAATACGGTTTCCGAGTTACAGCAGCCATGAATCTGAAATATGTATATTTCCTTAGCGATGTTTTGAAATCTCTGAATAATAAAAAGTACAAGCAAATAATATACATGGGTAACAAACAGGATAAGTACTATCTTCTTTGGTATTAGTGAACGTTCAACGCTTTTCATGACTAATAATAGTCTCAATAGTGTTAAATAAATATTTTTTACCAATAACTGGAACGACTTTATTAGTTGGTGCACTAGAAAATACAAAACAATATTAATTCTTGGTGCTGGTACTTTTGAAGTTTTTTTCAAAAGTCTTCTAAGTACATTTGCACTACCAGCACCAATTAAAATTAACATTATTTTATATTTTTATGTTTTTAAATCTTCTATACTTAATTATGGAAGTTGGTTCATTCTAGAGAAAGGTCTTGTTTTGGGATTTTGCGGATGTGCGAATGTACCAACGAACTATCTGGGGATCTATAGACATATATAATAGACAGAAATGGGTGATTTCTGCAGCATTATCAAGCAAACGACCACTCTGCTGGCATACAGCTTCTTAGATGTCATAAAGTCCCTCAGAGCCCAGCATATACCTACTAGCGAAGGGAAAGGGCAGACATCAAATTACCTCGAGAAACTGCTAGTCGCACGTTGTAATTGGATTTGGACGGTTCCGACATCGTCGTGTGTGTGTATTAAACAAAGATTCGTATCTAGTCCGAGATTCATTTGACCCCTTCGCCGTCTTATTTGCATGGGGCTTAATATGTTCTGCGCGCACACACAGGTTAAACAATGGGCTGGTTGTTCTCTCCATACACGTTGTGGACGATTTGCGATTTCCAGTTAACTCGAAAATGGGGCGAAGATGGTCTCTGCTGATAGCCACTTAATTCTGTGTTTATGTGTGTTTGGGTAATGTGAACTCACCCTACCCTCCACATTTCCAAAATTGGACTTGGCAAAGCTATCATGTCGAGATGGAAATTGAAATGAAAATCGGACAATTCTTCTTATTATTCTTTTTTATTGAAAAATGTCCGGTTTAAATATTGCAACATATAATCTCTTCCGTAAATTTGTCGTTTCATATTTTCAATTTTCGAAAAATAAAAAAAACGCCCCCATCACATAGTGCAGACACAAATATTTCAGATTTTATACCACTGCTGTAATTCGGAAACCTGTGTTTTTTTTGAAAAATCTCCAATTTAAACGTTGCCGGCTATGGTCTCTTCTTGAACTTTGTCGTCTCAAATTTTCGATTATCAAAGAACCTTCCACCCCCCTCTGGGAGGAGATTTTGAGTGAAAGGACATGTTGAATGAAAATTTCACAATGGGACCAACTCTCAAGAATCCTCTATTAAATGAAAAAATAATCATGAAAATCGAAGCATATTCACTATAAGGAGCGAAAATTCATACAAAAAATCATGCAGACAAACAGTCGAATTTTATACCTCCTTCGTCTTGTTCGTTGATTAAAAATACAAAATAATATAACACAATTCAATTACACTCTATAATTGCACCATTTCAAAATCATCGCATCAGTAGAATTAAAATAATTTTGTATTTTTCAGTACACCAACTTAAGACTGAATATGTTCTAACGATAAATTGGTTAGTATTCTTTAAAAAAACCGTTTAAATTATAATGTAACTATTTTTATTGTCAAATACAAGTAAATTGAAAAAAACTAGTTTTCCAGTCATTCTAAAATATAGTTGTAGTTCTTGATTTTGTCATTTTTTTTGCTGTATTCACCCTGTCACGCAAATAATGAATTTTGTCAAAAATGTGAATCCCTTTATTGTGTACTCAGTACAACAGTTTCGATCGAGTCGAGTTATGTTGCTAATCAAAATTTAATTATTTCTGAGGGCAATTAGTAGTCAATCAGCGCCAGAGTCGTAGATACGGGTTATTAAATACTAATTAGGAGAGAACTTACTGTGCAGATATTAATCAGCCAGCGGGCTAAGATTTAATATTAATTTTCTTGCAATCGACATTCCCAACGCCACTTTAGTCGGAAGGTATATATATATATATATAGGTAGGTATATATGGAAAATGTTGGTGGAAATCCCGTAAACGACACCCCATATTCAGCTTGGTTTCAACTCATGGTATTTCAATAAGGTTTGTGTTTTCCATCGAATTTGTTTTGTCAACTAAACTGTTCAGGGGCCCATCCATGATATTTCCTTATAGATCTTGTATTTGTTATTTATTATTCAGAGATCTCAAAACATCGCGGTGCAAATATACATATTGCAGTCTTTACTGCTGTAACTCGAAAACCGTAACTCAATTTAAATGTTGCTACATATAATCTTTTCTTTAACTTGGCCGTGTCATATTTTCAAATTTCGAAAAAAATAGTTCTTCCACATATCTGTAATACGCAAATTACATATTTCAAACTTTACCATTGCAAAACTCGGAAACCGCAACTCTTTTGAAAAAATGTTTAATTTAAACGTTTCCGGATATGGTCCCCTTTCTATAACAATAACGAATACAGGAGTTTTGAATCCTTTGAAGGCGAAGTGAGTCAACTTGGGTGACTGCTTGTCCATAAATGCTATTTTCAAATCTCGAATTTTCGATTTTCGGTAAAATGTGCCCCATCCACATAGCTGAAACACATATTTCAGTCTGTAGCGCGGAAACGTATGATTATTTTGAAAAATGTCAAATTCAAACGTTTCCGAATATGGAATTTTCATTAATTTTGTTGTTCGGATTTTCAATTTTCGAGAAAAATTGCCCCCTCCACCCCCTTTGGGGGCGGTTTTCAGAGGAAAGGAGATTTTGGATTTGCGTTTTTATGAATGCGGGATTATTTCTCAACTCTCCTCTTTCAAATGAAACAAAAATCGTCTAAATCGGAGTACGTTTACAATGCAAAACGCACAAACAGCCATAGAAAAAGAAATCTTACAACCGAATTGTATACCTTCTCCTTTTTTTGAAATCGGTCAAAAATTATAGAATTTAAGTGAGATCAACCGTTCCCTTGCCCCATTCGTACGCATCTGATACTAATACATAGTTTCAATGTACTGGGAACAAATCATTTTTAAATACTTGAATAAAACATCCTGTAACATGTTTTTTTTCTTTATGATGTGGGCTGAATTTTCATATTATGAGCTCAAGATTTTCCTGTTGAAATATTTCCGACTATTTACTTATGTGCTTTACTAAGAAAATAATAAGCAACTGTCCAATGTTCCTCCATACTAGCCCCCAAATTTTTTACTGCTACTAACTAGTATTGTTTCCATTAGCCCGACAAACGCTCTTCTCCTCTGAGGTGCCCTTTATGACTCTTCATATATATAAAACCGTGTGCAATCATTCTCAATTCAGCACAAAGACATAGAAGAAGGGAACTCAGCTGCTGGCCCTATGCAAAACGTCTAATAAAACTTTGGCTTGATGGGGCATGGAAGCGTTTTCGAGCTCATAATTTCTCGTTATATATATATATATATATACCTATATATATACCTACATGTTTCCTCTGAGCATATATATATATTTACGAACCTTATTCCTTTGCTTCTCCACCTTTCTGGCGCGCAAGCAAATCAAATTTGCCTTACTGGCTGCAGATGAGTCCCTTTTAGGTGTGTATATAAAACCTACCTACTTTGTTTTCCTTTCGTCAGGATTATTTTTATCTCTTGCAAATTTTCTTGATGTGTGCGTATATTTGGCACGTGAAAAATTACAAAGGTCAAATTTTGTTGACGCTATTCATATAATAACTGGGGATTTCGGACACTTTGTTTAGTCATGATGGATTCTTAGATTATACAGCTGAAAACAATTTGGAAAATTTTTATTTCAAGATTTTCTACGTTCCAAGATTTATTTTTTCATTATGCCTACAACAGGAAATAAAATTTGTTCAACATGATATTTAGGGTCAAATGGCGATGTTCTTCGTCTTTTCAGCATATAATGACATAAGTTGACAGTTTTTGACCGACATCAAAGAAAGGAGAAGGTATACAATTCGGTTGTGAGATTGCTTTTTTCTTTTTTTTTATGGCTGTTCACGCGTTTTGCATAGTAAACGTATTCCGATTTAGACGACTTTTGTTTCATTCAAAAGAGGAGAATGGGGAAATGGTCCCATATTGAGAAAAATCAAATCCAAAATCTCCTTCCCTCAAAAAACCGCCCCAAAGGGGGTGGAGGGGGCAATTTTTCTCGAAAATTGAAAATCCGAGATGACAGAATTGATGAAAATTCCATATCCGGAAATGTTTAAATTGGACATTTTAAAAAAGTTTTGCCGTTGTAGTATGTTGCTGTCGGCACCAACTCCAAAAGAACCAGCACCAATAGAATTAGTATTATTTTGTATTTTTCAGTGCAACAACTGATAAAGTCGGTCAAATTTTTTTAAAAAAATATTTATTCATGTTATTTTCAACTTTTAATTTGTATTGTTTCTTTTGCTGTAGTAAGTATATCGAGGTCTTGGTAGATCTTATTGTCTTTTAGAATATGGATATAGGAATCTTCTATTGTCCCCATTTGTTTAATATTTAGTCATAATCACATCTGTTTCATGCAATGTATGTACCTTGTCTGAATAGAGTGGTCCAAGAACACGGCTGTGAGGAACCGCTGGTCACTGGAGACCTCGTTACTAACTTTTATTCTAAATAATCGGTTTGTTCTATAGTATTGCATCATATGAATTCAGTTCAAATGATTTCCTTATAGTTATTTGGAATATTTGCAGCCTGTATCTTAGTTCGTTTCTAGTCACTTTGATATCATCATTACCATAATAAAACTAACAAACTAAACTAGTAGTGAACAAAGATACGATTACCAATACGGCTGCATTGGCTTATCTAATAGTTTGGAGCTATATAAAAGCTTCTGTGATAAATTCTATAGCAATAGCTCCAAAAATTATCAATCTTCATAACGATTCATGTCCATTACTTCTTACTCCCCCCCCGCCACCGCTCCTCGATGACATCATGATCTCGACTCTTACAAATAATCCTGCCCCTATATTTTTTAGACGCCCCCCTCCCTCCAAAATCGACATCAACTGCAGACGTTGTCCTCCTCTGGCAGCTCGGAGCAGGAGAGTTACAAATGAGTATAGGTGATGACACTGAAAGTCGAGCAGACGACAGACACATCGGCCCCGTCACAAATGTCACATGATGTTATGATTAATGGACTCATTTTAATATAATACTAACGCCCCGAGTAGTGTATTTTATTTTGGAAAATAAACTGAGCGGTGAAGCGCTTCGGATATGGATTACCTTTAAGAGAGGAGAACACAGAGACCCGTTGTTGTTATGGCAGTCTGTTTGCAGACATAATAAGTAAGGGACTCCTGTTTGGACGCTTAATTAAATAGTGTTCGTTCCCGCGTCACCGAGAAGGGATGGTCTATTATGGAAGAAGGTGTGACTTGATTGGGGATTAATAGGATCTGGAGCCGATATCAAAATTGAAAGATGAAGTCGATGGCATAAGGTGCATGTCTAAGATCAGATCTTCAAGGATAAGAAAAATGTGGTTCGTAGAAAAAAGTTTCAGATCGATCAACTATATCCGTCGATTTAAAAAAAAAAAATAATGACAATACGATTCATAGATTATGGCATACATTTCTCTATTTTGAGTTTGATTCTTCGTAAGCCATGATCTCTTGTTTTGGACTATAAATAATAAGATTTCAATTTACCCTTCCAATATTAACTAAATACTTTTTACATGGAATGCCAAATAAAATTCCATGAAAATAAAGCGTCTTCGTGCATTGAATCCGTTGAAAAAATAATATTACATATTGTATGCTTCTTGACTCAACAAGCCAAAAAGTTTTGATTTGTTTTTAATGAAAATTGAACAATCCTGATTAAATCTCTGAAATTAATTTATAGTTTTGAGAAAAATATAGAATAAGGAATCCTTCATGTATGAGTCCGACTTGACCGGGGTTTTTCCATTATCCTTGCCAACACAAGAGTCACCCTCGCTCATCATCAAATGAATAAAAAAGATGAAGTAATCATTTTAATTTCTATCCGTTTCAATTTCACAACAGTGCCGAGTGCATGGCAAATATAGCAAACACAGACACGATTCACACAGACAACCCAGGGCCCTTTTTACACGCTCACAAATTTACATAAAATTACATCTCCGATATGGCAAATCTCGTCCACTTGAAGCGGCAAAAGACAAGAGTCAGCAGAATTTCCGCTTGCGGTTCCAATGGAGTTTTTGTCATTCTCCCTCCTATAATAAGATTTTAGAGAGGGGTGAATAGAATTTTAAAATATAATTGTGTCATGCTTTGGAGTGTCAAGATGCAGTTTGAGCGTTCAGGTCAGGAGGATTTATTAAAATATCATAGCCTATTTAGCAGTAGAATGATTACTGTTAACGATCCAACCTCGATCTCTGCCAGTTTCAAACTAGTCACTCGTCTGGTTTATGAATAACGATATAAAAGTCATGAACATGTAACTAAGATGGCCGACTAAATATGATAGTTTGTAACTATCGGGAATCGTTAATTGGAAAAGAGTTTTTTTTTAACTGGACTGAAAATATAGTATTATTGGGATGACAATGACAGATTCCCACGAAACTTCATCACTGTCGGCTCGCTTTTAGTCGCTGAGTGCCTGTTCCATATTTTCAAGTAAAGTTCAATTATCCTAACCTAACTAAACATATCCTAACTTAACCTAACCATGGGACAACTATAAAAACTAATATAATCATAAAAAAGAGAATGAAATATGTAAATAAGTTCTCTACCAATCCTTGATACTACGTTACTGGAAAAATATAATGGACCTCGCTAATTCTTTTAAAATTCTAAATATCTTATCAATATATCAAATCATTCCTTAATAAATATAATACTTTGTTTTGATACCTACTGAAACATCAAATTTATAGCAGATATTTATGAAAAGAACCTGGCAACACTGTATTCCCTTGAGAAGGATTTGTTTCATCTTCACATTTCTGTGACTGTTCCGAATGTAATAGACAAACTTCACCAACCATATATATCTTTTTTGAAGTAGATACCATTAATCTTATTGATGACATGAACATAACATTTTCTATTGACCTTGACGGAGAATGATTCTGGAGAGAATAAAATACGTGGGCCAAATTAGATTTCTGGGACATACGTTAGACTATTATCTATAGAGAGACTAGAACATCTAGATTGTTGGGTACCGCAGGGATATCCATAAAGCATCTAACATGTACCGCAGGGATATCAGTGATTTCTCATGTACGCGTAAAAGTGAGTAGGCTAAGTGAGAGAAAACTTTGCTGTAGCGCTCCCATTTGTTACCGATCGAATCAAAGTCTAGCCGCGACTCTGATATCATTCATCATCCCGCTGCCTGCAGGGCCTTGTCATCACCAATATGTTTGTATAAAGGCCTATCTTAGTTGCTGGGGATTTTGCTTCTGGAAAATCCCTTTCGCCAGCACCGGTACGTTCGTCGTTACCAACGTACATACAATGTGTGAGGAGTATTCGATCAATCAAATTTTCGGCCGAAATTGAAAATTTCATAGATGATGAAGCGCCTATTCTGTTTTGAATGCGCCTCCTGCGATATTTTATTATTGTGTTTGCCACGAAAAAAAAAAGAAGAAAAGGGATCGTGTGGGGTGTATGCGTTTGCGACTGCGGTATTGCTTTTCTTATCCAAAAAGGAAACTGGAATAGGAAATGGATTCTTCTCTCCATTGAAAGTTGGCTTGGAAAAACTTGAATGTAAGCCGAGATAAACTCATTCCAGATAAGATGAACGTATTTATTGACGACAAGAAAACGTCATTCGAACTTGGAAATATTTTTCATGGCTTTGTCTATTTTTTGTTTCATAATTTTCTGTTTTTTGAATACACTGCTGAAAATTATTTGAACATTAATTCATATTATGGCATTGATAAGTTCAGTTTCAATAATAAAAGAATATAATAATTAAAGAAATCTTATAGATGAAATAATTTGGATTTCTAATTGAGTTTCCTGCCAACTCTTGGGGATTTCGAGATTGAACTGGCCAAGATGAGCAGTGGGAATTAAATCATTGAATGAATATTGAAGCAGCAAGGTCATGGTAATGTTGTTTGACGATGTGTAAATTTTGTGTGTTATCATCGAAACAGTTACTAATCTCGCCAGCCTTTAAAAGAAAACCAAGTGAAGAAATAAGGTTTCTTCTGATTGTTCTGAACATTCTATTATAACCTATACCATTAAATTCATAACATTTTAATCGTTGATTCACATATGATCCACCAAACAGTCTAGAGATTTCCATATTATTTCGAGCAAGAAAAGACCTGGGGAGAGCTGGGGCGCGCTGATCTAACATCTAATGAATATACAAAATTAATATATACCTGAAAATTTATCAATCTTTTCCTTTCCCCTTCAACTGAGACTACGCGCGTGTACATGTCTTCAGCAGAAATTAAATAATAATGAAACAACTAAGAAGCAAAACAGAAAGGGTCGGCGGGGTGGAGTGGGAGTCTCGACGAATGATTATATCAAAGAAAAGGGTTACATCTCTCGCTTTGGATGCGATCGGCCAAACAAAGATTGCTTCGCACTGTAGAGGTGTATGGTAGGACAATGTCGGGCTGGTCGGATCGAAGGAAAAGGCTTTCAACGCATTTTTGATTAGTCATAGAGGCAATTTAAATGGTGGAGAACACGAGATTGGATCTATAATGTGAAACGGTAGCTTGTATTAAATTTCTGATTGTAATGAATTGTAAGCATTTTCAGTTAACGTTCAGCGTTTCTAATAATTTTATCAAGATGATTATTGTGTATGTTGATAGACGGCTCTCCTTGCCTTTCGATGCCTGGAGGCCTTGATTTAGGTATATTATATTCTTCTTTTATGGCTGTTCAATTCAATATTATGTATATCAAGTACCTGCATATGAGTGAAGTCGAAATAACACTGGAAATCACCTTTTTAGTTAAATAAGCCAAGATATATAGGAATAGTTAAAAATTTCCGAATATTATCTCACATTTTTTGACCGACAAACCAACTGGAGGAGGTATACAATTCGACTGTTTATCTGCATGTTTTTTATTATTGATTTTCGCGCCTCAGTAAACGCTCTTGGATTTTCAAGATTCTTTTTTCATTTAATAGAAGACTATTGATAAATGGTATCATTTAAAAAATCGAATTGAACGTGTTCTTTTTTTCAAAAACCTTCCCCAGAGGGGGTGGATGGAGCAGTTATTTCGAAAATCGAAAATTTGAGACAACAAAACTAAAGAGAGACCATATCCATCAATGTTTAGATTGGACATTTTTCAGAAAATCATAGATTTTCGAGATACGGCTGTGGTAAAGTCTGAAATATGTGTGTCTCTGCTATGTGATGAGGGCATTTTCTTTCCGATGATTGAAAATATGAGACAGCCAAATTGAAGAACAGATGTAGCAACAATTCCATTGGACATTTTTCAAAGAAAATGTATGGTTTCCAAGTTACAGCAGTGGGAAAGTCTGAAATATATGTATGTCCGTGATGTTTTGAAATCTCTGAATAAGTGAAAGAACCGTTTTATCTTCTGGACCGGCTTTTTTAGTTGATGCTTTGAAAAATACAAAATGATATTAATTCTATTGGTTCTGATTCTATTGAAATTGGTGCCAAAAGTTTTCTACAACGGCACAACTTAAAAAATTACCATTAGATACCAATAAAATTAATATTATTTTATTATCTTATATTTTTCAGTGCACCAACTAATAAATTCGGTCCAATATTTTGTAGAACATATATACTTTTAATGTCTGAAGAAAGTTATGGATATCCAAGCAGTTTTTTTGCAAACTTGGTTTTCTTTTTTCTGCTGTGATTTCTATAACCTCATGATACGCCTCTGTGTTGATTAATCTTCAAATGATTTAATTACATCCAAGTATACGACCTCACCATACAAATATGATTTGACATGACATCAAAACTGAAATAACTTTCGTTCTCATTGATGGGTTCCAATTTGATTGTGAATTCAAAAATGTGCGTGCCTAAGCAATGTTCTCTCATTATTTGCCTCTTCAACTTTTCGCTTCAACTCGTCGTAAGCACCACCGGATCAAGCCTAATCCCGAAATAAAAATAAAAATATATTATAAAACTCCCGACATCATCATACAACACGCACATTCCTCGAAAGTGTCAAAACCTAATTTCAAACTAATCGCCCGGCTTCGGCGACAACATACCTAAGACAGAAAGAAAACCGTGAAACGGATTTTGCACTTTCCGCTCACGTAGTCGTTATTAACTTCCCTTGCTTCTACAAGTCGTCATATATATTTTTATTCAAATCTTTCTCTCTCAGGCTCTTGAGGAATCGTTTGTCATCGAGGCTTATGACTACTCTCTTTTCTCCACTTGGAGGATTTCTGTGCCCATTTCCTCGGCATAAATGTCGGGCGCTTAGCAATATGACTGGCGCGAATTAGGCCCCCGAGACGGCAGAAATGGGGGTCTCCAGAGACAAATTCCAATTGAAATGACATATATTTGGTTGCTTAATCTGCCCTAAAAAGAATACGGAAAACATCTGACAATATCATAGAGATAAGAATTGATCGATCGATCTTAAGCTAATAAGCATATACTTAATTTTATTTAAACACATGAAGATGCCTGTAAAATCATCCACGCATAATATTTGTAGCACTTGTCACTTGTGTACCATGTTAATCAGTCATCATTTAGCCTCCATCGTCCAAGTAAACGTGAACATTAAACTTGCCCTAAAATCGTGCTCAACAAGCTGCCCTCGCTTAAAAAAGACAGCAGATCATGATAACGAAGATAAATAAAGAGAAAAAATATTTAAGGTAATTGTCAATGTTCATGGGAAGTTTACTCTCCTATTTCTTCATGATCTGGACAATCAAAGACAAGCTTTTCATATGTATTGATGTCAATTGACGTGAATCAGTCTTCAATAACATTTCAGTTTCATATGACAAATATTCCTTCTAATGTCTAGTAAATGCTAACTTGATTCAACGATTAAACAAAGATCTTGTTTTATTTTGATTTTAAATAACCTGAGAGCCATATATCACATTTAGAGGCAAGCTGAGAAAACTTATATTTCTAATATAAAAGAAACTCGAAGAAATGATTTCGTAGTGTCATTTCCCCAAAATCATCCCCCGTTCCGTCTCGTCTTGTCCCGCACTTGACTCTGAAGACATCTGAAGATGGCATTGCAAACACCCACCACCATCATACCACAGCAACAGTCATTTGTCAAAAAAAAAGTCGCATCTGCAAGCGCTTCAAAAGGCGAGAGCCATATTCTAATTTAGTTATTGAACATATTTTTTCCACCGACGAGAGAGATATTTTAAAAATCATCAGTGTCATTCCATCTTCATAGCCTGCGCTCGCCTACAGTCTTTTTGTCGTCGTCCCCCATTTTATTGGCCGTTGAGGGGGAGTAGAAGCAAACGGAACACACACACAAAGTGTTTTGTTCCAACAACACAGGAGGAAAAACGCTTCCGGAATCTAATTTTTGTCGTGTCGCGCTCATTTGATGATCGTTAGATTGGTAGATGTATGACTGAAAGAACAGAGCGGCAGGATAAGCAGATGGGAGAACATGGGAATCGGTTTTTATAGCAATGATTATCTATAAAGAAAGTATATAAATCTTTGTTATTAGCTATTAAGTATGTTAGCTTTTATGGCGATGATTATACAATGCTTTCGAAATTATTGTAATCCACGTGAATATGTTTTGAATGCACAAATCTTGCTGACATTTTTCTGCGTATTTTAATAAAAAGTGATATAGTATCTTGATCAATATCTTAATAACTTATATTGTCATTATTTTCGTGATTTTTGAACCGTTAAATCCAGTTTTTCATCTACTTACAGCAATATTCAAATGCGAGTCCTTGACTATTTAAAAAAAAAATTGAACCGACTTTATTAATTTGTGTACTGAAAATTTCAAAATAAGTTTAATTCTATTAGTGCTGGTAAAGGGTAAGTAGAATTAAACTTATTTTATTTCACATTTTTGAGTGTCTCATCAGCTATGAAATTTATTGATCAAAAAAATAGTGAATTGTGACTCGGGCTCGCATGTATAGGGTACGGTACTCAGAACCCTAAATTATCTATCCTTTTCCAGTCAACTTTCTACAATATCTTCTGGAAATATCCAATTTAAATTTATTCTGTTTAATAGTTTCGTGAAAAAGTGACTGAGACAAACAAACTGAAATATTGACAACAGGTAACCTTGAAAATACTTTCTGATAACTGATTTTTCACACAATAATCGCGATCATATTGAACTGATTTTGATTGAGATGAAACCTTTAGCATTTCCCAACAAAATATCATCGAATCTCGGGCAGGAGAATTATTTGTAAAAACCTGCGGAAGATATAATACTTTTCTTAAAACTTTAGAACGATATCGCCCTCCCTTTTGTTACTAATTAGGTGCAATTTACATTTTTAGCGCGCCAACAAGAAAGAAATCAAATTCTATCCTCGCCGCGGCACCTGTGTACCTTTTTCGTTGTTTCCCGCTTTTCCTTCATGCCCTCTTTCATGACCACCCCATACCAAATCCCCACCGTTCCCGACGAAATTACAGGCACACGATATATATATACTACATTGTCTTTATGTACCCTATCTAGCAAAAGTCTCCTCACTAATGCTTTCTATGCTTTCTCGTTACTTTTAAATATGCAAGAACGGTTTCGAACATCTCTAAAAGCATTTGGCCATTAAAAAATTAAGCTTTCGCCATTGCCATATATTACTGTTTTATGCATGGCGAGATGGAACACCAACCATTCTCGGAATGGGAATGGATGAGAAAGACACTCAGACATCGGTGCTGCTTGCTTATATTTTATAATGTTATTGGTGTGGGCGTTTCTAATGGCAAAATTCATTTTTTTGTTCGGCTCACGAAACATTGCAACAACAACATTAGAATTATTTATCTCAGTGGCTGAAAACGAGGTTTGTCAAATGGAAATCTAAAATGATTTAAAGGGTATTTATCTGAATTTGTACATTTATAATGGGTGTGTATGGCTGATAAAAAGCTAGTCTTGGCTCAAAAGAAAAGAATTTAGTGGATTTTTACAAAAATAAGCTCCTGAAGACATTGTTTTGAAACAGGCGAAGCAAAGTTTGGTTAAAAAGATCGACCAGAGATTCTGTGGTTTATAAATATAGTATTTTTCAATAAAAACTGGTTTAATTCGAAATTTCCTCGAAAAAAACTGTTTCTAAGTTACAAAAATCGGTCAAGTACAAACTGCGTTCGCGTGAAAATTGAACCGTACTTTAGAGTTTCGCAAAAGTTTTCCTACAAACTTCGACACAAAAGCTCTATGTTTAGCATTTTTCCAAATAATTTTCCACCCATTAGGCGGTAGTTTCCAACATTTTTTGTTCATTAGTTTCGGTAAAAAAGGCTATGACATATGTACAGACTTTTCTAACTGGATGTACGAAGTCCTTCAAGGTGCAGAAGTTGCTTGTAATTTCTGATTCAAAATCACTCGCCTTGAAACTTAAAAAAAAATCTATTGGGACGTTCACACACTAAGTTTTTGAAAGCTTTCAGAGGAGGAGTTCCTGAATTGAATTGAATATAACAGAAATTACAAGCCAGTTCTGTCTCTACTATATGTGAACGTTTCGTCAATGGTATTCACATTTTCTCTCAATTTCATCTATCATCAACTTGAATCTATCTAAATCTGCAAATGGGCGCCATCCCCATATTCTCAGCACCTTCAACTCTCAAGTCTGTTGTTGGTGATTCACTTAGAGGAGCACATCAGATCTTATCGTCGTCTCGCTAATTTAATATTATAATTGTGTTTCATCCAGTTAACGGATTCTCCTGGAACGGACCCCGGCGCAAGGACAAGCGCGCGGGGATGAAAAGCTCCTCGGGGATACATCGAAATCTCATTTCCTGGAATGTCTATATATATATAACTACCCAGAGCTATACCTCGGCTTCCTTGGATAATAATTAGCTAAAGAATGAACGAAGAAGTAGAACACAGCGCGAATGCTCTCCTTGTTGAAAGAGTAGCTAGAGTTTATTTTGCTCTCCTTTGGAAGTTATTCCAGGAGATTATAATTAAGGCATTATTTCGTGAAGTGCATTAAGAGGAGAAGATATATAAAGTAAGTGAGAGAGAAAGAAGGGACTTTATGTGTTTGTCGGTGTTTCGCCTTTTGTTGTCGGATGTTTTGCTTTCCTAATTGGATGAATATAAGAAACTTTTCTTCTTATACAAAATTAAGGATTAAGGATCAAGCCTCTGAATATGCGTTTCTCGTAACTCTGACATCTTCGGCGCTACATTATATTCAGTTAAAATCTCGTGCTAGAGTGTCAATGTGGAGGTTAGTTTTGTATTCATAGAATACATCAAATACGGGCAAGTAGTGTTGCTTTTATGAGGCTGAGAAATAGGAAAGTGCTCGTCGTAACTATGGTTTGTTTGTCTAACGAGTTCCCAACAGTGGAAAAATTGAGAAAAAAGAATTGTATCGTATCTCCAAAGAAACAAAGTTGTATCAAAAGCTGAAGTTTCTTTTAAATTCTGGCATATTACCCATTAATATTCCCTTTGTCCTAATTTTAAATTCTCTCTCAAGTACCTACAATTTTGTATCTGTCTTGAATTCTTGCTCTTATTCTATGAAAAGTCAGCCTTTAAGTCTTTTGGCCATATAAATAGATCTAAGGCGACCTGGTCTTGGTTTGAAATCTTTCCTGTTTGTAATTTTATCTAAATTCACGAATTTTGCCCTGACGAAGAGAATAAACATTCTCGAAAGCTTGGCATAATCCAAAGAATTTTATTTATCAAATGACTGCATCCCCAACAAAAATCTATTTTATTAAACCAGTCAATAATTCAGAATCACACGTTCTGACTGACTTTACCAAGTCTTAGTTTTTGTGCAATGGTTTATCCTAAAATTTGTTATAGCTTGGATTCAGAGTAACATATATTTTTTCCTTTGATCATTAATCATTGTGTTACTTATGCAGTTTTTCAATATTCCTTTGAATTGTCAAAATGACTTCTAGGCAAATGATTTCCACTGTTTGGATACAATTCTCGTCAAGTCTTGAGATGATCATGTTTATGGAAAATACTTAATCAAACAGACAATTCTGTTTAAATTTGTTTTTATATACTTACAACTATCATTTCCCTTGGTAATCAAGCAAAAACATTGAACAAAAGAAGAAAGCTACATTCAATCCGAGTACATTTCCAAACGTTTTGATTTGTTCACGTATATACAAACAGGCTTTCACCATTCACTACAATACACACTTATCATCATCATCATCATCATCATCATCTTCTCTGCTCTTTTATTTCTGATCAATCGATAGAGTAAACAGTTTCGTACAGTTTAAAGTGTTCTCGATTCTTCTATCGGCATCTTGAGAAGAGATCAAATGAAAAAAAAAGACACCTCCATATCTACAAGTCGTGACATACGTGCCACACCCAATTTTTTTTTTCTTCATCTACTACTAATAAAGCTGTATCTTCATTAATGCACTCATTAGCTATTAATCTGACACGTGAACTGAAAGACATTATCAGTCATCAGAATCGTTCGTCGAATATATCCAACAATATATACCTACATGGAAGTAGGCAGTATTTTCATAAGACTTGCACCGATTTACTTAGGTAGTAGAAGGAACACGATATGTTGGTATTGATGAAATCTTAGGTTTTTAATTTTATATGAGACAAGTCGATGGATGTGGCGAATTGAAGGGAGTACATATTAATTTGGAATACAGGGGCGTTTTTGGATGTAACTATTTTTTATTGGTATTACCTTCTATAGAACAAAAGTATATTAGCAAATATGTTCCTATGTAGTTTAGAATGATATACTGTTCTGAGTTCTCTCTGTTTCTTTAAGTTTATTCCTAAAGTCTTAGCAATATTTGACCTTATTATGGTGAAGATTTCAACAATCTTGACAGATTTTCCATATTAACAATCAATTATTTTAAAACTGTGTAGCATTATGACGTTCTGTTTTTAATTATAAATTGTATTAAAGAAATTAGGCTGGTCACTGCAAATCATGCATAACTTTGGATGCCATGTATTCATGATTAAAGTATATATCAACTAGATCAAGAATTTCAAATAGGTGTTGCCTTTCAAGGGTCATTTGGAGAATTTTTTTGTTGTTCCGCCAGATTTTGAAAGATTCTCCTTAGAATACAATAATTGTTTTAGACACACTGTTTCATATACCAAATTATTTCTTATCTTGAATGAATGCATCCAAAAAATGTTTTTTATTTTCTTCGATAATCGAATAACTCTTGAATACGACTATCTACTATATGGGCACAGAGATTTTCTAAACCAAATAAAATAATTTCTGAAAAATAATTCTGATGATGTTCATATATATATATAATTTTACTTTGAACAATTTTTGTTATTAAGTGCAAACCTATGCTAAAAATAGTTCTTTATTAGAATCGCGGAATTCGTTTTTTGCGAAGGTGACGGCAAAATACTTGCATATTTCAATAATATTTTACATGCATAAGATAAAACTGGAATTTATTCTAAACAGATGGAACAATCTACGTTATACGTTGACATTGTCATCAAATGAGGAGGAATCTATTTCAATCTTCTGATTGATCTTCGGCTCACTCAATATTGCATCGATTCTAATTCAAAATGTTATCGCAACTCATATCTTTGCAATAATTATCTTCCTTCTCAGTCTAAATGAAGTTTTTCTTTACAGGTTACGAGAAGAGCGATGTGACCCAGACAGACCATTACCTCTGGATCAAAAACCCAGGGATCTCAGTCCAAGGAACAGTAAGTACCAGTTCATTAGTTTATTTGAGATATTTATTAGTCCCACCCGATTTCTTGTGTTTTTTCTTTTGACTACAATAAATGACCCCATTCGATTAAATCTAACACATGCAGAAGTGAGCTGCCTGATCTCAATAATGAAAAAAGTGAGATTCCTACAATATTTGATTATTTTATTAAGATCTTTATAGGAGACAAATTTTTCGAAAATTTTAAATTATATGTGGCATGATTAAGGAAGTATCATTCTCAAAAAAACACGGGTTTCCATGTTAAAGTAAGAAAGATTGCAATCACAATATTTTTAAATCACTAAACAACTTTCATGACTAATAAAACAGTAAAAAATGTGGAATAAACGTTTAAAAAAATTGGACCGATTTAATTAGTTGGTGCAGTGAAAAATACAAATTGTTCTAATTATATTGGTGCTGATACATTTGAGGTTTGTGCCAAAAGTCATATATTAACCTACAAATGCAAAACTTCAAAATTACCAGCACCAATAGAATTAACTTTATTTTGTATTTTTCATTAAAGTTGATCCTATTAGTTTGTCAAAAAAATATTTATTATTTTCTTATTATCTTCAATGTGGGTTCAAGTTCTCGGAGCTTGATAAACAGGCTCGAAAAAGCCCTTCACAAATCGAGTGTCACACAAAATCTCGGTGGCCATAAATCGCACTTAGAGTTGCTCGAGAAATAAACATCCACACGATTTACTGCCGGACTTAATTCGACCAATTTCTGCATATGCGTCCTTTTAATTGCTCAGCACGCTGAGCCTCACTCACCCACCAGAGCTATACCACCCTGACATTTTCCTTTCCAGCTCTTTCCATATGCCTGTCTCTTTCTAGCACAGTATAATTTATCGTTGGTCAGATTGAATGTGGACGGTAACACAACTTTTATATACGGCTGTTGATTAAATTCTCTGCGATAGCTCGATAGTTAAATTTTTACAGCCGCGCTGTTCCACCGCTGTCCGTCCGTCCGCCCGTCCGTCTGTCCGAGGCAGTAAAACGCTTCGCCGCGGTAATAAAGTGACAGATGAGGACAAATTGGCCGTTTTTGTCATAGTCGAAATTTGCAGGCGTAGTCGCATCGCATCGATACCTACCAGTCAAACAGAGCGATAATTTTTCCTGTTGATAGTTTTGATGATGAACAATTCAATGAGCTTAGATTTAGTTTAAAATTTTGCTCTATAACTCATGTAAATTCTTGGTATATCCTCCGCAAAGTATGGGATGACACAAATAATAAATAATAATAAAGGACGTTATCGGTTAAATTAATCAGGTAATTTACCAGCGTTCCTTCTCTAATCATCGACCAAAAAAATGGTTTCCTACCAAGACCAGGTTAGTCTTGGTGTTGGTCTTGCATAGCAGTGTTGTTTTTGGCAATATTGCAAGACCAAGACCAAGACTGCAAGACCGAGGCCAGTCTCGCTGTATATCACTAAGCAGGGCAGATAAACTGACCAACCTCAGAAAAGATCACTATAATTATCAGATGGTATATAAATTTTTAGAATATACCGTAGACATTGAGGAAACACTTGGCATCTGTGAAATACTTAGGAACCAATATCTGAACGCCCTTAATAATTCAAGATAACTAGATAGTTTCTCTTACAAAATCCATAGCTTTTCTCTTACTTGTCACTCCTTAAATAATCCAGTTTTGACCTTTTCATCAAAGATCATGCAGATTCCCGATTCACCCGTCAACTATTCCATTAGCGATGAAAAATAATCATTAGTACATATTCGATTCCATAGTGTATGTTTCAATTTGTTTCCAGGTTCACCCACAGATCACAGTCCAGTACTGAACCTATCCAAAAGTGGTGGTGGCAGTGCGGGCTCTATGGGAGAGGCAGACCATTCGGGCAGCGAAGCAGATGGTCCAGATGCACCTCCCTCACCTCGATCGCCACATTCTGCCGTTGAAGATGACGAAGATGACAACATATCCGACGGTGATGATGAAGACGACAAAGATCAAGGTGAGCTGAACGCATTTTCATTCTGTGACAAGACTATCTCTGAAAAAAATGGCCTGTGGAGTTGAATTTGTTTTTTTTTCTTTCAAAAAAATGTTCAAGTTCAAGGACTGCTGCGATGGAATTGAACTCGCAGATTATAACAAGTACAAAAGATAAAGGAGGGCGCTTTGTTTCAGAACAATATTATCAATAGCAATCACGCACGCAATCCAAGATTCAATTCAATCAACTTACCAATCCCGAACAAAAGATTGTGAAACACCTCGACAACCATCTTATCCATATATAACAAAGCTATCATATAATAATTCCTCTGTCTCGACCATTAGTCGAGCTACATATATATTTGTCGTCCACATAGCATAATGGAATGGAGAGGGGGTTGGTTCTGTCTCCTCAACTGATATTTCACAAATAATTTCCAATTACCTACCTACCTACGTTGGCGCGATCGAATCGAACCCGATACGTTTCTAATTTATCATATTGGGATGATGTGTCTTTCTCCTCTTTTTTTTTTGCTAGCTCTCATAATACACGTCCGTAGCTAACGGACTCTCAAGGTCGCATCATTGGAGTCAGGTCATTAATATAATATATCCATACGCGTCTGACGCATTGCTGGATTTATATTTTATAATTTATTACCTGCTCGCGGGTATCACCTAGACTTTTGAAATTTATCAAATGACACAACTGATAGAATTTTTAATTAAAAAAATAGTTTTGTTAGATGATAAAGTTTTTAAAAAGAAATCATACCATACTTAAATTAAGAAAAAGATGTACAGATTTATCAAACATTCGCAAGGATATATTCAAGGAATATTACTGACATTTGACGTTACTGACATGTGACTTGATATAATGAATCATCAAATCTATCTTCATCGTTTTGATATAGCTTAGAGCTAAAGGGACTGAATCCATAGCTCTTTACATAAATGTATTTGAGTTCATGCCCCCAATGAAGATTTCTCATTTTACTTCTATGGATAATATTGATTAATCTGGCCCACTGCGTCCCGCGGCGAGGTATTGATACGCTTCCTTGTCGAGATAGTACGAGTGTCTGAAACAAGGTACCTTCCAGCCTTACGGGACATATAAATAATAAGAGATAAATCAGGTTGTTATTGTCATCGTTTTCCTAAATAATACCAAGATCCTTCTATCTTTGTTGCAGACATGGACGATGGTGATCTACCGTTGCCATCATCAGCCCCAGAAAGCGATACGCAGCAGGCCATCAACTACAGCACCCTGATGAATACAGTGGTATCGAGCAATGGACCTGCAGGTGGTGGTGGTGGCATTGGTGTTGGACCAGAAGCACCCATCTCATCCACAGAAACGTTGCTCAGAAATATCCAAGGCCTTTTGAAGGTAGCCGCCGATAATGCTAGGCAACAAGAGCGTCAAATCAACTACGAAAAAGGTACGAACAGCAATATGGTGTATCTGCTGTCATTGGCCCAGTATTACATGTATTTGGCGGCCACGCACAAGTGCTAAGGTTGTCTGTCTTTGTCTCACTTTTATTTATCTATTTTCCTCATTAGGAGGGACAGATCAAATTCGTTCGCAATGTTTTTTCCGCTCACTAAACAAACTGAAAACGTACTCTACTATAAAACGTTTAGGTATTTATTTTGTTAGTTTGTATATATTATATATATATATAAGATAAATAATTGGCCAGCAGAATAAAAAAAACAAAGTGGCTTACATGGGCAAAGTGTTTCAATGATCTTGATGGGTATAAGAAGAACCAACTAGTTTTGATCTTACTTAGTTTGTACCTGAATTTTTTTGGGTCTTTTTGTGATTTATTGAGTTGTGAACTTTTTACTTTTACTCTACTTACCAAATACGAGAGTGTTGAAGGAAGGCCCTTCACAATGCCTTTTGTTTTCTATTAAATCAAACGAGTGAATCAGCTAGTTGAATGGAATAAATTTTAGGAGAGAAACAAAAACATTTTTACTCGCGCATACGATGAATGCTTTAAATAACCTTCTCTGTATCCCTTGTAAAAAATTAAAACAGATTTTACACGATTTCTTGCACATATCGAAACTCTGTATCCTTAGATGGAGTAACACTATAGATATATACAAGGTGTTTTGGAATACCAGTGTCGCCAATATAGTTTATAGTATTATGTATATAAATTAGATTTAAAACAAATTCGTCTCGTTCAGACTTATGGTATTTCTATGAACACCTTGTATAAAAATGTAAA